>JBAIZL010000010.1:1207500-1492500 GCA_036971475.1 Prosapia bicincta
TATATATGCTAAATTGTATGTTGCTAACACACTTATTGATATTAAGAGTAGGATCGCCAACAGTATTTTTGCGAAATTTGAATCAACCAAACCTGTACGGTTCCAGAATAACCACACAAAATCTGACATTCATCTTGACCCGCGCAGAAATCAGAGGTGGCAAGTTCAAAGGAGAGATGGTCTTAATTCCATGAATACCGATGATTTCATCAGATCTACTCACTAATTTCAAACGGCTACAATTTCCGTTGCGTCTTGCATTCGCAATAACCATAAACAAGGTACAAGGACAATCATTGACCATTGATGTAATAAATTTGGAACAATCGAACTTTTACCACGGCTAATTATATGTTGTGTTCTCACGTGTTGGGCACCTGAAATTTATATGTTTATAAGCCTAATGAAATGAAGAAAAACAATATCTATCCTCTAACATTGCAGTAAATGAAATGTAATTATTTAGATGTTTAATTGGCTTTTTTTAATGCAAAAATTATTATTTCGTCGCAGCAACGTGCGGCGGGTAATATATATAGTATATAGATATATATATATATATATAGAGAGAGAGAATATATATATATATATATATATATATATATATATATATATATATAATTAAACGACACTTTCATAAACAAGAATTTTTATTTTATTTTTTTTAATACATTGAAGCTTTCCGCTGATTGGCAGTATCAGTATTAACAAAATTTTCAAAGTACCTTATAGTTGTATAACTACATCTGAACTGCTCATATAATATTACTATGCTTAAAATATTAGTTATTCTTATCTTATCTGCTTTATAAAAGAATCTTCAATAATCTGTAAGCAATCTTCTATATAGCAATTTATGCGTCCATAAGATACATTCATATATACATCTGTTTTTGAACCATCCTAAGTCTCTGAGACGAAGCCCTGTGGATTGATCTACACCAAACTTAAGGGAAATCCACCAAGGAATATGTTAACAAATCCTTCAAATTTTATCAACTTCTGTACAGCGGTCTAGGCGTACATAACATACATACATATAGACTATAAATCAGTTTTTGAACCATCCTAAGCCTTTGGGATGGAGCTCTGTAGATGCATCTACACCTATCTTCAGGAAAACCATCCTGAAAATATGTTAAACAATCTCTCCAAATGTCATTAAAATATTCAGCGGTTTAGGCGTTCATAAGATACATACAAAATTACATCTGTTTTGAAACAATTCTAAGTCCCTGGTGTGGAGCCCTGTGGAGAGATCTACACCAAACTTCACATGAACCGTCCTGGGAATATATTAAAATAAAATCTCCAAATTCCATTAACTTCTCTTCAGCTGTTTAAACGTCAATAAGATACATACATACACACATACATATACACATCGGTTTTTGAACCACTCTAAGCCTCTGGGGGCAGAGCCCTTTTGGTTGGATATACACCAAACATAACACTCACCATATTGGGAGTATGTTAAACAAACCCTTCAAATTTCATCAACTTTTGTATAGCGGTTTAGGCGTACATAAGATACATACATACATACATACATACATACATACATCGGTTTTTCTACCGTTGTAGCCCTCTGGGGCGGAGCCCCGTTTATAGATCTACACTAAACGTCACACAAACCATCCTGGGAATTGGTTAAACAATCCCTTTAAACTTTATTAACTTCTGCTCAGCCGTTAAGCGTTCATAATATACATACAACACACACACACACACACACACACACACACACACATATATATATATATATATATATATATATATATATATATATATACAATGGTTTTTGAATCATCCTAGGCCTCAGGGGGCCGAACCCTTAGAGTTGTTGTGTGGTTTAGATGTTCATACATACTCACATATATGCATACATCAGTTTTTCAACCATCGTAAGGCTTTAGGTGGTGCCCTATGAATGGATCTATACCAAACGTCCTACAAACCATTTTGGGAATAATTAAACAACCCCTCCAAATTATATTAACTTCTGTTTAGCGGGTTAGACGTCCAAAAGGCACATACATACATAAGTTTATGAACCATCCCAAGCCTCTGGGGGCGGAGTCCTTTGGTTGGATATACACCAAACGTAACACTCACCATCCTGATACATACCCACATACATAATACATCGGTTTTTGAACCATCCTAAGCCACTGGGGCGGAGCCCTTTGGATGAATATACACCACACTTCACAGGAACCATCCTGGTAATATGTTAAACCTGCCTTCAAATTGCATCAACTTCTGTTCAGCGGTTTAGGCGTTTATACACAATCATTCATTTATATATAAAACAGTTCAATCCTTGGTAAAGTAACATTTCGCCTTGCCTGGCAAGTAATAGAGCACTAGGTAACATCATTTCCTTTCGTCACGTGCTCAACAATTTTTTCAAGACAGCTCGCAGCTTATTTCATATTACACATTTAAAGCTGTTCAATTTAAAGTGAGTTTTATCATACAAATAAATAAATTCAGGTAAAATTCCTAAAAATTTTGTTAATAATCAATAAGTATAAATTTTCGTCTCTTGTTGTATAGTCTCACTTTTAGCATGCATACAAATAAAAAAATTAATTGATTGCAATAATGTTATTAATATCCATACAATATAAAACTCTTGCTTTTTTATGTTTCAATCCTGAGAGTCTCATAGTACACGTACAACACATTAAATATTCGCATGACAAAGACGCTTACCACTTTACCACACTATCACACAAATACATTCTTCCTAAAATACACTTTGTCTCAGGGGTAAATATAGTCTCAATCCGATTTGCTAATGTTAGACGATCCGTATCGATCATCGTACGGGTATTCGCGGTTGCTGAGGTGATGCTGGAGGTATAGCTGGCACTAATGGAGGTCTTTGGTAGTCAGCGAGCGATGGTTCTTGTATTATTAACTGCGATGTTGATTGCTGCTGTTAATCTGGTGCGCCTTCCATTACTCGTATTACTTAGTAAGAAAGATCGTACGCCTTACACTTAAGCTCTTCTGCTCATCGTGGCTTAATTATACATATTGTAAAATGTTATAACATGTTGCCAAATCCGTGAAAATGGAAAATGTTTTTTCCTGTGTCTCTTGATTATTTTTGGCCGTAATTTACTGATGTGCGGCCTTAATCCTTGGGCTTTGTATTTAACAGGAAGACATTCCCGAAAAGTCTCTGGGTAGAAGTATATTTTCGCAAGACACCATTTCCGCTGACGTGCTACGGATGATCTCCTACTTTGCTCTTACTCCCATTAGAACGGTTGGTAGAATTTTGTTCAAGTAAAAGTTTTGTGAGCAGGTAGTTATTTCTTAAGATGAAAAACACACATTCACTAGAGAAATAACTTTATTTATATACGTATATGTAGAATGGTTATGCTAGGCACTGGCATTTAAAAGTATTTAAATTTATACTTACATGGGTTCACGCCAACAATTCAAACCTTACTGATTACATTTTATATTTACAAAATGCAATAGATGATTGCTTCTCACTACGAACATAAGCTAACATCTTTTTGTCTTCGTCACGTGCCTAGCTTTTCATTTAAGACATCTGGTAAAGAATTATCTCATACAACACAATTATAATTTATCACTTTATAATCTTGGTGTGGTCGCCAGACTTACATTGTAGGACTGGTAAAAGCAACAATAATTGCACTAACTTTATTCCTGTATTAGCCTATGTCTGCACCTCCGGTTCGTTTCTGACCAAATGGTTTTCCAAACAGCTGTTATGTTTAATATATTACTGAATTTATAATTAGCAATAGGTAATGTTGTAATACGTATAATAAATCTGTAATATTTCATTTTCTACATCTTTACTTTGCCTTGTAAATTAAAATACAAAATACTGTAATACAATGTATATAAACTACTGTAATAATTGCACTAACGTTATTCCTGTATTATGTTAGCACTTCCGGTTTATTCATAACGGAGGTAGAACTGGTTTCCAACACAACTGTTATGTATAATACATTACTGAATTTATAATTAGCAACAGATAATTTTTGTAATGCGTATAAGAAATGTTAAATATTTTATTGTCTATATATTTACTTTGTCTTGCAAAATAAAATATAAAATATTGCAATACAATGTATATAAATTATGACAACTGTATCAGGTTTAAAATTGTCACTCCACCGTAGTAAGACTAAATAACAGAGTTATGCCCCAAAATAAAATTTAGAATGTCCAATCCCATAAAGAAAAATTTAACAAATAGCCTTCCTCGTGCCGTGGTCTTATAATAGAGCCTATATCTATAAATTAAAAATATTGAAAGCTTTACCTTTTTTTCGTTGTATTAGGATATAAGGGTTACCTCTGTAGTTGGATTCCTTGGGGGTAAATCCGATCGATCGGAGATTGGTCACTTGATCACTGCTAGCAGAAAAAGGCCAGGTCCCTTACGAGACGCACCCTTTTGGCACCTCTTATATGACTCACCCCTTGACTTACTATTTTAATAAAAAGGACCAGAGAAATCAAGTACGTAGAGAACAGGTGATAATAAGCGGAGACTGGAGTGTGCTGCCCTCAATCGAACCATTAGCAATTACTTACGTTAATTACCAGCTGTTTGGCGGCAATACTAGAAAAAATTACAGACCTCCACCACGAAACAGAAACCGGGGGTGGGTAGAATGCTAAACCCCCTGTGTGAATGTGTAGTACCTGATGTACACATTTTGAGACCCTCAAGGTGTAGCAGCGGCCCCCTCTCGTTCGAGGGGGTAGTTCCAAAGCTTTGCCCCGAGAGTATCTACCGATTAACTTGTCTATTGCAGCCTATACGTGACGATCCTAAACCTCAACAACTCAACAAATATACGGTAATATAAATGTATGTATATTATTCCAAATCAATACATAAATATAACAATAAACAATACACAATACAAGTAAATATATAATATCAGGAAAGACCTAGTCTAGAAAAGACCGGTACTCAAAACAAATGGGACGCGAGTAAACTGATACAGTAGCCAGGGAGTACCGAATGTTTTCGATTGTTCTGTGAGAGAGATCTGGTGATAAGCAGAATTTAAATAAAAAACGGAAAAGTATTTGGCGCCGGCGAACGAATTGAATCAGTGGTGTAGACTTGGAAGAGGGACCACTTCGATCACAATGTGTTGATTTTCTTTAATAGATGACCATTCTACTTTTTTTTCTTTTTGCTCTACTATAAAGGCGGGCAACGCGTATGACGACTTACTAGGTTCTATAATGCCTTTATTTAGAAGTTGTTGGTCAGTTCGATTATCTTGGTTGGCGCCAACTGACATGCCTGGGATTTAACGGATACGTTGTCTTTGAGTTCTATATCCTACTCCAATAAGTTGGTTAAGCCGTTTGGTCAATACGTCGAAAAACTCGTAGTTTTCTCATAGGTCTCGGAAGACGTAGTGTCCGGTTTCTTGCAGGCTAAGCAGACTGGCACCTAGAAACTTGACCTTGGGGTAACGTTTGTCTGGGGTACGCGTGAATGATTTATGACTGGGAAATTTAAGAGGAAGGTTAGGCAAAAGACTTCCATTTTTTACAATATAGAAGACGATCATTACCTTCGTTGCGAAGGGGGTAGTTATATTGGGTGATGGTCACCCTGACACACAACTCGTGGAGTTCCTCGAAACTACCTGGTTTGGTTTCGAGGTGGGAACAATTTCTCACCGCAGGGGAATACCTCGATTATAATTTCGGTGATTTCTAACTACGTTTTATTAAGTTTTAAAAGTTCAGCTGCATCTATTTTGTCGATAATATAATTATATAAGTTATCTTCGGACCCTTTGGGTCTGTAGAAAAGGTTCTGGGTGAGGGATATTAATAGCTTGCGGGGCCCAAAGGACCTAAGGTTGTCGGAATGGAAATAGGAGAAGTGTGAGTATTTAATTAATCTCAACTCAAGAGGCGACCGCACATACGGTGTAATTAGAGATAGCATACCGTGTTGAGTCTCGGGAAAAAATATACATATGTTCATACTGATTTTTTAAATATTACCATTGCTGGTACATTCAACCCGTCCGTGATTGTCAGTGTGCTCGGGAGTCTTTCGGCTGGGTGTTGCAATCCAGAGAAAATATGACCGAATGACTGATGATGCGGAGAGGGAGGTTATATGTTGCCGGTTTCTCTATGTGTAGACTGTAAAGCATTAAACTCTGACTTTAACAGTTCTTTTTTCTTAATCTGATAGAGGAGGTTATCTAGTTCATCGTCTGTAGGGGACTCAGTTCCCGTTGGTTCGGGGGTTTGGGTGACTTGGTCGGAATATTTATTATGTGAATCTATATTATTCCTTAACATATTACTTTGTATTTAACGACTCTTGACCTACTAAGGAATAATTCTACATAACACACAATAATAGAGCAAGGATGAAATATTACAATGGAAAGAACCCCAATACCACAAAAATAATAAAAAATAACAAATAAAACAAGTTATTTAAGATTAAACCCTTATGTACATTTCGATGACCATGTCGTCATCATCAGAGGGTCTGATACAAAATTACAATCTAGCAAACAAGATTGTTACCTTTGATGATGATGACATGATCATCGAAATGTACATAAGGGTTTAATCTTAAATAACTTGTTTTATTTGTTGTTTTTGATTATTGTTTCTGGTATTGGGGTTCTTTCCAATATTTTAATTGTAATATATTGTACCACTGTGCTCTTGATATTGTGTAAGGACGCAATAAGTGAAAAAAGTAAATACAAATATTATACCTCTCAAAATATTGTATTGCTAATAAAAGTTGAAATAAATACGGCGGTTGAATAAGCAAATGATTAGGCTCATATATTTTTCTTTTCAAGGATTTGATACCTACCTCTATAGAATCGGTTCAGTTTGATTACCTACGATAAGATAAGAGTAACTCGTAACTACGTGATTGCTTAGTAACACACAATTGCATGTTTAAACAACACTGACTTACGCAATTCTTCCTGCCAATGATTTAACGTATTTTTATAAACCGTTTGTATATTTATTACAGAAAACAATAAATAAATAAATAAAACTGTGAAATTACTTATTGTTACCGCTAATACACTCTTTCTCGAAATAATTGCAGTATATTTACAAAAATACGTGTTATTATTCGTTTACTTTTTTTATGAAACAAATTTTTTTATGTAAACTATTTTACAAACCACGCTCTGCTACCATTTTTTTGTGGAAGGCTAAATAACGGAGTTTTGCCCAAAAATAAAATTTAGAAAGTCCCACCCCACAAAGGACAATTTACCGAATAGGGGGTGGCCTTTGCGCATACTTATAATAGATATTATATCTATAAATTTAAAATATTGAATGCTTTACTTTTTGTGATGTTGTCCTAAGATGTAAGGGTTACCTCCGTAGCTGGATCCCTTGGTCACCGCTAGCAATGTCCTTTTTCTGCCAGGTCCCTTACGAGACGCACCCTTTGGCTTCTCTTATTCGACTCCTTACTTGACTTGCTATTTTAATAAAAAGGACCGGAGAAATCAAGTACGTAGAGAACAGGTGATAATAAGCGGAGACCGGAGCGTGCTGCAAACCATTAGCAACTACTTACGTTACTTGCGGCTGTTTGGCGGCAATACTAAAAATGGTACAAATTATAATAGCTAATAAGTGTTTTATCCCACAACAGCTGTGTTAGTTCTCGTAAGTATATTCTGAATATCTCTTCTTGTGACAGATATAGATCCTGAATTTGAATTTCTATCAATCAGGACCTTTAACTATCGCTGGAATTGATAAAACAATCATGCTCAACGATCATTGGATTATACCATCTAAAATGAAGAGTGTAGGCCTACTAAGTAATAAATCACAAGCTGCCACTTATTGTAATCATATTTGTTAGAAGCATATTTGTTAGAAGCATATTTGTTAGCAGCATATTTGTTAGAAGCATATTTCTTAGAAGCTTATTTGCTATGAGCATATTAGTTTGAAGCTTATTTGTTAGAAGCATATTTGTTAGACACATATATTTGTTAGAAACCTATTTGTTAGAAGCCTATTTGTTAGAAGCATATTTTTTAGACGCATATTTGTTAGAAGCATATTTGTTAAAAACATATTTCTTAGAAGCATATTTTTGTTAAAAGCATATTTGTTAGAAGCAGATTTGTTAGAGCATATTTGTTAGAAGCATATTTGTTAGAAGCATATTTGCTATCAATAATTGAACGATAACATACCCGAGCACGTCACGTTGTACGGAAGTGCCGCATTGAATTCACTTTATTTAATACTGTTTACTGAACAATATGTAGTACTTGCGTTAGAGTAAATCATTTTAATTCTGTAACACTACAATTACAATGTAATTTAGGCACGTGAAAGTCAAGAATGATTACTTACCAAATTTTTAAACTCCAGACAGTCTTATGTACTGTAGTAAAATTTTGTATCTATGTCTTCTATTTGTTATATTTTGTGGGCATATTGTACCTCAGATTATTTTATTCAACTTTCAGATCTATTTACTTTTGCACAAAGAATTCTTCAACATGTGATTCACTATAATTTCCAGTAGCTGATATCCATAAGTTTGTTGAAATGTTCAGCGTTTTGTTGAAATAACTCTCGTAGAATCTCAAGTTCACCAAGAACTTCCTATTTATGCCTTTTCGGTTGACATTATTCCTTTTGTGTTAAACATTGTTCATATTCATAATGTTTGTGGAAAGTTTCGGAATATTGTTGAGATAACTGCCGTAGAATCTCAAGGACTTGGTAAACTCCTATTTAAATCATTTCGGTACACATTTGTCATATTCATCGTCAGCAGTAACTTCTTTTTCAATAACTTTTGATGTTGAAGCAGTAACATTTAACCTTTGAACCTAAAATATTTACTACTTTGATTCTCTGAAGTTTTGCACGAATGAGCTACTACGCACGAGTTAATAAACTTGAAATTTTATCGATGTAGTTATTTATATTTTTTATTTTATTTCTTAAAATTAAAATGAAACACATTACAATTTGTTTAAAAGTTTTCTGTATTTGCATGATTGTCAATAAATGTAGCATCAAAGTTCCGTATTTTTTAAAATTCATTTTCTAAAAAAACCTAATATTAAATATGTTGGAGATTTTTGTGTTGTAATTTTTTTAACAGCATCAATTTTAAATTAGGTTTATAAAAAAAATTAAATTATAAGATTACAAAAGAGTTGCAAAGAATCTTTACTGCACAAGATATTAGGTGGCTTTCTGAGTAAATGGTTCGTTACTGCATTCATGCACCTTTACACTTCTAGTCATACAACTCTGATAGTCCGCAGTTGGATGCCACGTCAAACAGCTATCAATTACCTCAAGTTACTTCTAATTTTTACCTTCAACTGGTGACGAGGGAAATACCTTTTTTTAGTAGATCCTTACAAAAACCTTCACTTCTTTCTGTCACTCTATTTCTAATAAATTTCTGAAAAAACTATTTCTTTCTCTATAATGTTTTGCAAGAATGAGCTAACACGCACGAGTTAATAAACTTGAACTTTATTGATGTAGTTATTTATATTACTTAATTTTATTTCTTAAAGTTAAAAAAAAAACATTACAATTTGTTTTAAAGTTTTCTGTATTTGCATGATTGTTAATAAATGTAACATTTTTAAATTCCATATTTTTTTAAATTCATTTTCTAAAAAATATAATATTAAAAATGTTGGAGATTTTTGTATTGTAATTTTTTTAACAGCATCAATTTGAAATTAGGTTTTAAAATTTTATTATAAGATTACAAAAAAATTCCAAAGAATGTTTATCCTACTGTACAAGATATTAGGTGGCTCTCCGCATAAATGGTGCGTTACTGCTTTCATGTGCCTTTACAATTCTAGTCCGCAGTTGCATCCCACGTGAAACATTCATCAATTACCTCAAGTTACTTCTAGTTTTTACCTCCAGTTGGAGACGAGAAATACCTTTTTTTAGTAGATCCTTACAGAAAAAGTTCATTTCCTCCAGTCACTCTATTTCTAATAAATTTCCGAAAAACTATTTCTTTTCCGTAAATAATATTATCACCCTTGGTTATCAGAGGCTTTAATGGTATCAGTTTTGTTTTCCATTTTATGCAAGAAATATATTCATTATAGTATAGAGCATTACCTTCATCTTCTCTTGTCATAATTTGAAACCATAGCTCATCCTTCATTACTTTTACCTTTTGCACTTCTGTTCATGTTTACATAATCAGCTTTACATATTTGGCAAGTAATTAGGTTCCTTCATGCTATGCATAACTTAGTTCTGTCAGTAGTAACACTAATAGCAATTAATAGCAAATTTCCATCTCTTGCTGGATACTTTTTCGATTACAACTTCAGTATAACTCCAATCATCCGAATCAATTGGGACAGGTCTCCTTACAGACATACAAAAATTCGAATAGTTGAATTTTTTTTTAATATCAGTTTTAATTATTGGTAGTATTTATGTAGCAAATAAGAGATAATAAGTATATTTATTTTTGTAGTTGTTTTTTTTAATCGAACCCAAAATCGGATTTTCTATAATATATTGGTCAAAAAGTCAATTAAAACGTCATCTTCTAATTATTTCTTTTTTTTATGTCTTCATTGATTTTCTAGAACACGCCGAGTTACAAAATTACTTAATATTACTATAAAATGCTAAAAAGGTGGTCGGTTTAGAGACGCATAAAGGTGCTTTGAAACTAAATGAAAAACTGAGGAGCCTTTATTGGAAAGTTACTAGCTTTGATCACAGAGCACTTAATATAAATATAAAGACACGGCGAAAGGCCCTGTGAAGAGCAGGCTTACCTAGCTAATATGACGGCCCCCTCTACTTTCCGACCCACTACCTTGAAGTCCCGATTGTCAAGTCAAGTTCTGTTCACGTTTTTTTCAATCTTCAATGCGTGTTGTTGTGTTGTACGAGTTTGAAGCAATGTGTACGTTGTGGTTGTAACGTATTTTATAACTGTTGTGTTATTTCATTTGTGATTTGGTTCGACGCATATTAGATACGAAACACTCTTGTAGATTTTGTAACAGTACAAGACAAGGATAATGGCCTGGCCAGTTAGGAATATATAAACCTCCTAAAAGAAATTCAGGAAAAATAAAGGCAACACTTTGGCAATAAGCTTTCTAACACCAATGTGTAATACGGAAGGCAGAAAATGAAAGTCGTCTTAGCCGCCCAAGTTTTTAGTATATTAGTATACAACCTTCAAATTATCTAGTTAAATACATTTTAATTTGTATGTAAAAATGTAATTATTTACATAGGTTAAAATTATTTTAATAAAGAAATACTTAAAAATTTATACATACAGGAACAAAAGTTGCATTCCACGTACGAGTATAGGCCTGCAGTACTCGGCGAAAATGTGACTCGCAGCGTTTAAAAACTTTTCACTTTAGTAGCAGCAAACCAAAGGTCCTACCAACATGAAAAAAAGTATAATAAAATCTAACTAATTATCTCAACCTTTTACGCTTACAAAATGTTTCTAACCAACTAATACGAAAACTTGTCGTTTACTAACCTTTTTATGTTTTTTAAAGTGCAACTCTTATTAAATATAATTTTTCAACGTTCTTTCGAACAAAATATTACTTTTATGGTATAATATTCCGAATGAGGAAATCATGCTGCTTATACCTACCAATTTTCAAAATTTAATTTCCACTCCAAGTACTTTAAACCATGATTTAAGTGAACGTTTTTATTAAATAATATGCGGGGCGCGGAATTGAAGATTTTACCCAGCCAAGATGGCGAATTCGGCTTCACATCTCTCTATATCTATTCCACGAGACGACTATTCTATTTATATTAAGTGCTCTCTGGCTAAGATAGGTTAAACCATAACAGAAAAATAGAAGCTTTAAAATATGATCTTCTGTTGGTTTAAGTCCTCTAGACAGGAAATAATTGTTAAAAAAAAACGTTAGGTTATTAAGAAGGCCGGGAGTCGAATACTTAATTTTTTAGGGACTAATGTGCCCAGGCGGAAAGTTGTTCTTTGATTGAAATAATTGAGTGTTCATTACGTATCTTTAGAAAAGTGTTGAATATTATAAATAATAAGAATTTGTTTTTGCATTGAAAGTTCTGATTAGATAAATCTTATAGTTTAAGTAAATTGTGTGGCAAATGTGATAGGCGTACTATTGTGCTACTTAGTAATCAGTGTTAGCCTAGGAATAGTATTTAACTGATGAATGTTGTGAAGGTACAAGCCGGTAACGTAATTGTAGGACGTAGCCAATGAATTAGGGAACACAAATGGAGGGAAAGCGATCAAAAACAATTAGGGCATATAATTAAGAAACAACATTTATTTATTAACACTTGTAGCAATCAGTCGCGGGATAGTCAATTACAGGAATCGCTGACCAAAAGTACAGGAGTTATTTATAATGAGCCAGTAGGTAAAAATCAATAGATTATGAGATCTATGGATGTAGTTCTACAATTAAATAATATATTAATGCAGTAATTGAACTAATAAATAAAATCAAGAAAGAAGCAGATAACGTTAGAGCACAATATAGGAAAAGTGCCTATAAAAATATTAACGATTTTAAAACTTGAATAAATAAAACAAATGAAGTAATAGGAAAACTCTGGACCCGCAAAGTTATGAAGTAAACGAATTTATCAGCCAATGGCCGAATGCCTTTAGCAGCTAGTGCCCGAATGCATTTAGCAACTGGTGGCCGAATGCCTTTAGCAGCTAGTGGCGGAATGCATTTAGCAGCTAGTGGCCGAATGCCTTTAGCTTCTAGTGGTTGAAAGCCTATTGCAGCTAGTGGCCGAATGCCTTTAGCAGCTAGTGGCCGAATGCCTTTAGCAGCTAGTGGCCGAATGCCTATAGCAGCTACTGGCTGAATGCCTTTAGAAGTTAGTGACCGAATGCCTTTAGCAGGTAGTGGCTGAATGCCTTTAGCACCTGATGGCCGAATGCCCTTAGCAGCTAGTGGCCGAATGCCTTAGCAGCTAGTGTCCGAATGCCTTTAGCAGCTAGTGGCAGAATGCCTTTAGCAGTTAGTGGCCGAATGCGTTTAGCAGCTAGTAACCAAATGCCTTTAGCAGCTAGTGGCCGAATGCCTTTAGAAGCTAGTGGCTGAATGCCATTAGCAGCTAGTGGCCGAATGCCTTTAGCAGCTAATGGAAGAATGCCTTTAGCACCTAGTGGCTGAATGCCTTTAGCACCTGATAGCTGAATGCTTCTAGCAGCTAGTGGCCCAATGCCTTTAGCAGCTCGTGGAAGAATGCCTTTAGCAGCTAGTGGCCGAATGCCTTTAGCAGCTAGTAACCAAATGCCTTTAGCAGCTAGAAGCCGAATGCCTTTAGCAGCTAGTGGTTGAATGTCTTTAGCACCTGGTGGCCGAATGCCTTTAGAAGGTAGTGACCAAATGCCTTTAGCAGCTAGAGGTAGAATGCCTTTAGCAGCTAGTGGCCGAATGAATTTAGCAGCTAGTTGCCGAACGCATTTAGCAGCTAGTGGTTGAATACCTTTTGCACCTGGTGGCCGAATGCCTTGAGCAGGTAGTGGACGAATAACTTTAACAGCTACAGGTCGAATGCCTTAGCAGCTAGTGGCCGAATGCCTTTAGCACCTGGTGGCCGAATGCCCTAAGAAGATAGTGGCCGAATGTCTTTAGCAGCTAGTGGCCGAATGCCTTTAGCAGCTAGTGGCAGAATGTCTTTAGCAGCTATTGGCCGAATGCCTTTAGCAGCTAGTGGCCGAATGCCTCTAGCAGCTAGTGTAAGAATGCCTTTAGCAGCTAGTGGCCGAATGCCTTTAGTAGCTAGTGGCCGAATGCCGTTAGCAGCTAGTAACCAAATGCCTTTAGCAGATAGTGGTCAAATGCCTTTAGCAGCTAGTAACCAATGCCTTTAGCAGCTAGTAGCCGAATGCCTTTAGCAGCTAGTGGTTGAATGCCTTTAGCACCTGGTGGCCGAATGCCTTTAGCAGGTAGTGTCCGAATGCCTTTAGCAGCTAGTGGCCGAATGCCTATAGCAGCTAGTAGCCGAATGCCTTTAGCAGCTAGTGGCCGAATGCCTTTAGCAGCTAGTGGCTGAATGCCTTTAGCAGCTAGTGGCCAAATGTCTTTAGCAGCTAGTGTTCGAATGCTTAGCAGCTAGAGGTCAAATACCATAGCAGCTAGTGGCCGAATACCTTTAGCAGCTAGTGGCCAAATGCCTTTAGCAGCATGTGGCAGAATGCCTTTAGCAGCTAGTAGCTGAATGCCTTTAGCAGCTACTGGCCAAATGCCTTTAGCAGCTAGTGGCCGAATGCCTATAGCAGCTAGTAGCCGAATGCCTTTAGCAGCTAGTGGCCAAATGTCTTTAGCAGCTAGTGTCCGAATGCTTAGCAGATAGTGGTTGCATACCTTTAGCACCTGGTGGCCAAATGCCTTTAGCAGCTAGTGGCCGAATACCTTTAGCAGCTAGTGGCCGAATGCCTTTAGCAGCTTGTGGCAGAATGCCTTTAGCAGCTAGAGGCTGAATGTCTTTAGCAGCTAGTAACCAAATGCCTTTAGCAGCTAGTGGCCGAATGCCTTTAGCAGCTAGTGGTTGAATGCCATTACCATCTGGTGGCCGAATACCTTTAGCAGGTAGTGGCCGAATGCCTTCAGCATCTAGAGGTCGAATGCTTTAGCAGCTAGTGGCCGAATGCCTTTAGCACCTGGTGGCCGAATGCCCTTAGCAGCTAGTGGCTGAATGCCTTTAGCAGCTAATGGCCGAATGTCTTTAGCAGCTAGAAGCCGAATGCCTTTAGAAGCTAGTGGTTGAATGTCTTTAGAACCTGGTGGCCGAATACCTTTAGCACGTAGTGGCCGAATGCCTTTAGCAGCTAGAGGTAGAATGCCTTTAGCAGCTAATGGCCGAATTCCTTTAGCACCTGGTGGCCGAATGCCTTTAGAGGGTAGTGGCCGAAAGCCATAAGCAGCTAGTGCCTGAATGCCTTTAGCAGCTAGTGGCAGAATGCCCTAAGCAGCTAGTGGCCGAATGCCTTTAGCAGCTAGTGGCCGAATGCCTATAGCAGCTAGTGGCCGAATGCCTTTAGCAGGTAGTGGCCTAATGCCTTTAGCAGCTCGTGGAAGAATGCCTTTAGCAGCTAGTGGCCGAATGCCTTTAGCAGCTAGTAACCAAATGCCTTTAGCAGCTAGAAGCCGAATGCCTTTAGCAGCTAGTGGTTGAATGTCTTTAGCACCTGGTGGCCGAATGCCTTTAGAAGGTAGTGACCAAATGCCTTTAGCAGCTAGAGGTAGAATGCCTTTAGCAGCTAGTGGCCGAATGCCTTTAGCAGCTAGTTGCCGAACGCATTTAGCAGCTAGTGGTTGAATACCTTTTGCACCTGGTGGCCGAATGCCTTGAGCAGGTAGTGGACGAATAACTTTAACAACTACAGGTCGAATGCCTTAGCAGCTAGTGGCCGAATGCCTTTAGCACCTGGTGGCCGAATGCCCTAAGAAGATAGTGGCCGAATGTCTTTAGCAGCTAGTGGCCGAATGCCTTTAGCAGCTAGTGGCAGAATGTCTTTAGCAGCTATTGGCCGAATGCCTTTAGCAGCTAGTGGCCGAATGCCTCTAGCAGCTAGTGTAAGAATGCCTTTAGCAGCTAGTGGCCGAATGCCTTTAGTAGCTAGTGGCCGAATGCCGTTAGCAGCTAGTAACCAAATGCCTTTAGCAGATAGTGGTCAAATGCCTTTAGCAGCTAGTAACCAATGCCTTTAGCAGCTAGTAGCCGAATGCCTTTAGCAGCTAGTGGTTGAATGCCTTTAGCACCTGGTGGCCGAATGCCTTTAGCAGGTAGTGTCCGAATGCCTTTAGCAGCTAGTGGCCGAATGCCTATAGCAGCTAGTAGCCGAATGCCTTTAGCAGCTAGTGGCCGAATGCCTTTAGCAGCTAGTGGCTGAATGCCTTTAGCAGCTAGTGGCCAAATGTCTTTAGCAGCTAGTGTTCGAATGCTTAGCAGCTAGAGGTCAAATACCATAGCAGCTAGTGGCCGAATACCTTTAGCAGCTAGTGGCCAAATGCCTTTAGCAGCATGTGGCAGAATGCCTTTAGCAGCTAGTAGCTGAATGCCTTTAGCAGCTACTGGCCAAATGCCTTTAGCAGCTAGTGGCCGAATGCCTATAGCAGCTAGTAGCCGAATGCCTTTAGCAGCTAGTGGCCAAATGTCTTTAGCAGCTAGTGTCCGAATGCTTAGCAGATAGTGGTTGCATACCTTTAGCACCTGGTGGCCAAATGCCTTTAGCAGCTAGTGGCCGAATACCTTTAGCAGCTAGTGGCCGAATGCCTTTAGCAGCTTGTGGCAGAATGCCTTTAGCAGCTAGAGGCTGAATGTCTTTAGCAGCTAGTAACCAAATGCCTTTAGCAGCTAGTGGCCGAATGCCTTTAGCAGCTAGTGGTTGAATGCCATTACCATCTGGTGGCCGAATGCCTTTAGCAGGTAGTGGCCGAATGCCTTCAGCATCTAGAGGTCGAATGCTTTAGCAGCTAGTGGCCGAATGCCTTTAGCACCTGGTGGCCGAATGCCCTTAGCAGCTAGTGGCTGAATGCCTTTAGCAGCTAATGGCCGAATGTCTTTAGCAGCTAGAAGCCGAATGCCTATAGCAGCTAGTGGCCGAATGCCTTTAGCAGGTAGTGGCCTAATGCCTTTAGCAGCTAGTGGATAAATGCCTTTAGCACCTGATGGCCGAATGCCCTTAACAGCTAGTGGCCGAATGCCTTTAGCAGATAGTGGTTGAATGCATTTAGCACCTGGAGGCCGAATGCTTTAGCAGCTAGTAGCCGAATGCATTTAGCAGTTAGTGTCCGAATGCCTTTAGCAGCTAGTGGCAGAATTCCTTTAGCAGCTAGTGGCCGAATGCGTTTAGCAGCTAGTAACCAAATGCCTTTAGCAGCTAGTGGCCGAATGCATTTAGAAGCTAGTGGCTGAATGTCATTAGCAGCTAGTGGCCGAATGCCTTTAGCAGCTAGTGGCCGAACGCCTTTAGCAGCACGTGGAAGAATGCTTTAGCAGCTAGTGGCCGAATGCCTTTAGCAGCTAGTAACCAAATGCCTTTAGCAGCTAGAGGTAGAATGCCTTTAGCAGCTAATGGCCGAATTCCTTTAGCACCTGGTGGCCGAATGCCTTTAGAGGGTAGTGGCCGAAAGCCATAAGCAGCTAGTGCCTGAATGCCTTTAGCAGCTAGTGGCAGAATGCCCTAAGCAGCTAGTGGCCGAATGCCTTTAGCAGCTAGTGGCCGAATGCCTATAGCAGCTAGTGGCCGAATGCCTTTAGCAGGTAGTGGCCTAATGCCTTTAGCAGCTAGTGGATGAATGCCTTTAGCACCTGATGGCCGAATGCCCTTAACAGCTAGTGGCCGAATGCCTTTAGCAGCTAGTGGTTGAATGCCTTTAGCACCTGGTGGCCGAATGACTTTAGCAGGTAGTGGCCGAATGCCTTTAGCACCTAGTGTAAGAATGCTTTTAGCAGCTAGTGGCCGAATGCCTATAGCAGATAGTGGCCAAATGCCTTTAGCAGCTAGTGGTTGTATGCCATTAGCACCTGGTGGCCGAATTCCTTTAGCAGGTAGTCTCCGAATGCCTTTAGCAGCTAGTCACCGAATGCCTTTAGCAGCAAGTGTAAGAATGCCTTTAGCAGCTTGTGGCAGAATGCCTTTAGCAGCTAGTAGCTGAATGCCTTTAGCAGCTAGTGGCCGAATGCCTTTAGCAGCTAGTGGCCGAATGCCTGTAGCAGCTAGTAGCCGAATGCCTTTAGCAGCTAGTGGCTGAATGCCTTTAGCACCTGATGGCCGAATGCCCTTAACAGCCAGCGGCTGAATGCCTTTAGCAGCTAGTGGCCAAATGTCTTTAGCAGCTAGTGTCCGAATGCCTTTAGCAGATAGTGGTTTAATGCCTTTAGCACCTGGTGGCCGAATGCCTTTAGCAGCTAGTGGCCGAATGCCTTTAGCAGCTAGTGGCCGAATGCCTTAGCAGCTTGTGGCAGAATGCCTTTAGAAGCTAGTGGCCGAATGTATTTCTCTTCTAGTAACAAAATGCCTTTAGCAGCTAGTAGCCGAATGCCTTTAGCAGCTAGTGGCAGAATGCCTTTAGCAGCTAGTGGCCGAATGCCTTTAGCAGCTAGTGGCCGAATGCCTATAGCAGCTAGTGGCCGAATGCCTTTAGCAGCTAGTGGCTTAATGCTTTTAGCAGCTAGTGAATTAATATCTTTAGCACCTGATGGCCGAATGCCCTTAGCAGCTAGTGGCCGAATGCCTTTAGCAGCTTGTGGCAGAATGCCTTTAGAAGCTAGTGGCCGAATGTATTTAGCTGCTAGTAACCAAATGCCTTTAGCAGCTAGTGGCCGAATGCCTTTAGCAGCTAGTGGCCGATTGCCTTTAGCACGTAGTCTCCGAATGCCTTTAGCAGCTAGTCACCGAATGCCTTTAGCAGCAAGTGTAAGAATGCCTTTAGCAGCTTGTGGCAGAATGCCTTTAGCAGCTAGTAGCTGAATGCCTTTAGCAGCTAGTGGCCGAATGCCTTTAGCAGCTAGTGGCCGAATGCCTGTAGCAGCTAGTAGCCGAATGCCTTTAGCAGCTAGTGGCTGAATGCCTTTAGCACCTGATGACCGAATGCCCTTAACAGCCAGCGGCTGAATGCCTTTAGCAGCTAGTGGCCAAATGTCTTTAGCAGCTAGTGTCCGAATGCCTTTAGCAGATAGTGGTTTAATGCCTTTAGCACCTGGTGGCCGAATGCCTTTAGCAGCTAGTGGCCGAATGCCTTTAGCAGCTAGTGGCCGAATGCCTTAGCAGCTTGTGGCAGAATGCCTTTAGAAGCTAGTGGCCGAATGTATTTCTCTTCTAGTAACAAAATGCCTTTAGCAGCTAGTAGCCGAATGCCTTTAGCAGCTAGTGGCAGAATGCCTTTAGCAGCTAGTGGCCGAATGCCTTTAGCAGCTAGTGGCCGAATGCCTATAGCAGCTAGTGGCCGAATGCCTTTAGCAGCTAGTGGCTTAATGCTTTTAGCAGCTAGTGAATTAATATCTTTAGCACCTGATGGCCGAATGCCCTTAGCAGCTAGTGGCCGAATGCCTTTAGCAGCTTGTGGCAGAATGCCTTTAGAAGCTAGTGGCCGAATGTATTTAGCTGCTAGTAACCAAATGCCTTTAGCAGCTAGTGGCCGAATGCCTTTAGCAGCTAGTGGCCGATTGCCTTTAGCAGATAGTGGTTGAATGCCTTTAGCACCTGGTGGCCGAATGCCTTTAGCAGCTAGTGGCCGATTGTCTTTAGCAGCTAGTGGCCGAATGCCATAGCAGCTTGTGGCAGAATGCCTTTAGAAGCTAGTGGCCGAATGTATTTCTCTGCTAGTAACAAAATGCCTTTAGCAGCTAGTAGCCGAATGCCTTTAGCAGCTAGTGGTTGAATGCTATTAGCACCTGGTGGCCGAATGCCTTTAGCAGCTACAGGTCGAATGCCTTTAGCAGCTAGTCACCGAATGCCTTTAGCAGCCAGTGTAAGAATGTCTTTAGCAGCTAGTGGCCGAATGCCTTTAGCAGCTAGTGCCTGAATGCCTTTAGCAGCTAGTGGCAGAATGCCTTTAGCAGCTAGTGGCCGAATGCCTTTAGCAGCTAGTGGCCGAAAGCCTTTAGCAGCTAGTGGCTTAATGCTTTTAGCAGCTAGTGAATTAATATCTTTAGCAGCTGATGGCCGAATGCCTTTAGCAGCTAGTGGCCGAATGGCTTTAGCAGCTAGTGGCCGAATGTCTTTAGTAGCTAGTGTCCGAATGCCTTTAGCAGATAGTGGTTGAATGCCTTAAGCAGCTTGTGGCAGAATGCCTTTAGAAGCTAGTGGCCGAATGTATTTAGCTGCTAGTAACCAAATGCCTTTAGCAGCTAGTGGCCGAATGCCTTTTGCAGCTAGTGTTTGAATGCCTTTAGCACCTGGTGGCCGAATGCCTTTAGCAGGTAGTGGCCGAATACCTTTATCAGCTACAGGTCGAATGCCTTTAGCAGCTAGTGGCTGAATGCCTTTAGCACCTAGTGTAAGAATGCCTTTAGCAGCTAGTGGCCGAATGCCTATAGCAGCTAGTAACCAAATGCCTTTAGCAGATAGTGGCTAAATGCCTTTATGCAGCTAGTAACCAAATGCCTTTAGCAGCTAGTAGCCGAATGTCTTTAGCAGCTAGTGGTTGTATGCCATTAGCACCTGGTGGCCGAATTCCTTTAGCAGGTAGTGGCCGAATGCCATTAGCAGTTAGAGGTCAAATACCTTTAGCAGCTAGTGGCCGAATACATTTAGCAGCTAGTGGCCAAATGCCATTAGCAGCTTGTGGCAGAATGCCTTTAGCAGCTAGTAGCTGAATGCCTTTAGCAGCTAGTGGCCGATGCCTTTAGCAGCTAGTGGCCGAATGCCTTTAGCAGCTAGTGGCTGAATGCCTTTAGAAGCTAGTGGCCGATTGTATTTAGCTGCTAGTAACCAAATGCCTTTAGCAGATAGTGGTTGAATGCCATTAGCACCTGGTGGCCGAATGCCTTTAGCAGCTAGTGGCCGAATGCCTTTAGCAGCTTGTGGCAGAATGCCTTTAGAAGCTAGTGGCCGATTGTATTTAGCTGCTAGTAACCAAATGCCTTTAGCAGCTAGTGGCCGAATGCCTTTAGCAGCTAGTGGTTGAATGCCTTTAGCACCTGGTGGCCGAATGCTTTTAGCAGGTAGTGGCCGAATACCTTTAGCACCTAGTGTAAGAATGCCTTTAGCAGCTAGTGGCCGAATGCCTACAGCAGCTAGTAACCAAATGCCATTAGCAGATAGTGGCCAAATGCCTATAGCAGCTAGTAACCACATGCCTTTAGCAGATATTGGCTAAATGCCTTTATGCAGCTAGTAACCAAATGCCTTTAGCAGCTAGTAGCCGAATGTCTTTAGCAGCTAGTGGTTGTATGCCATTAGCACCTGGTGGCCGAATTCCTTTAGCAGGTAGTGGCCGAATGCCATTAGCAGTTAGAGGTCAAATACCTTTAGCAGCTAGTGGCCGAATACATTTAGCAGCTAGTGGCCAAATGCCATTAGCAGCTTGTGGCAGAATGCCTTTAGCAGCTAGTAGCTGAATGCCTTTAGCAGCTAGTGGCCGATGCCTTTAGCAGCTAGTGGCCGAATGCCTTTAGCAGCTAGTGGCTGAATGCCTTTAGAAGCTAGTGGCCGATTGTATTTAGCTGCTAGTAACCAAATGCCTTTAGCAGATAGTGGTTGAATTCCATTAGCACCTGGTGGCCGAATGCCTTTAGCAGCTAGTGGCCGAATGCCTTTAGCAGCTTGTGGCAGAATGCCTTTAGAAGCTAGTGGCCGATTGTATTTAGCTGCTAGTAACCAAATGCCTTTAGCAGCTAGTGGCCGAATGCCTTTAGCAGCTAGTGGTTGATTGCCTTTAGCACCTGGTGGCCGAATGCTTTTAGCAGGTAGTGGCCGAATACCTTTAGCACCTAGTGTAAGAATGCCTTTAGCAGCTAGTGGCCGAATGCCTACAGCAGCTAGTAACCAAATGCCATTAGCAGATAGTGGCCAAATGCCTTTAGCAGCTAGTAACCACATGCCTTTAGCAGCTAGAAGCCGAATGCCTTTAGAAGTTAGTGGTTGAATGTCTTTAGCACCTGGTGGCCGAATGCCTTTAGCAGCTAGAGGTAGAATGCCTTTAGCACCTAATGGCCGAATTCCTTTAGCACCTGGTGGCCGAATGCCTTTAGAGGGTAATGGCCGAATGCCATAAGCAGCTAGTGCCTGAATGCCTTTAGCAGCTAGTGGCAGAATGCCTTTAGCAGCTAGTGGCCGAATGCCTTAGCAGCTTGTGGCAGAATGCCTTTAGAAGCTAGTGGCCGAACGTCTTTAGCAGCTAGTGGTTGAATGCTATAGCAGCTTGTGGCAGAATGCCTTTAGAAGCTAGTGGCCGAATGTATTTCTGTGCTAGTAACAAAATGCCTTTAGCAGCTAGTAGCCGAATGCCTTTAGCAGCTAGTGATTGAATGCCATTAGCACCTGGTGGCCGAATGCCTTTAGCAGCTACAGGTCGAATGCCTTTAGCAGCTAGTGGCCGAATGCCTTAGCAGCTTGTGGCAGAATGCCTTTAGAAGCTAGTGGCCGAACGTCTTTAGCAGCTAGTGTCCGAATGCCTTTAGCAGCTAGTAACCAAATGCCTTTAGCAGCTAGTGGCCGAATGCCTTTAGCAGCTAGTGGCTGAATGCCATTAGCAGCTAGTAGCCGAATACTTTAGCAGCTAGTGGCCGAATTCCTATAGCGGCTAGTGGCCGAATGCCATTAGGAGGTAATGGAAGATTACCATTAGCAGCTAGTGGCTGAATGCCTTTAGCACCTGATGGCCGAATGCTTTTAGCAGCTAGTGGCCGAATGCCTTTAGTAGCTAGAGGCCGAATGCCTTTAGCAGCTAGTGGAAGAATGCCTTTAGCAGCAGGTGGCCGAATGCCTTTAGCAGCTAGTAAACAAATGCCTTTAGCAGCTAGAAGCCGAATGCTTTTAGAAGCTAGTGGTAGAATGTCTTTAGCACCTGGTGGCCGAATACCTTTAGCACGTAGTGGCCGAATGCCTTTAGCAGTTAGAGGTAGAATACCATTAGCAGCTAGTGGCCGAATGCCTTTAGCAGCTAGTAGCCGAATGCCTAAAGCAGCTAGTGGCCGAATGCCTTTAGCAGCTAGCGGCCTAATGCCTTTAGCAGCTAGTGGATGAATGCCTTTGGCACCTGATGGCCGAATGCCCTTAGCAGCTAGTTTCCGAATGCCTTTAGCAGATAGTGGTTGAATGCCTTTAGCACCTGGTGGCCGAATGCCTTTAGCAGCTAGTGGCCGAATGCCTTTAGCAGCTAGTGGCCGAATGCCTTAGCAGCTTGTGGCAGAATGCCTTTAGAAGCTAGTGGCCGAATGTCTTTAGCAGCTAGTGGTTGAATGCCTTTAGCACTTGGTGGCCGAATGCCTTAACCAGCTACAGGTCGAATGCCTTTAGCAGCTAGTCACCGAATGCCTTTAGCAGCAAGTGTAAGAATGTCTTTAGCAGCTAGTGGCCGAATGCCTTTAGCAGCTAGTGCCTGAATGCCTTTAGCAGCTAGTGGCAGAATGCCTTTAGCAGCTAGTGGCCGAATGCCTTTAGCAGCTAGTGGCCGAATGCCTATAGCAGCTAGTGGCCGAATGCCTTTAGCAGCTAGTGCCTGAATGCCTTTAGCAGCTAGTGGCAGAATGCCTTTAGCAGCTAGTGGCCGAATGCCTTTAGCAGCTAGTGGCCGAATGCCTTTAGCAGCTAGTGGCCGAATGCCTATAGCAGCTAGTGGCCGAATGCCTTTAGCAGCTAGTGGCCTAATGCCTTTAGCTGCTAGTGGATGAATATCTTTAGCACCTGATGGCCGAATGCCCTTAGCAGCTAGTGGCCGAATGCCTTTAGCAGCTAGTGGCCGAATGTCTGTAGAAGTTAGTGTCCGAATGCCTTTAGCAGATAGTGGTTGAATGCCAATAGCACCTGGTGGCCGAATGCCTTTAGCAGCTAGTGGCCGAATGCCTTTAGCAGCTAGTGGCCGAATGCCTTTAGCAGCTTGTGGCAGAATGCCTTTAGAAGCTAGTGGCCGAATGTATTTAGCTGCTAGTAACCAAATGCCTTTAGCAGCTAGTGGCCGAATGCCTTTAGCAGCTAGTGGTTGAATGCCTTTAGCACCTGGTGGCCGAATGCCTTTAGCAGGTAGTGGCCGAATACCTTTATCAGCTACAGGTCGAATGTCTTTAGCAGCTAGTGGCAGAATGCCTTTAGCAGCTAGTAACCAAATGCCTTTAGCAGCTAGTAGCCGAATGCCTTTAGCAGCTAGTGGTTGTATGCCATTAGCACCTGGTGGCCGAATTTCTTTAGCAGGTAGTGGCCGAATGCCTTTAGCAGCTAGAGGTCAAATACCTTTAGCAGCTAGTGGCCGAATACATTTAGCAGCTAGTGGCCAAATGCCTTTAGCAGCTTGTGGCAGAATGCCTTTAGCAGCTAGTAACCAAATGCCTTTAGCAGCTAGTGGCCGAATGCCTTTAGCAGCTAGTGGCTGAATGCCATTAGCAGCTAGTAGCCGAATACTTTAGCAGCTAGTGGCCGAATTCCTATAGCGGCTAGTGGCCGAATGCCATTAGGATGTAATGGAAGATTACCATTAGCAGCTAGTGGCTGAATGCCTTTAGCACCTGATGGCCGAATGTTTTTAGCAGCTAGTGTCCGAATGCCTTTAGTAGCTAGAGGCCGAATGCCTTTAGCAGCTAGTGGAAGAATGCCTTTAGCAGCAGGTGGCCGAATGCCTTTAGCAGCTAGTAAACAAATGCCTTTAGCAGCTAGAAGCCGAATGCTTTTAGAAGCTAGTGGTAGAATGTCTTTAGCACCTGGTGGCCGAATACCTTTAGCACGTAGTGGCCGAATGCCTTTAGCAGTTAGAGGTAGAATACCATTAGCAGCTAGTGGCCGAATGCCTTTAGCAGCTAGTAGCCGAATGCCTAAAGCAGCTAGTGGCCGAATGCCTTTAGCAGCTAGCGGCCTAATGCCTTTAGCAGCTAGTGGATGAATGCCTTTGGCACCTGATGGCCGAATGCCCTTAGCAGCTAGTTTCCGAATGCCTTTAGCAGATAGTGGTTGAATGCCTTTAGCACCTGGTGGCCGAATGCCTTTAGCAGCTAGTGGCCGAATGCCTTTAGCAGCTAGTGGCCGAATGCCTTAGCAGCTTGTGGCAGAATGCCTTTAGAAGCTAGTGGCCGAATGTCTTTAGCAGCTAGTGGTTGAATGCCTTTAGCACTTGGTGGCCGAATGCCTTAACCAGCTACAGGTCGAATGCCTTTAGCAGCTAGTCACCGAATGCCTTTAGCAGCAAGTGTAAGAATGTCTTTAGCAGCTAGTGGCCGAATGCCTTTAGCAGCTAGTGCCTGAATGCCTTTAGCAGCTAGTGGCAGAATGCCTTTAGCAGCTAGTGGCCGAATGCCTTTAGCAGCTAGTGGCCGAATGCCTATAGCAGCTAGTGGCCGAATGCCTTTAGCAGCTAGTGCCTGAATGCCTTTAGCAGCAAGTGGCAGAATGCCTTTAGCAGCTAGTGGCCGAATGCCTTTAGCAGCTAGTGGCCGAATGCTTTTAGCAGCTAGTGGCCGAATGCCTATAGCAGCTAGTGGCCGAATGCCTTTAGCAGCTAGTGGCCTAATGCCTTTAGCTGCTAGTGGATGAATATCTTTAGCACCTGATGGCCGAATGCCCTTAGCAGCTAGTGGCCGAATGCCTTTAGCAGCTTGTGGCAGAATGCCTTTAGCAGCTAGTGGCCGAATGCCTTTAGCAGCTAGTGGTTGAATGCCTTTAGCACCTGGTGGCCGAATGCCTTTAGCAGGTAGTGGCCGAATACCTTTATCAGCTACAGGTCGAATGTCTTTAGCAGCTAGTGGCCGAATGCCTTTAGCAGCTAGTAACCAAATGCCTTTAGCAGCTAGTAACCGAATGCCTTTAGCAGCTAGTGGTTGTATGCCATTAGCACCTGGTGCCGAATTTCTTTAGCAGGTAGTGGCCGAATGCCTTTAGCAGCTAGAGGTCAAATACTTTTAGCAGCTAGTGGCCGAATACATTTAGCAGCTAGTGGCCAAATGCCTTTAGCAGCTTGTGGCAGAATGCCTTTAGCAGCTAGTAGCTGAATGCCTTTAGCAGCTAGTGGCAGAATGCCTTTAGCAGCTAGTGGCTGATTACCTTTAACACCTGATGGCCGAATGCCCTTAACAGCTAGTGGCTGAATGCCTTTAGCAGCTAGTGGCCAAATGTCTCTAGCAGCTAGTGTCCGAATTCCTTTAGCAGATAGTGGTTGAATGCCTTTAGCACGTGGTGGCCGAATGCCTTTAGCAGCTAGTGGCCGAATACTTTTAACAGCTAATGGAAGAATGCTTTTAGCAGCTTGTGGCAGAATGCCTTTAGCAGCTAAGGGCTGAATGTCTTTAGCAGCTATTAACCAAATGCCTTTAGCAGCTAGTGGTCGAATGCCTTTAGCAGCTAGTGGTTGAATGCTTTTAGCATCTGGTGGTCGAATGCCTTTAGCAGGTAGTGGCCGAATGCCTTTAGCATTTAGAGGTCGAATGCTTTAGCAGCTAGTAACCAAATGCATTTAGCAGCTAGTGGCCGAATGCCTTAAGCAGCTAGTGGTTGACTGCCTTTAGCATATGGTGGCCGAATGCCTTTAGCAGCTAGTGGCCGAATGCCTTTATCAGCTAGTGGCCTAATACCTTTAGCAGCTAGTGGCCGAATGCCTTTAGCAGCTAGTGGCCGAATGCCTTTATCAGCTAGTGGCCTAATGCCTTTAGCAGCTAGTGCCCGAATGCCTTAAGCAGCTAGTGGACGAATGACTTTAGCAGCTAGTGGCCGAATGCCTATAGCAGCTAGTGGCTGAATGCCTTTAGCAGCTAGTGGCCGAATGCCTTTATCAGTTAGTAACCGAATGCCTTTAGCAGCTAGTGGCTTAATGCTTTTAGCAGCTAGTGAATTAATATCTTTAGCACCTGATGGCCGAATGCCCTTAGCAGCTAGTGGCCGAATGCCTTTAGCAGCTTGTGGCAGAATGCCTTTAGAAGCTAGTGGCCGAATGTATTTAGCTGCTAGTAAACAAATGCCTTTAGCAGCTAGAAGCCGAATGCTTTTAGAAGCTAGTGGTAGAATGTCTTTAGCACCTGGTGGCCGAATACCTTTAGCACGTAGTGGCCGAATGCCTTTAGCAGTTAGAGGTAGAATACCATTAGCAGCTAGTGGCCGAATGCCTTTAGCAGCTAGTAGCCGAATGCCTAAAGCAGCTAGTGGCCGAATGCCTTTAGCAGCTAGCGGCCTAATGCCTTTAGCAGCTAGTGGATGAATGCCTTTGGCACCTGATGGCCGAATGCCCTTAGCAGCTAGTTTCCGAATGCCTTTAGCAGCTAGTGGTTGAATGCTTTTAGCAGCTAGTGGCCGAATGCCTTTATCAGTTAGCAACCGAATGCCTTTAGCAGCTAGTGGCCGAATGCCTTTAGCAGCTAGTGGTTGAATGCTTTTAGCAGCTAGTGGCCGAATGCCTTTATCAGCTAGTGGTTGAATGAGTTTAGCAGCTGGTGGCCGAATGCTTTTAGCGGTATTGGCCGAATGCCTTTAGCAGCTAGTGGCCGAATGCCTTTAGAACGTGGTGGCCGAATGACTTTAGCAGCTACTGGCCAAATGCTTTATCAGCTAGTTTCTAAATGCCTTTAGCAGCTAGTGGCTGAATGCCTTTAGCACCTGGTGGCCGAATGCCTTTAGCAGCTAGTGGCGGAATGCCTTTAGCAGCTAGTGGCCGAATGCCTTTAGCATTTAATGGCCGAATGCCTATAGCAGCTAGTGGCCGAATGCCTTTAGCACCTGATGGCCGTATGCCATTAGCAGCTAGTGGCCAAATGCCTTTAACAGCTAGTGGCTGAATGCCTTTAGCACCTGATGGCCGAATGCCCTTAGCAGCTTGTGGCCAAATGCCTTTAGCAGCTAGCGGCCGAATGCCTTTAGTGGCTAGTGGTTGAATGCCTTTAGCAGCTAGTGGCCGAATGCCTTTAGCAGCTAGTAACCGAATGCCTTTAGCAGCTAGTGGCCGAATTCCTTTAGCAGCTAGTGGCCGAAAGCCTTTGGAACCTGGTGGCCGAATGCCTTTAGCAGCTAGTGGCCGAATGCCTTTAACAGATAGTGGTTGAATGCCTTTAGCACGTGGTGGCCGAATGCCTTTAGCAGCTAGTGGCCGAATACCTTTAACAGCTAATGGAAGAATGCTTTTAGCAGCTTGTGGCAGAATGCCTTTAGCAGCTAGTGGTTGAATGCCTTTAGCATCTGGTGGTCGAATGCCTTTAGCAGGTAGTGGCCGAATGCCTTTAGCATTTAGAGGTCGAATGCTTTAGCAGCTAGTAACCAAATGCATTTAGCAGCTAGTGGCCGAATGCCTTTAGCAGCTAGTGGTTGAATGCCTTTAGCATATGGTGGCCGAATGCCTTTAGCAGCTACTGGCTGAATGCCTTTATCAGCTAGTGGCCTAATACCTTTAGCAGCTAGTGGCCGAATGCCTTTAGCAGCTAGTGGCCGAATGCCTTTATCAGCTAGTGGCCTAATGCCTTTAGCAGCTAGTGGCCGAATGCCTTTAGCAGCTAGAGGCCGAATGTCTTTAGCAGCTAGTGGCCGAATGTCTTTAGCAGCTAGTGGTTGAATGCTTTTAGCAGCTAGTGGCCGAATGCCTTTATCAGTTAGTAACCGATTGCCTTTAGCAGCTAGTGGCCAAATGCCTTTAGCAGCTAGTGGCCGAATGCCTTTAGTGGCTAGTGGTTGAATGCCTTTAGCAGCTAGTGGCCGAATGCCTTTAGCAGCTAGTGGCCGAATGCCTTTAACAGATAGTGGCCGAATGCAATTAGCAGGTAAGGCCGAATGCCTTTAGCAGCTAGAGGTCGAATGCCTTTAGCAGCTAGTGGCCGAATGCCTTTTTGCACCTGGTGGCCGAATGCCTTTAGCAGCTAATGACCGAATGCTTTTAGCAGCTAGTGCCTGAATGCCTTTAGCAGCTAGTGGCAGATTGCCTTTAGCAGCTAGTGGCCGAATGCCTTTAGCAGCTAGTGGCCGAATGCCTATAGCAGCTAGTGGCCGAATGCCTTTAGCAGCTAGTGGCCGAATGCCTTTAGCAGCTAGTGGCCGAATGCCTTTAGCAGCTTGTGGCAGAATGCCATTAGAAGCTAGTGGCCGAATGTATTTAGCTGCTAGTAAACAAATGCCTTTAGCAGCTAGTGGCCGAATGCCTTTAGCAGCTAGTGGTTGAATGCCTTTAGCACCTGGTGGCCGAATGCCTTTAGCAGGTAGTGGCCGAATGCCTTTAGCACCTAGTGTAACAATGCCTTTAGCAGCTAGTGGCCGAATGCCTATAGCAGCTAGTAACTAAATGCCTTTAACAGATAGTGGCCAAATGCCTTTAGCAGCTAGTAACCAAATGCCTTTAGCAGCTAGTAGCCGAATGCCTTTAGCAGCTAGTGGTTGTATGCCATTAGCACCTGGTGGCCGAATTTCTTTAGCAGGTAGTGGCCGAATGCCTTTAGCAGCTAGAGATCAAATACATTTAGCAGCTAGTGGCCGAATACATTTATCAGCTAGTGGCCAAATGCCTTTAGCAGCTTGTGGCAGAATGCCTTTAGCAGCTAGTAGCTGAATGCCTTTAGCAGCTAGTGGCAGAATGCCTTTAGCAGCTAGTGGCTGAATACCTTTAACACCTGATGGCCGAATGCCCTTAACAGCTAGTGGCTGAATGCCTTTAGCAGCTAGTGGCCAAATGTCTTTAGCAGCTAGTGGCCGAATGCCTATAGCAGCTAGTTGCTGAATGCCTTTAGCAGCTAGTGGCCGAATGCCTTTAGCAGCTAGTGGCTGAATGAATTTACCCCCTGATAGCCGAATGCCCTTAGCAGCTAGAGGCCGAATGTCTTTAGCAGCTAGTGGCCGAATGCCTTTAGCAGCTAGTGGTTGAATGCTTTTAGCAGCTAGTGGCCGAATGCCTTTATCAGTTAGTAACCGAATGCCTTTAGCAGCTAGTGGCCGAATGCCTTTAGCAGCTAGTGTTTGAATGCTTTTAGCAGCTAGTGGCCGAATGCCTTTTTCAGTTAGTAACCGAATGCCTTTAGCAGCTAGTGGCCGAATGCCTTTAGCAGCTAGTGGTTGAATGAGTTTAGCAGCTGGTGGCCGAATGCTTTTAGCGGTATTGGCCGAATGCCTTTAGCAGCTAGTGGCCGAATGCCTTTAGAACGTGGTGGCCGAATGACTTTAGCAGCTAGTGGCCAAGTGCCTTTAACAGCTAGTTTCTAAATGCCTTTAGCAGCTAGTGGCTGATTGCCTTTAGCACCTGGTGGCCGAATGCCTTTAGCAGCTAGTGGCGGAATGCCTTTAGCAGCTAGTGGCCGAATGCCTTTAGCATTTAATGGCCGAATGCCTGTAGCAGCTAGTAGCTAAATGCCTTTAACACCTGATGGCCGAATGCCCTTAACAGCTAGTGGCTGAATGCCTTTAGCAGCTATTGGCCAAATGTCTCTAGCAGCTAGTGTCCGAATGCCTTTAGCAGATAGTGGTTGAATGCCTTTAGCACGTGGTGGCCTAATGCCTTTAGCAGCTAGTGGCCGAATACCTTTAACAGCTAATGGAAGAATGCTTTTAGCAGCTTGTGGCAGAATGCCTTTAGCAGCTAAGGGCTGAATGTCTTTAGCAGCTATTAACCAAATGCCTTTAGCAGCTAGTGGTCGAATGCCTTTAGCAGCTAGTGGTTGAATGCCTTTAGCATCTGGTGGTCGAATGCCTTTAGCAGGTAGTGGCCGAATGCCTTCAGCGTTTAGAGGTCGAATGCTTTAGCAGCTATAACCAAATGCATTTAGCAGCTAGTGGCCGAATGCCTTTAGCAGCTAGTGGTTGAATGCCTTTAGCATATGGTGGCCGAATGCCTTTTGCAGCTAGTGGCCGAACGCCTTTATCAGCTAGTGGCCTAATACCTTTAGCAGCAAGTGGCCGAATGCCTTTAGCAGCTAGTGGCCGAATGCCTTTATCAGCTAGTGGCCTAATGCCTTTGGCAGCTAGTGGCCGAATGCCTTTAGCAGCTAGTGGCCGAATGCCTTTAGCAGCTAGTGGCCGAATGCCTATAGCAGCTAGTGGCTGAATGCCTTTAGCAGCTATTGGCCGAATGCCTTTAGCAGCTAGTGGCTGAATGCCTTTACCCCCTGATAGCCGAATGCCCTTAGCAGCTAGAGGCCTAACGTCTTTAGCAGCTAGTGGCCGAATGCCTTTAGCAGCTAGTGGTTGAATGCTTTTAGCAGCTAGTGGCCGAATGCCTTTATCAGTTAGTAACCGAATGCCTTTAGCAGCTAGTGGCCGAATGCCTTTAGCAGCTAGTGGTTGAATGCTTTTAGCAGCTAGTGGCCGAATGCCTTTATCAGTTAGTAACCGAATGCCTTTAGCAGCTAGTGGTTGAATGAGTTTAGCAGCTGGTGGCCGAATGCTTTTAGCGGTATTGGCCGAATGCCTTTAGCAGCTAGTGGCCGAATGCCTTTAGAACGTGGTGGCCGAATGACTTTAGCATTTAATGGCCGAATGCCCATAGCAGCTAGTGGCCGAATGCCTTTAGCACCTGATGGTCGTATGCCTTTAGCAGCTAGTGGCCGAATGCCTTTAGGAGCTAGTGGCCGAATGCCTTTAGCACCTGATGGTCGTATGCCTTTAGCAGCTAGTGGCCGAATGCCTTTAGGAGCTAGTGGCCGAATGCCTTTAGCACCTGATGGCCGAATGCCCTTAGCAGCTAGTGGCCAAATGCCTTTAGCAGCTAGTGGCCGAATGCATTTAGTGGCTAGTGGTTGAATGCCTTTAGCAGCTAGTGGCCGAATGCCTTTAGCAGCTAGTAACCGAATGCCTTTAGCAGCTAGTGGCCGAATTCCTTTAGCAGCTAGTGGTTGAATGCCTTTAGCATCTGGTGGTCGAATGCCTTTAGCAGGTAGTGGCCGAATGCCTTCAGCGTTTAGAGGTCGAATGCTTTAGCAGCTAGTAACCAAATGCATTTAGCAGCTAGTGGCCGAATGCCTTTAGCAGCTAGTGGTTGAATGCCTTTAGCATATGGTGGCCGAATGCCTTTTGCAGCTAGTGGCCGAACGCCTTTATCAGCTAGTGGCCTAATACCTTTAGCAGCAAGTGGCCGAATGCCTTTAGCAGCTAGTGGCCGAATGCCTTTATCAGCTAGTGGCCTAATGCCTTTGGCAGCTAGTGGCCGAATGCCTTTAGCAGCTAGTGGCCGAATGCCTTTAGCAGCTAGTGGCCGAATGCCTATAGCAGCTAGTGGCTGAATGCCTTTAGCAGCTAGTGGCCGAATGCCTTTAGCAGCTAGTGGCTGAATGCCTTTACCCCCTGATAGCCGAATGCCCTTAGCAGCTAGAGGCCGAACGTCTTTAGCAGCTAGTGGCCGAATGCCTTTAGCAGCTAGTGGTTGAATGCTTTTAGCAGCTAGTGGCCGAATGCCTTTATCAGTTAGTAACCGAATGCCTTTAGCAGCTAGTGGCCGAATGCCTTTAGCAGCTAGTGGTTGAATGCTTTTAGCAGCTAGTGGCCGAATGCCTTTATCAGTTAGTAACCGAATGCCTTTAGCAGCTAGTGGTTGAATGAGTTTAGCAGCTGGTGGCCGAATGCTTTTAGCGGTATTGGCCGAATGCCTTTAGCAGCTAGTGGCCGAATGCCTTTAGAACGTGGTGGCCGAATGACTTTAGCATTTAATGGCCGAATGCCCATAGCAGCTAGTGGCCGAATGCCTTTAGCACCTGATGGTCGTATGCCTTTAGCAGCTAGTGGCCGAATGCCTTTAGGAGCTAGTGGCCGAATGCCTTTAGCACCTGATGGCCGAATGCCCTTAGCAGCTAGTGGCCAAATGCCTTTAGCAGCTAGTGGCCGAATGCATTTAGTGGCTAGTGGTTGAATGCCTTTAGCAGCTAGTGGCCGAATGCCTTTAGCAGCTAGTAACCGAATGCCTTTAGCAGCTAGTGGCCGAATTCCTTTAACAGCTAGTGGCCGAATGCCTTTGGAACCTGGTGGCCGAATGCCTTTAGCAGCTAGTGGCCGAATGCCTTTAACAGATAGTGGCCGAATGCCCTTAGCAGGTAAGGCCGAATGCCTTTAGCAGCTAGAGGTCGAATGCCTTTAGCAGCTAGTGGCCGAATGCCTTTTTGCACCTGGTGGCCGAATGCCTTTAGCAGCTAATGACCGAATGCTTTTAGCAGCTAGTGGCCGAATGCCTTTAGCAGCTAATAGCCGAATGCCTTTAACAGTTAGATGCCGAATGCCTTTAGCACTAAATGCCTCCTGGAGGATTACACAATGTGTCCTTCAATATTCGGGAGTAAATTTCTTTATTTTTACTGTTGGTTCTGTTAGTTTTCCAGAAAAAGCTTTTACTCTACCTGTGCATAAATCAATACACTTTGACAAAGGAATGCATATTTTGTGCACATTACCATTATTCATGTTGAAATTACGTTCCGCTGTAGTGTTATATTAACGTAGTTTGCAAAACAAAAACTTTTGTGTAACATCTTTATTATACGCAAATCGTACAAATACTAATTGCTGTACCATGTCTGCTATGTCACTGGTTTTGTATACATTAATTGAAAAATGTGTGGCTTCTTTAAGATATGTTTTAAACACATTTATTCTTCAATGCTGGAGGTCATGGTATATTCCAATTTTACCGTGCTCTTTGACAGTCATACTTTTTAAAATTTACCCGGATGTAAAAGGGTAAATTACCTAGGGTCTTATCTATTGTGAGATGCTTTTACCTTTTGCAATTATATAACTAGCAAGGTTGAATGAGTTTTTATTAAGTTACTATATGGATTTACAAAGCCTGTCGTACATTTAATTTCTTCAACTAAAGAAGTAACAATAATGTTTTCTGAAACATTTTATGTAATCAAGCTGATGTCTTATAGGTGAAAAATATTGCTATGTATGTTATTTATTATTTATCAATTTATAGTAGAAACAATTTTCTACAAATGCTTATAAGAAATTATTTTTAAAAGTTTACTTTGCTTCTCAAATAAGGATACAAATTATTACAGTGCGCATTGCTAATGAATTTTACTGAATATTTTATTTTGTAATAAATATTAAGGTCAATATTTACCAACTACTTTGCTAGATCTCGCTACTTTAAGTAGTCATCTTTTCTTGTGAGAATTATTGTGTGAAATTAAATCGTTATAGTTTAGTGCATTACCTTCATCTTCTCGTGTCATAATTTGAAACGACTTTGTTTCTCTCATTACTTTTACCTTTTGTGATTTTTCTAAGAGAAATGTGTCCATTATTTACTTGTTTTATTACATAAGCAATGAAATTTTATATTTAGTTATTTATTTATTTTCCCATTAGATTTCAATAACACTAAGCCAATAAAAGATTGAGAAAGCAATTATCCATACAACTGTTTCATTTAATACTAATATCCATAGAGAAACATGTTTTGAAATTCGTACAAACTAGCAGCCAAAAATTCATACAAATCAATAAAATCAAATTTGTCTTAAGCTAAGCTTGTAGCTTTTTGCCGGTGTGTAAAGTGCTAATTCCTGGAGTAATTGAACTTAATTATTTAAAGTCTTCTTCAATACTTGTTTATTTCTATACAAGAAAAACGTTTATTCTTTGTATACAACAGGTGAGAAAAGACACTCTCACACAAGTAACAAATGTTAAATTGCATCAAAACCAGCATAATTATTCGGAAGGGCATCGGTTACTCTGTTCTATACCAGACCCAGAGGTCTATTAATGGTTTTTCTTTTAAAACATATATCATGCAACAGTCTTCTCTTAGATTGATTAATTTGTCCTGCGTTTTTCATCTCATTTTTGGAGCTTCATGGTAAAGTATTTCTGTTGCAGTCAATTTTGACATAATCTTCAAAGAAATATTTATTAAAAAATTCTTGAAGAGCCTCCAGGTGCAGAATTATATCAATAAATACATCTGGGTTCGTAGATATGTAATTTTCTCCCAAATATGATGCTAATGGAATAAATGCGGAGACACTCTTCTCCTGTACTTGAGAACATAAAAGGACTAACTTTTTCTTGCTTCTTCTGAACATATTTGCTTCCTGAACACTCATGTTCAGAGTGTTGTATCAATCAATAATGAAACTCTTCACCACAGAACAAGTTGTTCATCTCACTGAATTTTCGGTTAGTCATTGAAACTTCAGACCTCAGTACGAAGAGATGGGTGAACATTTTACCACCAGATAATCACCCCACGTTTGTGTGCAAGAGAAGAGTTTTGAATTTGCCATCCATATTATGACTCTTCAAAGAGAATAACCTGGAATTGGGAGCCCCAACTTTCATTAAGTTAATAACTTTCACGGCACCTGATAAAACGGAGATCAGATTTTCCTGATCTAATTGCTAGAATGAATAGTGTGCTAAGTGCTGTTTTTCTATTACTTAACACATACAAATAACATTAGGCTAATTGTTTTCAGCATATTATTGTATATAAAATCATTTTATTATTATTGTTATTTTTTGTAACTATTTACAGTTATGTATTAAATACGACGTTAGCTGTAAGTGAGACTCAGATCTATGTTTTGTATACATAAATTGAAAAATGTGTGGATTCTTGAAGTTATGTTTTCAACACAGTTGTTCTTCAATGCTGGAAGACATGATAATTTCCAATTTCACTGTGCTGTTTGACAATAATAATTAAAATTTACCCGGAAGTAAAAGGGTATCATATATCGTGTGGTGCTTTCATCGTTTGCTATTATGTAACTAGCAAGGTAGAACGACTTTTTATTAAGTTAGTATATGGATTTACAAAGCTTGTCATACATTTAATTTCTTTCACGAAAGAAGTAACAATACATTTTTCTGAAACAATTTATGTAATAGATTTGATGTCTTATAGGTGAAAAAAATTGTTATTTATAATAATTAAAATTTACCCGGAAGTAAAAGGGTATCATATATCGTGTGGTGCTTTCATCGTTTGCTATTATGTAACTAGCAAGGTAGAACGACTTTTTATTAAGTTAGTATATGGATTTACAAAGCTTGTCATACATTTAATTTCTTTCACGAAAGAAGTAACAATACATTTTTCTGAAACAAACGACTTTTTATTAAGTTAGTATATGGATTTACAAAGCTTGTCATACATTTAATTTCTTTCACGAAAGAAGTAACAATACATTTTTCTGAAACAATTTATGTAATAGATTTGATGTCTTATAGGTGAAAAAAATTGTTATTTATGTTATTTATTATTTATTAATTTATAGTAGAAACAATATTTGTTTTAAAATGCTTATAATAAATTTTTTTCTAAATATTTATTTTGCTTCGAAAATTTTGATACAAATTATTGGTGAATAATATTAATGGCTTTTACTGAATATTTTATTTTGTAATATTATGGTTAATATTTACCAACTGCTTTGCTAGATCTCGCTACTTTAATTATGCATCTTTTCTTGCAAAAATTATTGGAGCCAATTGTGAATTTCTGCCAATTTGGTGTCTTAATTTTTGCGAGAATTGATGTAGCAGCAACATTCATCGGATCTTAATTGCTAAAATGAATAGTGTGCTAAGTGCTGTTTTTGTATTACTTAACACATACAAATAACATTAATCTAACCGCTTTCAGCATATTATTGTATATATAATCATTTTATTATTATTGTTATTTTTGTTAATGTAATACCTTGCAAACTATTTAAACTTTTCTGTACTCGCTTGATTGTAGTATGTAATAAGTATATTCCATGTTCTTTAAAACTCATTTTATAAGAAACGTAATATTTTACAAAAGATTTCCAAAGAAGGTTTACTGCAAAAGATAGGAGTTGGATTACTGGGTAAGAGGTGCATTCCTGATATCATGCGCCTTTACCCTTCTAGTCGTCCTTGAAACGGTCATAATTTACTACAAGTTACTCTTCGTTTTTTAATTATATATCAGTGACGAGGGAAATACCTCTTTGAGTAGATCTTTACAAATACGACCACTTCTTCCAGTCGCCCTATTTCTAAAAATTTCTGAAAAGAACAGTGTCTTTTGCGTAAATATTGATGTCCATCCTTGCTTATCGACGGCATTTATAGTATTAGTTTTGTTTTTCATTTTATATAAGAAATTAAATCGTTATAGTTTAGTGCATTACCTTCATCTTCTCGTGTCATAATTTGAATCGACTTTGTTTCTCTCATTACTTTTACCTTTTGTGATTTTTCTAAGAGAAATGTGTCAATTATTTACTTGTTTTATTACATAAGCAATGAAATTTTATATTTAGTTATTTATTTATTTTCCCATTAGATTTCAATAACACTAAGCCAATAAAAGATTGAGATAGTAATTATCCATACAACTATTTCATTTAATACTAATATCCATAGAGAAACATGTTTTGAAATTCGTACAAACTAGCAGCCAAAAATACATACAAATCAACAAAATCAAATTTGTCTTAAGCTAAGCTTGTAGCTTTTTGCCGGTGTGTAAAGTGCTAATTCCTGGAGTAATTGAACTTAATTATTTAAAGTCTTCTTCAATACTTGTTTATTTCTATACAAGAAAAACGTTTATTCTTTGTATACAACAGGTGAGAAAAGACACTCTCACACAAGTAACTAGTGTTAAATTGCATCAAAACCAGCATAATTATTCGGAAGGGCATCGGTTACTCTGTTCTATACCAGACCCAGAGGTCTATTAATGGTTTTTCTTTTAAAACATATATCATGCAACAGTCTTCTCTTAGATTGATTAATTTTTCCTGCGTTTTCATCTCATTTTTGGAGCTTCATGGTAAAGTATTTCTGTTGCAGTCAATTTTGACATAATCTTCAAAGAAATATTTATTAAAAAATTCTTGAAGAGCCTCCAGGTGCAGAATTATATCAATAAATACATCTGGGTTCGTAGATATGTAATTTTCTCCCAAATATGATGCTAATGGAATAAATGCGGAGACACTCTTCTCCTGTATTTGAGAACATAAAAGGACTAACTTTTTCTTGCTTCTTCTGAACATATTTGCTTCCTGAACACTCATGTTCAGAGTGTTGTATCAATCAATAATGAAATTCTTCATCACAGAACAAGTTTTTCATCTCACTGAATTTTCGGTTAGTCATTGAAACTTCAGACCTCAGTACGAAGAGATGGGTGAAAATTTTACCACCAGATAATCACCCCACGTTTGTGTGCAAGAGAAGAGTTTTGAATTTGCCATCCATATTATGACTCTTCAAAGAGAATAACCTGGAATTGGGAGCCCCAACTTTCATTAAGTTAATAACTTTCACGGCACCTGATAAAACGGAGATCAGATTTTCCTGTAAGCCTTTGGCAGCTAATGCCTCCCAGAGGATTACACAATGCGTACTTCGATACTCGGGAGCAAATTTTTTTATTTTTACTGCCGGTTCTGTTAGTTTTCCAAAAATTGCTTTTGCTCTACCTGTGCATAAACCAATACACTTTGACCAAGGAATGCCTATTTTGTGCACATTACCATTATTCATGTTGAAAATAAGTTCCGCTGTAGTGTTATATTCAAGTAGTTTGCAATACAAAAGCTCTTCTATAACTTCTTCATTATACACAAATCGTACAAATATTAATAGCGGTGCCATGTCTGCTAAGTCACTGGTTTTTTATACACAAATTGAAAAATGTGTGGATTCTTGAAGATATGTTTTCAACACAGTTGTTCTTCAATGCTGGAAGACATGATGGAAGACTTTAATTTTGCATCTTTTCTTGCAAAAATTATTGGAGCCAATTGTGAATTTCTGCCAATTTTTTCCCTTAATTTTTGCGAGAATTGATGAAGCAGCAACATTCATCGGATCTTAATTGCTAGAATGAATAGTGTGCTAAGTGCTGTTTTTCTATTACTTAACACATACAAATAACATTAGGCTAATTGTTTTCAGCATATTATTGTATATAAAATCATTTTATTATTATTGTTATTTTTTGTAACTATTTACAGTTATGTATTAAATACGACGTTAGCTGTAAGTGAGACTCAGATCTATGTTTTGTATACATAAATTGAAAAATGTGTGGATTCTTGAAGTTATGTTTTCAACACAGTTGTTCTTCAATGCTGGAAGACATGATAATTTCCAATTTCACTGTGCTGTTTGACAATAATAATTAAAATTTACCCGGAAGTAAAAGGGTATCATATATCGTGTGGTGCTTTCATCGTTTGCATCTATGTAAATAGCAAGGTAGAACGACTTTTTATTAAGTTAGTATATGGATTTACAAAGCTTGTCATACATTTAATTTCTTTCACGAAAGAAGTAACAATACATTTTTCTGAAACAATTTATGTAATAGATTTGATGTCTTATAGGTGAAAAAAATTGTTATTTATGTTATTTATTATTTATTAATTTATAGTAGAAACAATATTTGTTTAAAAATGCTTATAACAAATTTTTTTCTAAATATTTATTTTGCTTCGAAAATTTTGATACAAATTATTGGTGAATAATATTAATGGCTTTTACTGAATATTTTATTTTGTAATATTATGGTTAATATTTACCAACTGCTTTGCTAGATCTCGCTACTTTAATTATGCATCTTTTCTTGCAAAAATTATCGGAGCCAATTGTGAATTTCTGCCAATTTGGTGTCTTAATTTTTGCGAGAATTGATGAAGCAGCAACATTCATCGGATCTTAATTGCTAAAATGAATAGTGTGCTAAGTGCTGTTTTTGTATTACTTGACACATACAAATAACATTAATCTAACTGCTTTCAGCATATTATTGTATATATAATCATTTTATTATTATTGTTATTTTTGTTAATGTAATACCTTGCAAACTATTTGAACTTTTCTGTATTTGCTTGATTGTAGTATGTAATAAGTATATTCCATGTTCTTTAAAACTCATTTTATAAGAAACGTAATATTTTACAAAAGATTTCCAAAGAAGGTTTACTGCAAAAGATAGGAGTTGGATTACTGGGTAAGAGGTGCATTCCTGATATCATGCGCCTTTACCCTTCTAGTCGTCCGTGAAACGGTCATAATTTACTACAAGATACCCTTCGTTTTTTCTTTTATATCAGTGACGAGGGAAATAACTCTTTGAGTAGATCTTTACAAATACGTCCACTTCTTCCAGTCGCCCTATTTCTAAAGATTTCTGAAAAGAACAATGTCTTTTGCATAAATATTGATGTCCAACCTTGCTTATCGACGGTATTTATAGTATTTGTTTTGTTTTTCATTTTATATAAGAAATTAAACCGTTATAATTTAGTGCATTACCTTAATCTTCTCGTGTCATAATTTGAAACAACGGCTTTTCCCTCAATACTTCTACCTTTTGCACTTTTGTTCATGTTTACAAAGCGGTTTTACATATTTGGCAAATAATTTAACTAGTTCGAGCAATGCATAATTTAGTTCTGTCAGTGGTAACAATTATTGTAGTGCATAGCAATTTTCTATGTCTTGCCAGATAACAATTCCATTAAAACTACAGTATAAGTTCAATCATCCGATTCATTCAGAGCCTCATACAGATAAAAAATTATTAGAAAAATTGGATTTTTTGAAAAAGATCAGATTTTTTGGCTGTATGTATGTGGGAAATGATATAACAGAAGTATATTTATTTTTATAGTTGTGTAAATGTTTTTTAATCGGACCAGAAATTCAGGTCTAGGTAATAATTGTTATATTACGTTGTTCAAAAAAATGTCTTGAAATCGTCCAATTACTTTTTTTTATGCCTCTATTGATTCTCCAGATTATGCGAAGTTACAAAATTACGTAATAGTATTGAAAAGTGCCAAAACCGTTGTCAGTTTTAGGTCTCATACGGGCGCTTTGGAACTATGTAAAAAGCTGGAGATCCGTTATTGAAAAGCACTAGCTAAGATACATTAGGACATAAAACGCAAAAGTAGAAAGTTCAAAATATGGCTTAAGTCCTCCTACAGAAGAGACAAATATTAAAAAGATAAGAAGATTAATGTAATAAGAATGGGGCGGAAGGCATGGAATACTGAATTTTGTAAGAAATTAACGTGCTCGTGAGGATATTTATCTTCCATGATAGAAATAATCGAGTGTTCATTATTTATCTTTAGAAATGTAAAGTGCATGTTCGAGTTAATTAGTGTGATAAACTCAGGAAAGAAGATCACCATCGATCGCTACAAGGAAAAAAACCGGAAGTTCCAAGTAGGCGCTCGCGGACACTACACAATAAGATTATTAAATAAGCTTCAAAATTCCATTATTAAATAAATAACTGTAACGAATTGTGTAACTGTTGTTAATATGAGAGTACTCACTAAGGAAAATTGTACAGTTAATAAATATCATTCCTACCCTTAAGGGATAGCTGGCTCCCAAACCAAGATTATCCACATAACTGCTAATATTGAGCATATATTCACCAACCTTCAAAAATAATTATTACATTAGAAATTTACCATACCCTCATTGTTATATAACAAAATAAATGAAAGCCTTATGTTATAAATTGGTGCCTAACGTGGGGCGTTCTGGAGGAAATATCAAGAAGTATAAATAGTAATTACTAAGGATTTTGTTACTCAATAAGATATCTAATTAGAATAATTTTATAGGTGAAGTAAATTTTGTGATAAGTGTGATTGACATAAAATTCGCATAATGTTAAAAATAGTAAGCAGTGTTTGCATAAGGTTAATGCATATTAAATTGAAGAATGTTGTTTAAGAAACAAGCTGGTAACGTAATTATAAGACGTAGAAAATGAATTAGAGAACAAAAAAGCAATACAAGCGATAAAGAACCATTGGGGGAAATAACTAGGAAACAAGATTTATTTGTAATTCTGCTAGCGATGAGTGACGCGATAGTCTAATACAGGGGTAGACGAGTTATTTTTAATGAACCAGTCGGTAAAAATCAAGAAAATATGTTAACTGTAGGGGTAGCCCTAAAAACAATTCAAATAATAATGCAGTAATTTGAACAAATAAATCAGTGCAAGGAAGACGCAGATAACATTAGGGCACGAGATATTGAAACCGCCACTAAAAGTAATAAAGAACTAAAAACTATCATTAATAAAACAAATGAAGAAATAAGGAAACTCAGAACCCGCTAAGTAATGCAGTAAAAGAACTTGAAAATCAGCTCGCTGAATCAAATAACCGTATTAAAGACAATATTACAAAATTGGTAATGAGAAACCAACGGCTTCCTATAAACAAAATATATCTTTATGAAATCATCTTCATCTTGAGCTATCATTGATTCACTAAACATGTCGTTCTGTTACTTTATTTGGAATATAGGCCTAAACTAGAAACAAATGCGCAGAGCAGTTGCAACTGATTTCGATCTGTAAAGTATAACAAATAAATGTAATCGCTTCCGTCTGACACCCAATATTATACCTCTGTTCGCTCGTCTATGAATATCTCTACCATTACCTGTCATGAAAAAGAAAAACAAAAATAAAAAGGATAAATATAAAAAAAGTTAGCAATGCATAGATATTAAATAAATCAACGAAACTTTCCCAAGGCTGATTTTAAACACGCCTGAATGATAGCATTGTATTACTATCATTTAGCCAGTCCAAAGCCTGGATAAAGTGTGATGGAAATCAGACCCAGACATTTGAATACTTTCAAACACCCGTAAGACGAACAGAGTGCGAGTATTTTCTCTTTCCGCTTGGCGCTTATTTCGCTGTGTATTTCGTTGTGAGCTATTATCGCTGGGCTCTATTTTCTCTAGGCGCTTTTTTCGCTACACCTTAAATATTAACAACAATTTTATTTCGGTTATTTGACATACGAGTATATTCCAGAAACTAACTAACATGGAACATCTAAAAAAACAATAAAAGTACGCAGATCAGACAAATTAAGAAAGGGAAAGTCTGCTAATCAGGTTATCCCAACGTGGTGAGAGACATAAACAGACACAGGGTAACCGTTTTGTCTAATAGGATCTCCCAGTTCTCCTAGCTAAAACATTGGTTTTCTTTATTCTGGGGTTTAACGTTGTCTGTGAATGTTGGTCTTTTCTCCATACTTACAGCATCGTGACCTCCTATTAATCAAAACCTTTGTCTCGATCTGCATTATTTACCTCTTTCAATGCATCTTCATATCGAATGTTGGGGCGCTTTGTCTATTGTCCCGTAAGGAAGGTTACACATGGCTTATTGTAAGGAGGATTTCTACCCTTAGCCTCAGGCTTGGGCAAGCGTTGATGCAAAGCTCATAGTAGCTCTGAAACTAGTAGCTTACATAATCTATAATTCACTGGAACTGGCAGCTAATCTTATTTAATAGTAGGTTTTCGAAAGCAGTTGAATATTTCATAAATATTTTTGTAGAATATCTATCGTCTTACCCAAGTTATTGCTACCACAAACCCAAAGACGTTCACTCTTCAAATTATCCCCTGTTCGGAGCTGCTGGTGTAGCAGTAAACCTACCACTATACCAAGTGTTATAACGGAAGCGTATTTATTACAAATTTTGATAACCGAAGCGTTGCCAGTTCCCAACCTTTCACCAAGCCGGTCCTAATCCTCCAGCTACCTGGCTTGCTTCAACTTACCCTAAGACGGGGTATAGTTTCCTTTTCGCCATCTTTGAATTCCTATTTAAGGTCTACTACTTTCAATTTACCTAATTCCCCACTGCCTACAGTCATGTTAATTTGCTAATTATATATTGCCCTACCCTATACCTGACACTAGTTGTTGTTACCTACTAACAAGGAAACAATAAATTTTGACGTCATTTTAGACTAAATAACTATTAATTGTTTTACCAGCATTAATTTGAATTTAGGTGTTCAAACGTAAATTATAAAATTACAAAAGAGTTCCAAAGATTCCTTATCTCACAAAATAGGAGTTGGCTTACTGGGTAATCGGTGCTATCATGGTTCTTTCATGCGCCTTTATAATTTTTTCTACAACAGTTGAGAAAAACCGCACACACAAGTAACTAGTGACAAATGGTAACAAAACGAGCATAATTATTCGGAAGAGCATCGGATACTCGGATCTATACCAGACCCAGAGATCTAATAATGGTTTTTCTTTTAAAACATTAATCAGGGGACAGTCTTCTGTTAGGATGAACTTGGCATCCATATTAACACTTTTTAAAGAGAATAACCTGGAATTAGAAGCCCCAGGGTTTATGAAGTTTATAACTTTCACGGTATCTGACAAAATGGAGGTCAGATTTTCCGGAATACCTTTAGCAGCTAAAGCCTCCCTCAGGATTACACAATGCGTACTTCGGTATTCGGGAGCAAATTACTTTATTTTTACTAGCGGTTCAGTTAGTTTTCCAGAAATAGTTTTTACTCTATCTGTGCATAAGCCCTATCTGTGCACTTTGACCAAGACATGCCTTATTTGAGTACATAATCATTATTAATGGTGAAAATAAGTTCCGCTGTAGTGTTATATTCAAGTCGTTCGCAAAACAAAACCTCTTCTATAACTTCTTCAATATACGCAAATCGTACAATTATTTATTCATAGCTGTGCGATGTCTGTTATGTCAGATTTTTGTATACTTGAAGTGCAAAACGTGTGGAGTATTGAATTTATTTTTTGAACACAGTTTTTTTCAATTCTGGAAGACACGGTAATACCAATTTTCACTGTGTTTTTTGTAAAACATACCTTTATGACCTTCTTTTTAAATTTTACCCTTGAGTAAAATAGTCTTACCTATTTTGTGATGCTTTCATCTTTTGCAATTATGTAACTAGCAAGGTAGAACAACTTTTTATTAAGTTAGTATATGTATTTGAAAATCTTGTCATTCATTTAATTTCTTTCAATAAAGAAGTAACTATAATTTTTCTGAAACTTTTTATGTAATAAATCTGATGTTTTATAGGTGAAAAATATTGTTATGTGTGTTATTTATTAATTTATAGTAGGAACAATTGTTTTTTTTAATGTTTACTTTACTTCGCAAATTAGGATACACATTGTTACAGTTAACAGTACTAATGGCTTTAATTCAATATTTTATTTTGTAATAAATATTGTGGTCAGTATTTGCCAACTGCTTTGCTAGATCTCGCTACGTCAATTAGCCATCTTTTCTTGCGAACATTATCGGCGCCAATTGTGAATTTCTGCCAATTGGTCCCTTAATTTTTGCGAGAGTTGATGATGCAGCTATCAACAACATTCAACGGATTTTAATTGATAAAATGAATAGTGTGCTAAATGCTGATTTAGTATTATATATTACATCAAATAACTTTAGGCTAATTGTTTTCGACATATTATTGTATATAAAACTATTTTAATTTCATTATCAATCTTTGTAACTACTTACAGTTATGTATTAAATACGTCATTAGCTACAAGTGTGACTCAGAACTTCGTCCAGTGTATCGCCTATTATCGGTAAATGGCCTGTATTTTGAAAATGACCTACCAAAATTAAGATATTTTAGTTGTATATATTAGTTGTTTTACCAGCATTAATTTGAAATTAGGTGTTCCAAAGTAAATTATAAAATTACAAAAGAGCTCCAAAGATTCTTTATCTCGTAAATAAGGAGTTGGCTTACTGGGTAAATGGTGCGATCATGGTTCTTTAATGCGCCTTTATAATTTTGTCTACAACAGTTGAAAAAACCCGCTTTCACACAAGTAACTAGTGACAAATGGTAACAAATACAGCACAATTATTCGGAAGATCGTAGGATACTCGGATCTATACCAGACCCAGAGGTCTATTAATTTTTTTTCTTTTAAAACATTTATCAGGGAACAATCTTCTGTTAGACTGATTAATTTGTCCTGAAGTTTCAACTCATTTGGGGAGCTTCATGTAAACGTATTTCTGTTGCAGTCAATTTTGGTACATTTTTCAAATATTTATTAAAACTTTCTTGAAGACATTCCTGGTGCAGAATTATATCAATAAATAAACCTGGCTTCGGAGATATCATGCTGAGATGGTTGAACATTTTTCCACCAGATAATCACGCCACTTTTGTGAGCAAGAGAAGAGTTTTGAACTTGCCATCCATATTATCACTCTTCAAACAGAACAACCTAGAAAAAGGAGCCCCAACGTTTGTTCAGTTAATAACTTTCACGACTTCTGACGAAACGGAGGTCAGATTTTCCTGTATGCCTTTAGCAGCTAATGCCTCCCGGAGGATTACACAATGTGTACTTCGATATTCAGGAGCCAATTTCTTTATTTTTGCTGCTGGTTCTGTTAGTTTTCCGAAAATTGCTTTTACTCTACCTGTGCATAAGCCAATACACTTTGACCAAGGAATGCCTTATTTGAGCATATAATCATTATTCATGTTGAAAACAAGTTCCGCTGTAGTGTTATATTCAAGTCGTTTGCAAGACAAAAGCTCTTCTATAACTTCTTCAATATACGCAAATCGAACAATTATTCATAACTGTGCCATGTCAGTTATGTATGTTTTTTGTATACTTGAAGTGCAAAAGGTGTGGACTCTAGAAAGTTATGTTTTGAACACAAATTTTCTTCAATTCTGGAAGACATGGTAATTCCTTATTTCACTGTGTTGTTTGGCAATCATACTTTTTTAAATTTCTTTTTAAATTTTATTCGGAAGTAAAAGGGTCTCATTTATTGTGTGATGCTTCCATCTTTTGCAATTATATAACTAGCAAGGGAGAATGACTTTTTTTAAGTTAGTATATGTATTTACAAAGCTTGTCATACATTTAATTTCTTTCACGAAAGAAGTAACAATAATTTTTTCTGAAACATTTTATGTAATAAATCTGACGTCTTATAGATGAAATAAATTGTTATGTATGTTGTTTATTATTTATTAATTTATAATAGATGATTTTTTTATGCTTATAAGAATTTTTTTCTAAATAATAACTTTGCTTATTAAATATTATGGTCAATATTAACCAACTGCTTTCCTAGATTTTGCTACTTTAATTAGCCATCTTTTCTTGTGAAAATTATTGGTATTAATTGTGAATTTCTAAAAATTCGACCATTATTTTTTGCGAGAATTGATAAAGCAGTTATCAACAACATTCATCGGATTTTAATTGCTATAATTAATAGTGTGCATAATGCTGATTTTGTATTAAATAATGCATCAAATAACTTTAGGCTAATTGTTTTCAACATTTTTATGCATGTAAAACTATTTTCATTTCTTTATAATTTTTTTAACTACTAACAGTTATGTATTAAATACGTCGTTAGCTGCAAGTGAGACTCAGAACTTCTTCCAGTGTACCAACTATTAGTAAATGACCTGTATGTGTAGAACACCTACCAAACTTAAGATATTTTAGTGCAGTGTTTACCGTTATAAAATATTTCCGACTTTGGTTTCAAATTGAGAACACGTAAACAAAATTAAGTTTTAGTGCTTGCTTTTATTCTCAATTAAAATGTTATACAAGTGTAATGTACGAGTATCTTATATTTCAAGTATCTTAGTCAATTTATATTTATGTACCAATAGTCAATGAATTAAAATATTTCATCGTATTATGAGAATATAAATATGAGACTTTATCAGTGAACGTATGTATAAGTTTTTTTACTTTTCTTTCAATTTTAAATATAATACCTTACAAACTGTTTTCTGTATTTGCATGACTATTTCTAACTCTTGACAGATTCGTGTTATTTTGAAAAGTCAATTACGACAATAGAAATGAACACCAAGAAGTATTTCGAAGCTTACAATATGTTCGTTCGCAATAGAGCATTTCAACTTGGGTACATGTAGTAGAGAACAGAATAACAGCCTTTAAATAATGTCGTGTTTATATTATCTTACGGGAAAACTGAGATTTTAAGTTACGGTTTATTAGTTACTATTTTACATTTTCTCTTTTGAATTCACAGTATGAAGTAATTGGTTGTTCATTTTTTTAGGCTGTCAACTCCATGGGTTTTGTACCTATTATCCTACAAATTCATTAACTACCTAAGAGCGGCTATTTCGTTGGGTACGCTTTCTACAGACTCTATCGCTAAAGTATATTGAATAATGGATATACGAAGAAAGCGCCCAGCGAAATAAGCGCCCAACATAGAATGTGCGAATTAGCGCCCACCCAACCTGACCACCACCCCAACCTAAGCACAAGGTCATTGCTCCAGGGATTTCCACCCCATTTAATGACATGTCGAAAGTCGCTGTAGGTGTCACTATATCCACTATCACTGTAACCTTCGTCGTGCGTCTAGGTCCGTAGTGCGACTAATTCAGTGGTATATATGTTTGTGCTACCAGTTTGTTTCCTATAATGGAACTTACTACACCTAACATAAATTAGCAGTGCGCCCTATATGACGGCTACTCTTATAACTTTAAACGCCATAATTTGGAGTGAACTATATTTTGGAGATGTTCAAAACAGAGGTCACACAAATGTCGAGGTGATATGAAAACTAAAAATGATGAAGTTATACCCGACTGGACTCAAAGACAAGTAATTGTAGATTTTGAGGCTGCGGAAAAATCGGGTCAGAAAGAAGCTTTCCCTACTGTAGAATTAAAGGGATTTTACTTCCCCATGAAATAATATTTGTGGCGGAAAGTTCAAGAACCAGGCCTTACGCGGGACTCAAGCCCGAGAACGTCATCGATGGGGGGGGGGGGTTAATATATATTTTCAAAAACCAGAAAATGAGTTTTTTTATTATTTCGTTGTAATATGTATGGAAAGTGAGCAATAGGTGGCATAGGACCGCAAATTCCGTTGAAAGTTGTAACAATAATCTTAATAGTATGTTTCAAAGATGGCATCCCAAGATCAAAGAACTGATCAATTGTTTAAAGACTGAAGCCGAAAACCCAGCTTGCATATTTATGAAAATTCAATTGTACTTGGAAGGAAAGCGAAGAAAACTCAAATATAGGAAAATGGATGAGGCCATTAAAAAAACAATCAAGAATTATGGAGAAACTTGTGATATAAGGGCTTGCCATAGCACACTCTCCTACCTACAAAAGCTTGATTAGGTCATGATAAAATAAAAAAAAATAAAAACAATTTAAAACACATAAGTATAAAAAAACAATGATGCGGATATCGTAAGGCTGATTACTATAGATGACAGTTATGAAAAACAAACAAAAAAATAAAAAGTATAAATTAAAAAAAATTGGCAATGCATAAATATAAAAAAATCAACGAAGTTTTCCCAAGGCTGATTTTAAACACGCCTGAATGATAGCAATGTATTACTATCATTTAGCCAGTCCAAAGCCTGGATAAAGTGTGATGGAAATCAGACCCAGACATTTGAATACTTTCAAACACCCGTAAGACGAACAGAGTGCGAGTATTTTCTCTTTCCGCTTGGCGCTTATTTCGCTGTGTATTTCGTTGTGAGCTATTATCGCTGGGCTCTATTTTCTCTAGGCGCTTTTTTCGCTACACCTTAAATATTAACAACAATTTTATTTCGGTTATTTGACATACGAGTATATTCCAGAAACTAACTAACATGGAACATCTAAAAAAACAATAAAAGTACGCAGATCAGACAAATTAAGAAAGGGAAAGTCTGCTAATCAGGTTATCCCAACGTGGTGAGAGACATAAACAGACTCAGGGTAACCGTTTTGTCTAATAGGATCTCCCAGTTCTCCTAGCTATAACATTGGTTTTCTTTATTCTGGGGTTTAACGTTGTCTGTGAATGTTGTTCTTTTCTCCATACTTACAGCATCGTGACCTCCTATTAATCAAAACCTTTGTCTCGATCTGCATTATTTACCTCTTCAATGCATCTTCATATCGAATGTTGGGGCGCTTTGTCTATTGTCCCGTAAGGAAGGTTACACATGGCTTATTGTAAGGAGGATTTCTACCCTTAGCCTCAGGCTTGGGCAAGCGTTGATGCAAAGCTCATAGTAGCTCTGAAACTAGTAGCTTACATAATCTATAATTCACTGGAACTGGCAGCTAATCTTATTTAATAGTAGGTTTTCGAAAGCAGTTGAATATTTCATAAATATTTTTGTAGAATATCTATCGTCTTACCCAAGTTATTGCTACCACAAACCCAAAGACGTTCACTCTTCAAATTATCTCCTGTTCGGAGCTGCTGGTGTAGCAGTAAACCTACCACTATACCAAGTGTTATAACGGAAGCGTATTTATTACAAATTTTGATAACCGAAGCGTTGCCAGTTCCCAACCTTTCACCAAGCCGGTCCTAATCCTCCAGCTACCTGGCTTGCTTCAACTTACCCTAAGACGGGGTATAGTTTCCTTTTCGCCATCTTTGAATTCCTATTTAAGGTCTACTACTTTCAATTTACCTCATTCCCCACTGTCTACAGTCATGTTAATTTGCTAATTATATATTGCCCTACCCTATACCTGACACTAGTTGCTGTTACCTTCTTACAAGGAAACAATAAATTTGGACGTCATTTTAGACTAAATAACTATTAATTGTTTTACCAGCATTAATTTGAAATTAGGTGTTCAAACGTAAATTATAAAATTACAAAAGAGTTCCAAAGATTCCTTATCTCACAAAATAGGAGTTGGCTTACTGGGTAATCGGTGCTATCATGGTTCTTTCATGCGCCTTTATAATTTTTTCTACAACAGTTGAGAAAAACCGCTCACACAAGTAACTAGTGACAAATGTTAACAAAACCAGCATAATTATTCGGAAGAGCATCGGATACTCGGATCTATACCAGACCCAGAGAGGAAGATGGTTTTTCTTTTAAAACATTATTCAGGGAACAGTCTTCTGTTAGGATGAACTTGCCATCCATATTATCACTTTTTAAAGAGAATAACCAGGAATTAGGAGCCCCAGGGTTTATGAAGTTTATAACTTTCACGGTATCTGACAAAATGGAGGTCAGATTTTTAGGAATGCCTTTAGCAGCTAAAGCCTCCCTCAGGATTACACAATGCGTACTTCGGTATTCGGGAGCAAATTTCTTTATTTTTAATAGCGGTTCTGTTAGTTTTCCAGAAATAGTTTTTACTCTATCTGTGCATAAGCCCTATCTGTGCACTTTGACCAAGACATGCCTTATTTGAGTACATAATCATTATTAATGGTGAAAATAAGTTCCGCTGTAGTGTTATATTCAAGTCGTTCGCAAAACAAAACCTCTTCTATAACTTCTTCAATATACGCAAATCGTACAATTATTTATTCATAGCTGTGCGATGTCTGTTATGTCAGATTTTTGTATACTTGAAGTTCAAAACGTGTGGAGTATTGAAGTTATTTTTTGAACACAGTTTTTTTCAATTCTGGAAGACACGGTAATTCCAATTTTCACTGTGTTCTTTGTAAAACATACCTTTATGACCTTCTTTTTAAATTTTACCCTTGAGTAAAATAGTCTTACCTATTTTGTGATGCTTTCATCTTTTGCAATTATGTAACTAGCAAGGTAGAACAACTTTTTATTAAGTTAGTATATGTATTTGCAAATCTTGTCATTCATTTAATTTCTTTCATGAAAGAAGTAACTATAATTTTTCTGAAACTTTTTATGTAATAAATCTGATGTTTTATAGGTGAAAAATATTGTTATGTGTGTTTTTTATTAATTTATAGTAGGAACAATTGTTTTTTTGAATGTTTACTTTACTTCGCAAATTAGGATACACATCGTTAGAGTTAACAATACTAATGGCTTTAATTCAATATTTTATTTTGTAATAAATATTATGGTCAGTATTTACCAACTGCTTTGCTAGATCTCGCTACGTCAATTAGCCATCTTTTCTTGCGAACATTATCGGCCCAATTGTGAATTTCTGCCAATTGGGTGCCTTAATTTTTGCAAGAGTTGATGATGCAGCTATCAACAACATTCAACGGATTTTAATTGATAAAATGAATAGTGTGCTAAATGCTGATTTAGTATTATATATTACATCAAATAACTTTAGGCTAATTGTTCTCAACATATTATTGTATATAAAACTATTTTAATTTCATTATCAATCTTTGTAACTACTTACAGTTATGTATTAAATACGTCATTAGCTACAAGTGTGACTCAGAACTTCGTCCAGTGTATCGCCTATTATTGGTAAATGGCCTGTATTTTGAAAATGACCTACCAAAATTAAGATATTTTAGTTGTATATATTAGTTGTTTTACCAGCATTAATTTGAAATTAGGTGTTCAAAAGTAAATTATAAAATTACAAAAGAGCTCCAAAGATTCATTATCTCATAAATAAGGAGTTGGCTTACTGGTTAAATGGTGCGATCATGGTTCTTTAATGCGCCTTTATAATTTTGTCTACAACAGTTGAAAAAACCCGCTTTCACACAAGTAACTAGTGACAAATGGTAACAAAAACAGCACAATATTTCGGAAGATCGTAGGATACTCGGATCTATACCAGACCCAGAGGTCTATTAATTTTTTTTCTTTTAAAACATTTATCAGGGAACAATCTTCTGTTAGACTGATTAATTTGTCCTGAAGTTTCAACTCATTTGGGGAGCTTCATGTAAACGTATTTCTGTTGCAGTCAATTTTGGTACATTTTTCAACGAAATATTTATTAAAACTTTCTTGAAGACATTCCAGGTGCAGAATTATATCAATAAATAAATCTGGCTTCGGAGATATCATGCTGAGATGGTTGAACATTTTTCCACCAGATAATCACCCCACTTTTGTGAGCAAGAGAAGAGTTTTGAACTTGCCATCCATATTATCTATCTTCAAACTGAACAACCTAGAAATAGGAGCCCCAACGTTTGTTCAGTTAATAACTTTCACGACTTCTGATGAAACGGAGGTCAGATTTTCCTGTATGCCTTTAGCAGCTAATGCCTCCCGGAGGATTACACAATGTGTACTTCGATATTCAGGAGCCAATTTCTTTATTTTTGCTGCTGGTTCTGTTAGTTTTCCGAAAATTGCTTTTACTCTACCTGTGCATAAGTCAATACACTTTGACCAAGGAATACCTTATTTGAGCATATAATCATTATTCATGTTGAAAACAAGTTCCGCTGTAGTGTTATATTCAAGTCGTTCGCAAAACAAAACCTCTTCTATAACTTCTTCAATATACGCAAAACGTTCAATTATTTATTCATAGCTGTGCGATGTTTGTTATGTCAGATTTTTGTATACTTGAAGTGCAAAAGGTGTGGACTCTAGAAAGTTATGTTTTGAACACAGATTTTCTTCAATTCTGGAAGACATGGTAATTCCTTATTTCACTGTGTTGTTTGGCAATCATACTTTTTTAAATTTCTTTTTAAATTTTATTCGGAAGTAAAAGGGTCTCATTTATTGTGTGATGCTTCCATCTTTTGCAATTATATAACTAGCAAGGGAGAATGACTTTTTTTAAGTTAGTATATGTATTTACAAAGCTTGTCATACATTTAATTTCTTTCACGAAAGAAGTAACAATAATTTTTTCTGAAACATTTTATGTAATAAATCTGATGTCTTATAGATGAAATAAATTGTTATGTATGTTGTTTATTATTTATTAATTTATAATAGATGATTTTTTTATGCTTATAAGAATTTTTTTCTAAATAATAACTTTGCTTATTAAATATTATGGTCAATATTAACCAACTGCTTTCCTAGATTTTGCTACTTTAATTAGCCATCTTTTCTTGTGAAAATTATTATCATTAATTGTGAATTTCTAAAAATTCGACCATTAATTTTTGCGAGAATTGATAAAGCAGTTATCAACAACATTCATCGGATTTTAATTGCTATAATTAATAGTGTGCATAATGCTGATTTTGTATTATATAATGCATCAAATAACTTTAGGCTAATTGTTTTTAACATTTTTATGCATGGAAAACTATTTTCATTTCTTTATAATTTTTTTAACTATTTACAGTTATGTATTAAATACGTCGTTAGCTGCAAGTGAGACACAGATCTTCTTCCAGTGTACCACCTATTAGTAAATGACCTGTATGTGTAGAACACCTACCAAACTTAAGATATTTTAGTGCAGTATTTACCGTTATAAAATATTTCCGACTTTGGTTTCAAATTGAGAACACGTAAACAAAATTAAGTTTTAGTGCTTGCTTTTATTCTCAATTAAAATGTTATACAAGTGTAATGTACGAGTATCTTATATTTCAAGTATCTTAGTCAATTTATATTTATGTACCAATAGTCAATGAATTAAAATATTTCATCGTATTATGAGAATATAAATATGAGACTTTATCAGTGAACTTATGTATAAGTTTTTTTACTTTTCTTTCAATTTTAAATATAATACCTTATAAACTGTTTTCTGTATTTGCATGACTATATCTAACTCTTGACAGATTAGTGTTATTTTGAAAAGTCAATTAGGACAATAGAAATGAACACCAAGAAGTATTTCGAAGCTTACAATATGTTCGTTCGCAATAGAGCATTTCAACTTGGGTACATGTAGTAGAGAACAGAATAACAGCCTTTAAATAGTGTCGTGTTTATATTATCTTACGGGAAAACTGAGATTTTAGGTTACGGTTTATTAGTTACTATTTTACATTTTCTCTTTTGAATTCACAGTATGAAGTAATTGGTTGTTCATTTTTTTACGCTGTCAATTCCATGGGTTTTGTACCTATTATCCTACAATTTCATTAACTACCTAAGAGCGGCTATTTCGTTGGGTACGCTTTCTACAGACTCTATCGCTAAAGTATATTGAATAATGGATATACGAAGAAAGCGCCCAGCGAAATAAGCGCCCAACATAGAATGTGCGAATTAGCGCCCACCCAACCTGACCACCACCCCAACCTAAGCACAAGGTCATTGCTCCAGGTATTTCCACCCCATTTAATGACATGTCGAAAGTCGCTGTAGGTGTCACTATATCCACTATCACTGTAACCTTCGTCGTGCGTCTAGGTCCGTAGTGCGACTAATTCAGTGGTATATATGTTTGTGCTACCAGTTTGTTTCCTATAATGGAACTTACTACACCTAACATAAATTAGCAGTGCGCCCTATATGACGGCTACTCCTATAACTTTAAACGCCATAATTTGGAGTGAACTATATTTTGGAGATGTTCAAAACAGAGGTCACACAAACGTCGAGGTGATATGAAAACTAAAAATGAGGACTCAAAGACAAGTAATTGTAGATTTTGAGGCTGCGGGAAAATCGGGTCAGAAAGAAGCTTTCCCGACTGTAGAATTAGAGGGATTTTACTTCCACATGAAATAATATTTGTGGCGGAAAGTTCAAGAACCAGGCCTTACGCGGGACTCAAACACGAGAACGTCATCGATGGGGGGGGGGGTTGGATATATATTTTCAAAAACCAGAAAATGATTTTTTTTATTATTTCGTTGAAACATGTATGGAAAGTGAGCAAAACGATATAAATTTATGGAATTGCTACAATGGTGGCATAAGACCGCAAATTCCGTTGAAAGTTGTAACAATAATCTTAATAGTATGTTTCAAAGATGGCATCCCAAAATCAAAGAACTGATCAATTGTTTAAAGACTGAAGCCGAAAACCCAGCTTGCATATTTATGAAAATTCAATTGAACTTGGAAGGAAAGCGAAGAAAACTCAAATATAGGAAAATGGATGATGCCATTAAAAAAACAATCAAGAATTATGAGAGAAACTTGTGATATAAGGGCTTGCCATAGCACACTCTCCTACCTACAAAAGCTTGATTAGGTCATGATAAAATAAAAAAAAATAAAAACAATTTAAAACACATAAGTATAAAAAAACAATGATGCGGCTATCGTAAGGCTGATTACTAAAGATGACAGTTATGAAAAACAAACAAAAAACGTATAAATATAAAAAAAGTTGGCAATGCATAAATATAAAAAAATCAACGAAGCTTTCCCAACGCTGATTTTAAACACGCCTGAATGATAGCAATGTATTACTATCATTTAGCCAGTCCAAAGCCTGGATAAAGTGTGATGGAAATCAGACCCAGACATTTGAATACTTTCAAACACCCGTAAGACGAACAGAGTGGAATACCCATGTGCGAGTATTTTCTCTTTCCGCTTGGCGCTTATTTCGCTGTGTATTTCGTTGTGAGCTATGATCGCTGGGCTCTATTTTCTCTAGGCGCTTTTTTCGCTACACCTTAAATATTAACAACAATTTTATTTCGGTTATTTGACATACGAGTATATTCCAGAAACTAACTAACATGGAACATCTAAAAAAACAATAAAAGTACGCAGATCAGACAAATTAAGAAAGGGAAAGTCTGCTAATCAGGTTATCCCAACGTGGTGAGAGACATAAACAGACACAGGGTAACCGTTTTGTCTAATAGGATCTCCCAGTTCTCCTAGCTAAAACATTGGTTTTCTTTATTCTGGGGTTTAACGTTGTCTGTGAATGTTGGTCTTTTCTCCATACTTACAGCATCGTGACCTCCTATTAATCAAAACCTTTGTCTCGATCTGCATTATTTACCTCTTTCAATGCATCTTCATATCGAATGTTGGGGCGCTTTGTCTATTGTCCCGTAAGGAAGGTTACACATGGCTTATTGTAAGGAGGATTTCTACCCTTAGCCTCAGGCTTGGGCAAGCGTTGATGCAAAGCTCATAGTAGCTCTGAAACTAGTAGCTTACATAATCTATAATTCACTGGAACTGGCAGCTAATCTTATTTAATAGTAGGTTTTCGAAAGCAGTTGAATATTTCATAAATATTTTTGTAGAATATCTATCGTCTTACCCAAGTTATTGCTACCACAAACCCAAAGACGTTCACTCTTCAAATTATCCCCTGTTCGGAGCTGCTGGTGTAGCAGTAAACCTACCACTATACCAAGTGTTATAACGGAAGCGTATTTATTACAAATTTTGATAACCGAAGCGTTGCCAGTTCCCAACCTTTCACCAAGCCGGTCCTAATCCTCCAGCTACCTGGCTTGCTTCAACTTACCCTAAGACGGGGTATAGTTTCCTTTTCGCCATCTTTGAATTCCTATTTAAGGTCTACTACTTTCAATTTACCTAATTCCCCACTGCCTACAGTCATGTTAATTTGCTAATTATATATTGCCCTACCCTATACCTGACACTAGTTGTTGTTACCTACTAACAAGGAAACAATAAATTTTGACGTCATTTTAGACTAAATAACTATTAATTGTTTTACCAGCATTAATTTGAATTTAGGTGTTCAAACGTAAATTATAAAATTACAAAAGAGTTCCAAAGATTCCTTATCTCACAAAATAGGAGTTGGCTTACTGGGTAATCGGTGCTATCATGGTTCTTTCATGCGCCTTTATAATTTCTTCTACAACAGTTGAGAAAAACCGCTCACACAAGTAACTAGTGACAAATGGTAACAAAACCAGCATAATTATTCGGAAGAGTATCGGATACTCGGATCTATACCAGATCCAGAGATCTAATAATGGTTTTTCTTTTAAAACATTAATCAGGGAACAGTCTTCTGATAGGATGAACTTGCCATCCATATTATCACTTTTTAAAGAGAATAACCAGGAATTAGAAGCCCCAGGGCTTATGAAGTTAATAACTTTCACGGTATCTGACAAAATGGAGGTCAGATTTTCCGTAATGCCTTTAGCAGCTAAAGCCTCCCTCAGGATTACACAATGCGTACTTCGGTATTCGGGAGCAAATTTCTTTATTTCTACTGCCGGTTCTGTTAGTTTTCCAGAAATAGTTTTTACTCTATCTGTGCATAAGCCCTAACTGTGCACTTTGACCAAGACATGCCCTATTTGAGCACATAATCATTCCTAATGCAGAAAATAAGTTCCGCTGTAGTGTTATATTCAAGTCGTTCGCAAAACAAAATCTCTTCTATAATTTCTTCAATATACGCAAATCGTACAATTATTTATTCATAGCTGTGCAATGTCTGTTATGTCAGATTTTTGTATACTTGAAGTGCAAAACGTGTGGAGTATTGAAGTTATGTTTTGAACACAGTTTTTTTCAATTCTGGAAGACACGGTAATTCCAATTTTCACTGTGTTCTTTTTAAATCATACCTTTATGACCTTCTTTTTAAATTTTACCCTTGAGTAAAATAGTCTTACCTATTTTGTGATGCTTTCATTTTTTGCAATTATATAACTAGCAAGGTAGAACGAGGTTTTATTAAGTTAGTATATGTATTTGCAAATCTTGTCATTCATTTAATTTCTTTCATGAAAGAAGTAACTATAATTTTTCTGAAACTTTTTATGTAATAAATCTGATGTTTTATAGGTGAAAAATATTGTTATGTGTGTTATTTATTAATTTATAGTCGGAACAATTGTTTTTTTTTGAATGTTTACCTTGCTTCGCAAATTACACAATGTTACAGTGCACAATATTAATGGCTTTAATTCAATATTTTATTTTGTAATAAATATTATGGTCAATATTTACCAACTGCTTGCTAGATCTCGCTACGTCAATTAGCCATCTTTTCTTGCAAAATTATCGGCGCCAATTGTGAATTTCTGCCAATTGGGTCCCTTAATTTTTGCGAGAGTTGATGATGCAGCTATCAACAACATTCAACGGATTTTAATTGCTAAAATGAATAGTGTGCTAAATGCTGATTTTGTATTATATATTACATCAAATAACTTTAGGCTAATTGTTTTCAACATATTATTGTATATAAAAATATTTTAATTTCATTATCAATCTTTGTAATTATTCACAATTATGTATTAAATACGTCATTAGCTACAAGTGTGACTCAGAACTTCGTCCAGTGTATCGCCTATTACCGGTAAATGGCCTGTATTTTGAAAATGACCTACCAAAATTAAGATATTTTAGTTGTATATATTAGTTATTTACCAGCATTAATTTGAAATTAGGTGTTCCAAAGTAAATTTTAAAATTACAAAAGAGTTACAAAGTTTCTTTATCTCACAATGAAGGAGTTGGCTTACTGGGTAAATGGTGCGATCATGGTTTTTTAATGAGCCTTTATAATTTTGTCTACAACAGTTGAGAAAAACCGCTTTCACACAAGTAACTAGGGACAAATGGTAACACATACAGCATAATTATTCGGAAAAGCATAGGATACTCGGTTCTATACCAGACCCAAAGGTATATTAATGGTTTTTCTTTTAAAACATTAATCAGGGAATAGTCTTCTGTTAGGATGAACTTGCCATCCATATTATCACTTTTTAAAGAGAATAACCAGGAATTAGGAGCCCCAGCCTTTAAAAACGTTTATTCTTGGTATACAACAGTTGAGAAAACCCGCTTTCACATAAGTAACTAGTGACAAATGGTAACAAATACAGCACAATTATTCGGAAGATCGTAGGATACTCGGATCTATACCAGACCCAGAGGTCTATTAATTTTTTTTCTTTTAAAACATTTATCAGGGAACAATCTTCTGTTAGACTGATTAATTTGTCCTGAAGTTTCAACTCATTTGGGGAAATTCATGTAAACGTATTTCTGTTGCAGTCAATTTTGGTACATTCTTCAACGAAATATTTATTAAAACTTTCTTGAAGACATTCCTGGTGCAGAATTATATCAATAAATACATCTGGCTTCGGAGATATCATGCTGAGATGGTTGAACATTTTTCCACCAGATAATCACCCCACTTTTGTGAGCAGGAGAAGAGTTTTGAACTTGCCATCCATATTATCACTCATCAAACAGAACAACCTAGAAATAGGAGCACCAACTTTTGTTCAGTTAATAACTTTCACGACTTCTGATGAAACGGAGGTCAGATTTTCCTGTATGCCTTTAGCAGCTAATGCCTCCCGGAGGATTACACAATGTGTACTTCGGTACTCGGGAGCCAATTTCTTTATTTTTGCTGCTGGTTCTGTTAGTTTTCCGAAAATTGCTTTTACTCTACCTGTGCATAAACCAATACACTTTGACCAAGGAATTCCATATTTGAGCATATAATCATTATTCATGTTGAAAACAAGTTCCGCTGTAGTGTTATATTCAAGTCGTTTGCAAAACAAAAGCTTTCTATAACTTCTTCAATATACGCAAATCGAACAATTATTCATAACTGTGCCATGTCAGTTATGTATGTTTTTTGTATACTTGAAGTGCAAAAGGTGTGGACTCTAGAAAGTTATGTTTTGAACACAGATTTTCTTCAATTCTGTAAGACATGGTAATTCCCTATTTCCCTGTGTTGTTTTTCAATCATACTTTTTTAAATTTCTTTTTAAATTTTATTCGGAAGTAAAAGGGTCTCATTTATTGTGTGATGCTTCCATCTTTTGCAATTATATAACTAGCAAGGTAGAATGACTTTTTTTAAGTTAGTAGATGTATTTACAAAGCTTGTCATACATTTAATTTCTTTCACGACAGTAGTAACAATAATTTTTTCACAAAAACATTTTATGTAATAAATCTGAAGTCTTATAGATGAAATAATTTGTTATGTATGTTGTTTATTATTTATTAATTTATAATAGATTTTTTTATGCTTATAAGAATTTTTTCGAAATAATAACTTTGCTTATTAAATATTATGGTCAGTATTAACCAACTGCTTTCCTAGATCTTGCTACTTTAATTAGCCATCTTTTCTTGTGAAAATTATTGGCATTAATTGTGAATTTCTAAAAATTCGACTATTAATTTTTGCGAGAATTGATGAAGCAGTTATCAACAACATTCATCGGATTTTAATTGCTATAATTAATAGTGTGCATAATGCTGATTTTGTATTATATAATGCATCAAATAACTTTAGGCTAATTGTTTTCAACATTTTTATGCATGTAAAACTATTTTCATTTCTTTATAATCTTTGTAACTATTTACAGTTATGTATTAAATACGTCGTTAGCTGCAAGTGAGACTCAGAACTTCTTCCAGTGTATCGCCTATTAGTAAATGACCTATATGTGTAGAACACCTACCAAACTTAAGATATTTTAGTGCAGTGTTTACCGTTATAAAATATTTCCGACTTTGGTTTCAAATTGAGAACACGTAAACAAAATTAAGTTTTAGTGCTTGCTTTTATTCTCAATTAAAATGTTATACAAGTGTAATGTACGAGTATTTATATTTCAAGTATCTTGAATAATCTTCAAAGAAATATTTATTAAAAAATTCTTGAAGAGCCTCCAGGTGCAGAATTATATCAATAAATACATCTGGGTTCGTAGATATGTAATTTTCTCCCAAATATGATGCTAGTGGAATAAATGCTGAGAAACTCTTCTCCTGTATTTGAGAACATAAAAGGACTAACTTTTTCTTGCTTCTTCTGAACATATTTGCTTCCTGAACACTCATGTTCAGAGTGTTGTATCTATCAATAATAAAATTCTTCACCACAGAACAAGTTTTTCGTCTCACTGAATTTTCGGTTAGTCATTGAAACTTCAGACCTCAGTACGAACAGATGGGTGATAATTTTACCACCAAATAATCACCCCACTTTTATGTGCAAGACAAGAGTTTTGAACTTGCCATGCATATTATCACTCTTCAAAAGGAATAACCTGGAATTAGAAGCCCCAACTTTTATTAGGTTATTAAGTTTCACGGCACCTGATAAAACGGAGATCAGATTTTCTTGTAAGGCTTTAGCAGCTAATGCCTCCCGGAGGATTACACAATGCGTACTTCGGTACTCGGGAGCCAATTTCTTTATTTTTACTGCCGGTTCTGTTAGTTTTCCAAAAATTGCTTTTGCTCTACCTGTGCATAAACCAATACACTTTGACCAAGGGATGCCTATTTTGTGCACATTACCATTATTCATGTTGAAAATAAGTTCCGGTGTAGTGTTATATTCAAGTCGTTTGCAATACAAAAGCTCTTCTATAACTTCTTCATTATACACAAATCGTACAAATACTAATAGCGGTGCCATGTCTGCTAAGTCACTGGTTTTTTATACACAAATTGAAAAATGTGTGGATTCTTGAAGATATGTTTTCAACACAGTTGTTCTTCAATGCTGGAAGACATGATGGAAGACTTTAATTATGCATCTTTTCTTGCAAAAATTATTGGAGCCAATTGTGAATTTCTGCCAATTTGCTCCCTTAATTTTTCGAGAATTGATGAAGCAGCAACATTCATCGGATCTTAATTGCTAGAATGAATAGTGTGCTAAGTGCTGTTTTTCTATTACTTAACACATACAAATAACATTAGGCTAATTGTTTTCAGCATATTATTGTATATAAAATCATTTTATTATTATTGTTATTTTTTGTAACTATTTACAGTTATGTATTAAATACGACGTTAGCTGTAAGTGAGACTCAGATCTATGTTTTGTATACATAAATTGAAAAATGTGTGGATTCTTGAAGTTATGTTTTCAACACAGTTGTTCTTCAATGCTGGAAGACATGATAATTTCCAATTTCACTGTGCTGTTTGACAATAATAATTAAAATTTACCCGGAAGTAAAAGGGTATCATATATCGTGTGGTGCTTTCATCGTTTGCATCTATGTAACTAGCAAGGTAGAACGACTTTTTATTAAGTTAGTATATGGATTTACAAAGCTTGTCATACATTTAATTTCTTTCACAAAAGAAGTAACAATACATTTTTCTGAAACAATTTATGTAATAGATTTGATGTCTTATAGGTGAAAAAAATTGTTATTTATGTTATTTATTATTTATTAATTTATAGTAGAAACAATATTTGTTTAAAAATGCTTATGACAAATTTTTTTCTAAATATTTATTTTGCTTCGATAATTTTGATACAAATTATTGGTGCATAATATTAATGGCTTTTACTGAATATTTTATTTTTTAATAATATGGTTAATATTTACCAACTGCTTTTCTAGATCTTGCTACTTTAATTATGCATATTTTCTTGCAAAAATTATCGGAGCCAATTGTGAATTTCTGCCAATTTGTGTCTTTATTTTTGCGAGAATTGACAAAGCAGCAACATTCATCGGATCTTAATTGCTAAAATGAATAGTGCGCTAAGTGCTGTTTTTGTATTACTTAACACATACAAATAACATTAATCTAACTGCTTTCAGCATATTATTGTATATAAAATCATTTTATTATTATTGTTATTTTTGTTAATGTAATACCTTGCAAACTATTTGAACTTTTCTGTATTTGCTTGATTGTAGTATGTAATAAGTATATTCCATTATCTTTAAAACTCATTTTATAAGAAACGTAATATTTTAAAGTGCTGGGAATTATTGTATTGTATTTTTTGACAGCATTTCATTGAAATGAGGTTTCAAAAAGTAAATTATAAAATTACAAAAATTTCCAAAGAAGGTTTACTGCAAAAGATAGGAGTTGGATTACTGGGTAAGATGTGCATTCCTGATATCATGCGCCTTTACCCTTCTAGTCGTCCTTGAAACGGTTATAGTTTACTACAAGTTACTCTTCGTTTTTTTCTTATATCAGTGACGAGGGAAATATATCTTTGAGTAGATCTTTACAAATACGTCCACTTCTTCCAGTCGCCCTATTTCTAAAAATTTCTGAAAAGAACAGTGTTTTTTGCGTAAATATTGATGTCCAACCTTGCTTATCGAAGGCATTTATAGTATTAGTTTTGTTTTTCATTTTATGTAAGAAATTAAATCGTTATAGTTTAGTGCATTACCTTCATCTTCTCGTGTCATAATTTGAAACGACATTGTTTCTCTCATTACTTTTACCTTTTGTGATTTTTCTAAGAGAAATGTGTCCATTATTTACTTGTTTTATTACATAAGCAATGAAATTTTATATTTAGTTATTTATTTATTTTCCCATTAAATTTCAATCACACTAAGCCAATAAAAGATTGAGAAAGCAATTATCCATACAAATATTTCATTTAATACTAATATCCATAGAGAAACATGTTTTGAAATTCGTACAAACTAGCAGCCAAAAATACATACAAATCAACAAAATCAAATTTGTCTTAAGCTAAGCTTGTAGCTTATTGCCCGTGTGTAAAGTGCTAATTCCTGGAGTAATTGAACTTAATTATTTAAAGTCTTCTTCAATACTTGTTTATTTCTATACAAGAAAAACGTTTATTCTTTGTATACAACAGGTGAGAAAAGACACTCTCACACAAGTAACTAGTGTTAAATTGCATCAAAACCAGCATAATTATTCGAAAGGGCATCGGTTACTCTGTTCTATACCAGACCCAGAGGTCTATTAATGGTTTTTCTTTTAAAACATATATCATGCAACCGTCTTCTCTTAGTCGTCCTTGAAACGGTCATAATTTACTACAAGTTACTCTTCGTTTCTCTCTTATATCAGTGACGAGCGAAATACCTCTTTGTGTAGATCTTTACAAATACGTCCACTTCTTCCAGTCGCCCTATTTCTAAAAATTTCTGAAAAGAACAGTGTCTTTTGAGTAAATATTGATGTCCAACCTTGCTTATCGACGGAATTTATAGGATTAGTTTTGTTTTTCATTTTATGTAAGAAATTAAACCGTTATAGTTTAGTGCATTACCTTTATCTTCTCGTGTCATAATTTGAAACAACGGCTTTTCCCTCAATACTTCTACCTTTTGCACTTTTGTTCATGTTTACATAGCGGTTTTACATATTTGGCAAATAATTAGACTAGTTCGAGCAATGCATAATTTAGTTCTGTCAGTGGTAACAATTATTGTAGTGCATAGCAATTTTCTATGTCTTGCCAGATAACAATTCCATTAAAACTACAGTATAAGTTCAATCATCCGATTCATTCAGAGCCTCATACAGATAAAAGATTAATAGAAAAATTGGATTTTTTGAAAAATATCAGATTTTTTGGCTGTATGTATGTGGGAAATGATATAACAGAAGTATATTTATTTTTATAGTTGTGTAAATGTTTTTTAATCGGACCAGAAATTCAGGTCTAGGTAATAATTGTTATATTACGTTGTTCAAAAAAATGTCTTGAAATCGTCCAATTACTTTTTTTTATGCCTCTATTGATTCTCCAGATTATGCGAAGTTAGAAAACTACGTAATAGTATTGAAAAGTGCCAAAACCGTTTTCGGTTTTAGGTCACATACGGGCGCTTTGGAACTATGTAAAAAGCTGGAGAGCCGTTATTGAAAAGCACTAGCTAAGATACTTTAGGACATAAAATGCAAAAGTAGAAAGTTCAAAATATGGCTTAAGTCCTCCTACAGAAGAGACAAATATTAAAAAGATAAGAAGATTAATGTAATAAGAATGGGGTGGAAGGCATCGAATACTGAATTTTGTAAGAAATTAACGTGCTCGGGAGGATATTTATCTTCCATGATAGAAATAATCGAGTGTTCATTATTTATCTTTAGAAATGTGAAGTGCATGTTCGAGTTAATTAGTGTGATAAACTCAGGAAAGAAGATCACCATCGATCGCTACAAGGAAAAAAACCGGAAGTTCCAAGTGGGCGCTCTCGGACACTATACAATAAGATTATTAAATAAGCTTCAAAATTCCATTATTAAATAAATAACTGTAACGAATTGTGTAACTGTTGTTAATATGAGAGTACTCACTAAGGAAAATTGTACAGTTAATAAATATCATTCCTACCCTTAAGGGATAGCTGGCTCCCAAACCAAAATTATTATAATTTACCATACCCTCATTGTTATATAACAAAATTAATGAAAGCCTTATGTTATAAATTGGTGCCTAACGTGGGGCGTTCTGGAGGAAATATCAAGAAGTATAAATAGTAATTACTAAGGATTTTGTTACTCAATAAGATATCTAATTAGAATAATTTTATAGGTGAAGTAAATTTTGTGATAAGTGTGATTGACATAAAATTCGCATAATGATAAAAATAGTAAGCAGTGTTTGCATAAGGTTAATGCATATTAAATTGAAGAATGTTGGTAAAGAAACAAGCTGGTAACGTAATTCTAAGACGTAGCCAATGAATTAGAGAACAAAAAAGCAATACAAGCGATAAAGAACCATTGGGGGAAATAACTAGGAAACAAGATTTATTTGTAATTCTGGTAGCGATGAGTGACGCGATAGTCTAATACAGGGGTCCGAGACCAAAGGTAGACGAGTTATTTTTAATGAACCAGTCGGTAAAAATCAAGAAAATATGTGAACTGTAGGGGTAGCCCTAAAAACAATTCAAATAATAATGCAGTAATTTGAACAAATAAATCAATCCAAGGAAGACGCAGATAACAATAGGGCACGAGATATTGAAACCGCCACTAAAAGTAATAAAGAACTAAAAACTATCATTAATAAAACAAATGAAGAAATAAGGAAACTCAGAACCCGCTAAGTAATGCAGTAAAAGAACTTTAAAATCAGCTCGCTGAATCAAATAACCGTATTAAAGACAATATTACAAAATTGGTAATGAGAAACCAACGGCTTCCTATAAACAAAATATATCTTTATGATATCATCTTCATCTTGAGCTATCATTGATTCACTAAACATGTCGTTCTGTTACTTTATTTGGAATATAGGCCTAAATTAGAAACAAATGCGCAGAGCAGTTGCAACTGATTTCAATCTGTAAAGTATAACAAATAAATGTAATCGCTTCCGTCTGACACCCAATATTATACCTCTGTTCGCTCGTCTATGAATATCTCTACCATTACCTGTCATGAAAAAAAAAAACAAAAATAAAAAGGATAAATATAAAAAAAGTTAGCAATGCATAGATATTAAATAAATCAACGAAACTTTTCCAAGGCTGATTTTAAACACGCCTGAATGATAGCAATGTATTACTATCATTTAGCCAGTCCAAAGCCTTGATGAAGTGTGATGGAAATCAGAACCAGACATTTGAATACTTTCAAACACCCGTAAGACGAACAGAGTGGAATACCCATGTGCGGGTATTTCTCTTTCCGCTTGGCGCTTATTTCGCTGTGTATTTCGTTGGGAGCTATTATCGCTGGGCTCTATTTTCTCTAGGCACTTTTTTCGCTACACCTTAAATATTAACAACAATTTTATTTCGGTTATTTGACATACGAGTATATTCCAGAAACTAACTAACATGGAACATCTAAAAAAACAATAAAAGTACGCAGATCAGACAAATTAAGAAAGGGAAAGTCTGCTAATCAGGTTATCCCAACGTGGTGAGAGACATAAACAGACTCAGGGTAACCGTTTTGTCTAATAGAATCTCCCAGTTCTCCTAGCTAAAACATTGGTTTTCTTTATTCTGGGGTTTAACGTTGTCTGTGAATGTTGTTCTTTTCTCCATTCTTACAGCGTCGTGACCTCCTATTAATCAAAACCTTTGTCTCGATCTGCATTATTTACCTCTTTCAATGCATCTTCATATCGAATGTTGGGGCGCTTTGTCTATTGTCCCGTAAGGAAGGTTACACATGGCTTATTGTAAGGAGGATTTCTACCCTTAGCCTCAGGCTTGGGCAAGCGTTGATGCAAAGCTCATAGTAGCTCTGAAACTAGTAGCTTACATAATCTATAATTCACTGGAACTGGCAGCTAATCTTATTTAATAGTAGGTTTTCGAAAGCAGTTGAATATTTCATAAATATTTTTGTAGAATAACTATCGTCTTACCCAAGTTATTGCTACCACAAACCCAAAGACGTTCACTCTTCAAATTATCCCCTGTTCGGAGCTGCTGGTGTAGCAGTAAACCTACCACTATACCAAGTGTTATAACGGAAGCGTATTTATTACAAATTTTGATAACCGAAGCGTTGCCAGTTCCCAACCTTTCACCAAGCCGGTCCTAATCCTCCAGCTACCTGGCTTGCTTCAACTTACCCTAAGACGGGGTATAGTTTCCTTTTCGCCATCTTCGAATTCCTATTTAAGGTCTACTACTTTCAGTTTACCTAATTCCCCACTGTCTACAGTCATGTTAATTTGCTAATTATATATTGCCCTACCCTATACCTGACACTAGTTGTTGTTACCTACTAACAAGGAAACAATAAATTTTGACGTCATTTTAGATTAAATAACTATTAATTGTTTTACCAACATTAATTTGAATTTAGGTGTTCAAACGTAAATTATAAAATTACAAAAGAGTTCCAAAGATTCCTTATCTCACAAAATAGGAGTTGGCTTACTGGGTAATCGGTGCTATCATGGTTCTTTCATGCGCCTTTATAATTTTTTCTACAACAGTTGAGAAAAACCGCTCACACAAGTAATTAGTGACAAATGGTAACAAAACCAGCCCATTTATTCGGAAGAGCATCGGATACTCGGATCTATACAAGACCCAGAGATCTAATAATGGTTTTTCTTTTAAAATATTAATCAGGGAACAGTCTTCTGTTAGGATGAACTTGGCATCCATATTAACACTTTTTACAGAGAATAACCAGGAATTAGAAGCCCCAGGCTTTATGAAGTTTATAACTTTCACGGTATCTGACAAAATGGAGGTCAGACTATCCGGAATGCCTTTAGCAGCTAAAGCCTCCCTCAGGATTACACAATGCGTACTTCGGTATTCGGGAGCAAATTTCTTTATTTTTACTAGCGGTTCAGTTAGTTTTCCAGAAATAGTTTTTACTCTATCTGTGCATAAGCAATATCTGTGCACTTTGACCAAGACATGCCTTATTTGAGTACATAATCATTATTAATGGTGAAAATAAGTTCCGCTGTAGTGTTATATTCAAGTCGTTCGCAAAACAAAACCTCTTCTATAACTTCTTCAATATACGCAAATCGTACAATTATTTATTCATAGCTGTGCGATGTCTGTTATGTCAGATTTTTGTATACTTGAAGTGCAAAACGTGTGGAGTATTGAAGTTATTTTTTGAACACATTTTTTTTCAATTCTGGAAGACACGGTAATTCCAATTTTCACTGTGTTCTTTGTAAAACATACCTTTATGACCTTCTTTTTAAATTTTACCCTTGAGTAAAATAGTCTTACCTATTTTGTGATGCTTTCATCTTTTGCAATTATGTAACTAGCAAGGTAGAACAACTTTTTATTAGGTTAGTATATGTATTTGAAAATCTTGTCATTCATTTAATTTCTTTCATGAAAGAAGTAACTATAATTTTTCTGAAACTTTTTATGTAATAAATCTGATGTTTTATAGGTGAAAATTATTTGTTATGTGTGTTATTTATTAATTTATAGTAGGAACAATTGTTTTTTTGAATGTTTACTTTGCTTCGCAAATTAAGATACACATTGTTACAGTTAACAGTACTAATGGCTTTAATTCAATATTTTATTTTGTAATAAATATTATGGTCAGTATTTACCAACTGCTTTGCTAGATCTCGCTACGTCAATTAGCCATCTTTTCTTGCGAACATTATCGGCGAAAATTGTGAATTTCTGCCAATTGGGTCCCTTAATTTTTGCGAGAGTTGATGATGCAGCTATCAACAACATTCAACGGATTTTAATTGATAAAATGAATAGTGTGCTAAATGCTGATTTAGTATTATATATTACATCAAATAACTTTAGGCTAATTGTTTTCAACATATTATTGTATATAAAACTATTTTAATTTCATTATCAATCTTTGTAACTACTTACAGGTTTGTATTAAATACGTCATTAGCTACAAGTGTGACTCAGAACTTCGTCCAGTGTATCGCCTATTATCGGTAAATGGCCTGTATTTTGAAAATGACCCACCAAAATTAAGATATTTTAGTTGTATATATTAGTTATTTACCAGCATTAATTTGAAATTAGGTGTTCCAAAGTAAATTATAAAATTACAAAAGAGCTCCAAAGATTCTTTATCTCATAAATAAGGAGTTGGCTTACTGGGTAAATGGTGCGATCATGGTTCTTTAATGCGCCATTATAATTTTGTCTACAACAGTTGAAAAAACCCGCTTTCACACAAGTAACTAGTGACAAATTTTAACAAATACAGCACAATTATTCGGAAGATCGTAGGATACTCGGATCTATACCAGACCCAGAGGTCTATTAATTTTTTTTCTTTTAAAACATTTATCAGGGAACAATCTTCTGTTAGACTGATTAATTTGTCCTGAAGTTTCATCTCATTTGGGGAGCTTCATGTAAACGTATTTCTGTTGTAGTCAATTTTGGTACATTTTTCAACGAAATATTTATTAAAACTTTCTTGAAGACATTCCTGGTGCAGAATTATATCAATAAATAAATCTGGCTTCGGAGATATCATGCTGAGATGGTTGAACATTTTTCCACCAGATAATCACCCCACTTTTGTGAGCAAGAGAAGAGTTTTGAACTTGCCATCCATATTATCACTCGTCACACAGAACAACCTAGAAATAGGAGCCCCACCGTTTGTTCAGTTAATAACTTTCGCGACTTCTGATGAAACGGAGGTCAGATTTTCCTGTATGCCTTTAGCAGCTAATGCCTCCCGGAGGATTACACAATGTGTACTTCGATATTCAGGAGCCAATTTCTTTATTTTTGCTGCTGGTTCTGTTATATTTCCGAAAATTGCTTTTACTCTACCTGTGTATAAGCCAATACACTTTGACCAAGGAATGCCTTATTTGAGCATATAATCATTATTCATGTTGAAAACAAGTTCCGCTGTAGTGTTATATTCAAGTCGTTTGCAAGACAAAAGCTCTTCTATAACTTCTTCAATATACGCAAATCGAACAATTATTCATAACTGTGCCATGTCAGTTATGTATGTTTTTTGTATACTTGAAGTGCAAAAGGTGTGGACTCTAGAAAGTTATGTTTTGAACACAGATTTTCTTCAATTCTGGAAGACATGGTAATTCCTTATATCACTGTGTTGTTTGGCAATCATACTTTTTTAAATTTCTTTTTAAATTTTATTCGGAAGTAAAAGGATCTCATTTATTGTGTGATGCTTCCATCTTTTGCAATTATATAACTAGCAAGGTAGAATGACTTTTTTTAAGTTAGTAGATGTATTTACAAAGCTTGTCATACATTTAATTTCTTTCACGAAAGAAGTAACAATAATTTTTTCTGAAACATTTTATGTAATAAATCTGATGTCTTATAGATGAAATAATTTGTTATGTATGTTGTTTATTATTTATTAATTTATAATAGATGATTTTTTTATGCTTATAGGAATTTTTTCGAAATAATAACTTTGCTTATTAAATATTATGGTCAATATTAACCAACTACTTTCCTAGATCTCGCTACTTTAATTAGCCATCTTTTCTTGTGAAAATTATTGGCATTAATTGTGAATTTCTAAAAATTCGACCATTAATTTTTGCGAGAATTGATAAAGCAGTTATCAACAACATTCATCGGATTTTAATTGTTATAATTAATAGTGTGCATAATGCTGATTTTGTATTATATAATGCATCAAATAACTTTAGGCTAATTGTTTTCAACATTTTTATGCATGTAAAACTATTTTCATTTCTTTATAATTTTTTTAACTATTTACAGTTATGTATTAAATACGTCGTTAGCTGCAAGTGAGACTCAGAACGTCTTCCAGTGTACCACCTATTAGCAAATGACCTGTATTTGTAGAACACCTTCCAAAATTAAGATATTTTAGTGCAGTGTTTACCGTTATAAAATATTTCCGACTTTGGTTTCAAATTGAGAACACGTAAACAAAATTAAGTTTTAGTGCTTGCTTTTATTCTCAATTAAAATTTTATACAAGTGTAATGTACGAGTATTTATATTTCAAGTATCTTGAATAATCTTCAAAGAAATATTTATTAAAAAATTCTTGAAGAGCCTCCAGGTGCAGAATTATATCAATAAATACATCTGGGTTCGTAGATATGTAATTTTCTCCCAAATATGATGCTAGTATAGTAAACGCTTAGACACTCTTCTCCTGTATTTGAGAACATAAAAGGACTAACTTTTTCTTGCTTCTTCTGAACATATTTGCTTCCTGAACACTCATGTTCAGAGTGTTGTATCTATCAATAATAAAATTCTTCACCACAGAACAAGTTGTTCATCTCACTGACTTTTCGGTTAGTCATTGAAACTTCAGACCTCGGTACGAAGAGATGGGTGAAAATTTTACCACCAGATAATCACCCCACGTTTGTGTGCAAGAGAAGAGTTTTGAATTTGCCATCCGTATTATGACTCTTCAAAGAGAATAACCTGGAATAGGGAGCCCCAACTTTTATTAAGTTAATAACTTTCACGGCATCTGATAAAACGGAGATCAGATTTTCCTGTATGCCTTTAGCAGCTAATGCCTCCCGGAGGATTACACAATGCGTACTTCGGTACTCGGGAGCAAATTTCTTTATTTTTACTGCCGGTTCTCTTAGTTTTCCAAAAATTGCTTTTGCTCTACCTGTGCATAAACCAATACACTTTGACCAAGGGATGCCTATTTTGTGCACATTACCATTATTCATGTTGAAAATAAGTTCCGGTGTAGTGTTATATTCAAGTCGTTTGCAATACAAAAGCTCTTCTATAACTTTTTCATTATACACAAATCGTACAAATACTAATAGCTGTGCCATGTCTGCTAAGTCACTGGTTTTGTATACACAAATTGAAAAATGTGTGGATTCTTGAAGATATGTTTTCAACACAGTTGTTCTTCAATGCTGGAAGACATGATGGAAGACTTTAATTATGCATCTTTTCTTGCAAAAATTATTGGAGTAAATTGTGAATTTCTGCCAATTTGCTCCCTTAATTTTTCGAGAATTGATGAAGCAGCAACATTCATCGGATCTTAATTGCTAGAATGAATAGTGTGCTAAGTGCTGTTTTTCTATTACTTAACACATACAAATAACATTAGGCTAATTGTTTTCAGCATATTATTGTATATAAAATCGTTTTATTATTATTGTTATTTTTTGTAACTATTTACAGTTATGTATTACATACGTCGTTAGCTGTAAGTGAGACTCAGATCTATGTTTTGTATACATAAATTGAAAAATGTGTGGATTCTTGAAGTTATGTTTTCAACACAGTTGTTCTTCAATGCTGGAAGACATGATAATTTCCAATTTCACTGTGCTGTTTGACAATAATAATTAAAATTTACCCGGAAGTAAAAGGGTATCATATATCATGTGGTGCTTTCATCGTTTGCTATTATGTAACTAGCAAGGTAGAACGACTTTTTATTAAGTTAGTATATGGATTTACAAAGCTTGTCATACATTTAATTTCTTTCACGAAAGAAGTAACAATACATTTTTCTGAAACAATTTATGTAATAGATTTGATGTCTTATAGGTGAAAAAAATTGTTATTTATGTTATTTATCATTTATTAATATATAGTAGAAACAATATTTGTTTAAAAATGCTTATAATAAATTTTTTTCTAAATATTTATTTTGCTTCGCAAATTTTGATACAAATTATTAAAGCATAATATTAATGGCTTTTACTGAATATTTTATTTTGTAATAATATAATTAATATTTACCAACTGCTTTGCTAGATCTCGCTACTTTAAATATGCATCTTTTCTTGCAAAAATTATCGGAGCCAATTGTGAATTTCTGCCAATTTGGTCCCTTAATTTTTGCGAGAATTGATGAAGCAGCAACATTCATCGGATCTTAATTGCTAAAATGAATAGTGTGCTAAGTGCTGTTTTTGTATTACTTGACACATACAAATAACATTAATCTAACTGCTTTCAGCATATTATTGTATATAAAATCATTTTATTATTATTGTTATTTTTGTTAATGTAATACCTTGCAAACTATTTGAACTTTTTTGTATTTGCTTGATTGTAGTATGTAATAAGTATATTCCATGTTCTTTAAAACTCATTTTATAAGAAATGTAATATTTTAAAGTGGTGGGAATTATTGTATTGTATTTTTTTAACAGCATTTCATTGAAATGAAGTTTCAAAAAGTAAATTATAAAATTACAAAAATTTCCAAAGAAGGTTTACTGCAAAAGATAGGAGTTGGATTACTGGGTAAGAGGTGCATTCCTGATATCATGCGCCTTTACCCTTCTAGTCGTCCTTGAAACGGTTATAGTTTACTACAAGTTACTCTTCGTTTTTTTCTTACATCAGTGACGAGGGAAATACCTCTTAGAGTAGATCTTTACAAATACGACCACTTCTTCCAGTCGCCCTATTTCTAAAAATTTCTGAAAAGAACAGTGTCTTTTGCGTAAATATTGATGTCCGACCTTGATTATCGACGGCATTTATAGTATTAGTTTTGTTTTTCATTTTATGTAAAAAATTAAATGGTTATAGTTTAGTGCATTACCTTCATCTTCTCGTGTCATAATTTGAAACGACATTGTTTCTCTCATTACTTTTACCTTTTGTGATTTTTCTAAGAGAAATGTGTCCATTATTTACTTGTTTTATTACATAAGCAATGAAATTTTATATTTAGTTATTTATTTATTTTCCCATTAGATTTCAATCACACTAAGCCAATAAAAGATTGAGAAAGCAATTATCCATACAACTATTTCATTTAATACTAATATCCATAGAGAAACATGTTTTGAAATTCGTACAAACTAGCAGCCAAAAATACATACAAATCAACAAAATCAAATTTGTCTTAAGCTAAGCTTGTAGCTCTTTGCCCATGTGTAAAGTGCTAATTCCTGGAGTAATTGAACTTAATTATATAAAGTCTTCTTCAATACTTGTTTATTTCTATACAAGAAACACGTTTATTCTTTGTATACAGCAGGTGAGAAAAGACACTCTCACACAAGTAACTAGTGTTAAATTGCATCAAAACCTGCATAATTGTTCGAAAGGGCATCGGTTACTCTGTTCTATACCAGACCCAGAGGTCTATTAATGGTTTTTCTTTTAAAAAATATATCATGCAACAGTCTTCTCTTAGATTGATTAATTTGTCCTGCGTTTTTCATCTCATTTTTGGAGCTTCATGGTAAAGTATTTCTGTTGCAGTCAATTTTGACATAATCTTCAAAGAAATATTTTTTAAAAAATTCTTAAAGAGCCTCCAGGTGAAGAATTATATCAATAAATACATCTGGGTTCGGAGATAAGTAATTTTCTCCCAAATATGATGCTAGTGGAATAAATGCTGAGAAACTCTTCTCCTGTATTTGAGAACATAAAAAGACTAACCTTTTCTTTCTTCTTCTGAACATATTTTCTTTCTGAACACTCATGTTCAGAGTGTTGTATCTATCAATAATAAAAATCTTCACCACAGAACAAGTTTTTCGTCTCACTGAATTTTCGGATAGTCATTGAAACTTCAGACCTCAGTACGAAGAGATGGGTGAACATTTTACCACCGTATAATCACCCCACTTTTATGTGCAAGACAAGAGTTTTGAACTTGCCATGCATATTATCACTCTTCAAAAGGAATAACCTGGAATTAGAAGCCCCAACTTTTATTAGGTTATTAAGTTTCACGGCACCTGATAAAACGGAGGTCAGATTTTCCTGTAAGGCTTTAGCAGCTAATGCCTCCCGGAGGATTACACAATGCGTACTTCGGTACTCGGGAGCAAATTTCTTTATTTTTACTGCCGGTTCTCTTAGTTTTCCAAAAATTGCTTTTGCTCTACCTGTGCATAAACCAATACACTTTGACCAAGGAATGCCTATTTTGTGCACATTACCATTATTCATGTTGAAAATAAGTTCCGCTGTTGGGTTATATTCAAGTCGTTTACAAAACAAAAGCTCTTCTGTAACTTCTTCATAATACACAAATCGTACAAATACTAATAGCTGTGCCAATACTGCTACGTCACTGCTTTTTATACACAAATTGAAAAATGTGTGGATTCTTGAAGATATGTTTTCAACACAGTTGTTCTTCAATGCTGGAAGACATGATGGAAGACTTTAATTATGCATCTTTTCTTGCAAAAATTATTGGAGCCAATTGTGAATTTCTGCCAATTTGATCCCTTAATTCTTGCGAGAATTGATGAAGCAGCATCATTCATCGGATCTTAATTGCTAGAATGAATAGTGTGCTAAGTGCTGTTTTTCTATTACTTAACACATACAAATAACTTTAGGTTAATTGTTTTCAACATATTATTGTATTAAAAATCATTTTAATATTATTGTTATTTTTTGTAACTACTTACAGTTATGTATTAAATACATCGTTGGCTGTAAGTGAGACTTAGATCTTCTTCCAGTGTACGAGCTATTATCGGTAAATGGCCTGTATTTGTACAACACCTATCAACATCAAGATTAATAAGTACAGCGATTACCGTTATAAAATATTTCCCATTTTTGTTTCAAATTAGGAACACGTAAAAAAATTAGGTTTGAGTGTTTGCTTTAATTTTCAATTAAATTGTTATACAAGTGTAATGTATTTATAATTCAAGTATGATAGTCAATTTATATTTATGTACCGATAGTCAATGAATTAAAATATTTCATCGTTTTATGAGACTTTAAACACGAGTTAATAAATATGAAACTTTATCAGTGAACGCATGTATATTTTTTTTACTTTTCATTCAAATTAAAATGCAATACCTTACAAACTGTTTTGAACTTTTCTGTATTTATATGATTGTCAATATATGTAATATGAATATTCCATGTTCTTTAAAACTCATTTTATAGGAATTGTAATAATTTAAAGTGGTGGGAATTATTGTATTGTATTTTTTTAACAGCATTTCTTTGAAATGAGGTTTCAAAAAGTAAATTATAAAATTACAAAAGATTTCCAAAGAAGGTTTACTGCAAAAGATAGGAGTTGGATTACTGGGTAAGAGGTGCATTCCTGATATCATGCGCCTTTACCCTTCTAGTCGTCCCTGAAACGGTCATAATTTACTAAAAGTTACTCTTCGTTTTTCTCTTATATCAGTGACGAGGGAAATACCTCTTTGTGTAGATCTTTACAAATAGGTCCACTTCTTCCAGTCGCCCTATTTCTAAAAATTTCTGAAAAGAACGGTGTGTTTTGCGTAAATATTGATGTCCATCCTTGCTTATCGACGGCATTTATAGTATTAGTTTTGTTTTTCATTTTATGTAAGAAATTAAACCGTTATAGTTTAGTGCATTACCTTCATCTTCTCGTGTCATAATTTGAAACGACTTTGTTTCCCTCATTACTTTTACCTTTTGTGCTTTTTTTTAACAGAAATATGTCCATTATTTACTTGTTTTATTACATAAGCAATGAAATTTTATATTTAGTTATTTATTCATTTTCCCAATAGCTTTCAATAACACTAAGACAATAAAAGATTGAGAAAGCAATTATCCATACAACTGTTTCATTTAATACTAATATCATAGAGAAACATGTTTTAAAATTCGTACAAACTAGCAGCCAATAATACATACAAATCAACAAAATCAAATTTGTCTTAAGCTAAGCTTGTAGCTTTTTGCCGGTGTGTAAAGTGCTAATTCCTGGAGTAATTGAACTTAATATTTTAAAGTCTTCTTCAATACTTGTTTATTTCTATACAAGAAAATAGTTTATTCTTTGTATACAACAGGTGAGAAAAGACCCTCTCACACAAGTAACTAGTGATAAATTGCATCAAAACGAGCATAATTATTCGGAAGAGCATCGGATACTCTGTTCTATACCAGACCCAGAGGTCTATTAATGGTTTTTCTTTTAAAACATTTATCATGCAACAGTCTTCTCTTAGACTGATTAATTTGTCCTGCAGTTTCATCTCATTTTTGGAGCTTCATGGTAAAGTATTTCTGTTGCAGTCAATTTTGACATAATCTTCAAAGAAATATTTATTAAAAAATTCTTGAAGAGCCTCCAGGTGCAGAATTATATCAATAAATACATCTGGGTTCGTAGATATGTAATTTTCTCCCAAATATGATGCTGATGGAATAAATGCCGAGACACTCTTCTCCTGTATTTGAGAACATAAAAGGACTAACTTTTTCTTGCTTCTTCTGAACATATTTGCTTCCTGAACTCTCATGTTCAGAGTGTTGTATCTATCAATAATAAAAATCTTCACCACAGAACAAGTTTTTCGTCTCACTGAATTTTCGGTTAGTCATTGAAACTTCAGACCTCAGTACGAACAGATGAGTGATAGTTTTACCACCAAATAATCACCCCACTTTTATGTGCAAGACAAGAGTTTTGAACTTGCCATGCATATTATCACTCTTCAAAAGGAATAACCTGGAATTAGAAGCCCCAACTTTTATTAGTTTATTAAGTTTCACGGCACCTGATAAAACGGAGGTCAGATTTTCCTGTAAGCCTTTAGCAGCTAATGCCTCCCGGAGGATTACACAATGCGTACTTCGGTACTCGGGAGCAAATTTCTTTATTTTTACTGCCGGTTCTCTTAGTTTTCCAAAAATTGCTTTTGCTCTACCTGTGCATAAACCAATACACTTTGACCAAGGAATGCCTATTTTGTGCACATTACCATTATTCATGTTGAAAATAAGTTCCGCTGTAGTGTTATATTCAAGTAGTTTGCAATACAAAAGCTCTTCTATAACTTCTTCATTATACACAAATCGTACAAATACTAATAGCGGTGCCATGTCTGCTAAGTCACTGGTTTTTTATACACAAATTGAAAATGTGTGGATTCTTGAAGATATGTTTTCAACACAGTTGTTCTTCAATGCTGGAAGACATGATGGAAGACTTTAATTATGCATCTTTTCTTGCAAAAATTATTGGAGTAAATTGTGAATTTCTGCCAATTTGATCCCTTAATTTTTGAGAGAATTGATGAAGCAGCAACATTCATCGGATCTTAATTGCTAGAATGAATAGTGTGCTAAGTGCTGTTTTCTATTACTTAACACATACAAATAACATTAGGCTAATTGTTTTCAGCATATTATTGTATATAAAATCATTTTATTATTATTGTTATTTTTTGTAACTATTTACAGTTATGTATTAAATACGACGTTAGCTGTAAGTGAGACTCAGATCTATGTTTTGTACACATAAATTGAAAAATGTGTGGATTCTTGAAGTTATGTTTTCAACACAGTTGTTCTTCAATGCTGGAAGACATGATAATTTCCAATTTCACTGTGCTGTTTGACAATAATAATTAAAATTTACCTGGAAGTAAAAGGGTATCATACATCGTGTGGTGCTTTTATCGTTTGCATCTATGTAACTAGCAAGGTAGAACGACTTTTTATTAAGTTATTATATGGATTTACAAAGCTTGTCATACATTTAATTTCTTTCAAGCAAGAAGTAACAATACATTTTTCTGAAACAATTTATGTAATAGATTTGATGTCTTATAGGTGAAAAAAATTGTTATTTATGTTTTTTATTATTTATTAATTTATAGTAGAAACAATATTTGTTTAAAAATGCTTATAACAAATTTTTTTCTAAATATTTATTTTGCTTCGAAAATTTTGATACAAATTATTAGTGCATAATATTAATGGCTTTTACTGAATATTTTATTTTGTAATAATACGGTTAATATTTACCAACTGCTTTGCTAGATCTTGCTACTTTAATTATGCATCTTTTCTTGCAAAAATTGTCGGAGCCAATTGTGAATTTCTGCCAATTTGCTCCCTTAATTTTTGCGAGAATTGATGAAGCAGCAACATTCATCGGATCTTAATTGCTGAAATGAATAGTGCGCTAAGTGTTGTTTTTGTATTACTTAACACATACAAATAACATTAATCTAACCACTTTCAGCATATTATTGTATATAAAATCATTTTATTATTATTGTTATTTTTGTTAATGTAATACCTTGCAAACTATTTGAACTTTTCTGTATTTGCTTGATTGTAGTATGTAATAAGTATATTCCATGTTCTTTAAAAATCATTTTATAAGAAACGTAATATTTTAAAGTGTTGGGAATTATTGTATTGTATTTTTTTCACAGCATTTCATTGATATGAGGTTTCAAAAAGTAAATTATAAAATTACAAAAGATTTCCATAGAAGGTTTACTGCAAAAGATAGGAGTTGGATTACTGGGTAAGAGGTGCATTCCTGATATCATGCGCCTTTACCCTTCTAGTCGTCCTTGAAACGGTTATAGTTTACTACAAGTTACTCTTCGTTTTTTTCTTATATCAGTGACGAGGTTAATACCTCTTTGAGTAGATCTTTACAAATACGACCACTTCTTCCAGTCGCCCAATTTCTAAAAATTTCTGAAAAGAACAGTGTCTTTTGCGTAAATATTGATGTCCATCCTTGCTTATCGACGGCATTTATAGTATTAGTTTTGTTTTTCATTTTATGTAAGAAATTAAATCGTTATAGTTTAGTGCATTACCTTCATCTTCTCGTGTCATAATTTGAAACGACGGCTTTTCCCTCATTACTTTTACCTTTTGTGATTTTTCTAAGAGAAATGTGTCCATTATTTACTTGTTTTATTACATAAGCAATGAAATTTTATATTTAGTTATTTATTTATTTTCCCATTAGATTTCAATCACACTAAGCCCATAAAAGATTGAGAAAGCAATTATCCATACAACTATACTAATATCCATAGAGAAACATGTTTTGAAATTCGTACAAACTAGCAGCCAAAATACATACAAATCAACAAAATCAAATTTGTCTTAAGCTAAGCTTGTAGCTTTTTGCCCGTGTGTAAAGTGCTAATTCCTGGAGTAATTGAACCTAATTATTTAAAGTCTTCTTCAATACTTGTTATTTCTATACAAGAAAAACGTTTATTCTTTGTATACAACAGGTGAGAAAAGACACTCTCACACAAGTAACTAGTGTTAAATTGCATCAAAACCAGCATAATTATTCGAAAGGGCATCGGTTACTCTGTTCTATACCAGACCCAGAGGTCTATTAATGGTTGTTCTTTTAAAAAATATATCATGCAACAGTCTTCTCTTAGATTGATTAATATGTCCTGCGTTTTTCATCTCATTTTTGGAGCTTCATGGTAAAGTATTTCTGTTGCAGTCAATTTTGACATAATCTTCAAAGAAATATTTATTAAAAAATTCTTGAAGAGCCTCCAGGTGCAGAATTATATCAATAAATACATCTGGGTTCGTAGATATGTAATTTTCTCCCAAATATGATGCTGATGGAATAAATGCGGAGACACTCTTCTCCTGTATTTGAGAACATAAAAGGACTAACTTTTTCTTGCTTCTTCTGAACATATTTGCTTCCTGAACTCTCATGTTCAGAGTGTTGTATCTATCAATAATAAAAATCTTCACCACAGAACAAGTTTTTCGTCTCACTGAATTTTCGGTTAGTCATTGAAACTTCAGACCTCAGTACGAACAGATGGGTGATAATTTTACCACCAAATAATCACCCCACTTTTATGTGCAAGACAAGAGTTTTGAACTTGCCATGCATATTATCACTCTTCAAAGGGAATAACCTGGAATTAGAAGCCCCAACTTTTATTAGGTTATTAAGTTTCACGGCACCTGATAAAACGGAGGTCAGATTTTCCTGTATGCCTTTAGCAGCTAATGCCTCCCGGAGGATTACACAATGCGTACTTCGGTACTCGGGAGCAAATTTCTTTATTTTTACTGCCGGTTCTCTTAGTTTTCCAAAAATTGCTTTTGCTCTACCTGTGCATAAACCAATACACTTTGACCAAGGAATGCCTATTTTGTGCACATTACCATTATTCATGTTGAAAATAAGTTCCGGTGTAGTGTTATATTCAAGTCGTTTACAAAACAAAAGCTCTTCTATAACATCTTCATAATACACAAATCGTACAAATACTAATAGCTGTGCCATGTCTGCTAAGTCACTGCTTTTTATACACAAATTGAAAAATGTGTGGATTCTTGAAGATATGTTTTCAACACAGTTGTTCTTCAATGCTGGAAGACATGATGGAAGACTTTAATAATAATTATTATTGGAGCCAATTGTGAATTTCTGCCAATTTGATCCCTTAATTCTTGCGAGAATTGATGAAGCAGCATCATTCATCGGATCTTAATTGCTAGAATGAATAGTGTGCTAAGTGCTGTTTTTCTATTACTCAACACATACAAATAACTTTAGGCTAATTGTTTTCAACATATTATTGTATTAAAAATCATTTTAATATTATTGTTATTTCTTGTAACTACTTACAGTTATGTATTAAATACGTCGTTAGCTGTAAGTGAGACTCAGATCTTCTTCCAGTTTACCAGCTATTATCGGTAAATGGCCTGTATTTGTACAACACCTATCAACATCAAGATTAAAAAGTACAGCGATTACCGTTATAAAATATTTCCCCTTTTTGTTTCAAATTAAGAACACGTAAAAAATTTGGTTTGATGTTTGCTTTAATTTTCAATTAAATTGTTATACAAGTGTAATGTATTTATAATTCAAGTATGATAGTCAATTTATATTTATGTACCGATAGTAAATGAATTAAAATATTTCATCGTTTTATGAGACTTTAAACACGAGTTAATAAATATGAAACTTTATCAGTGAACGCATGTATATTTTTTTTCACGAAGAAACTTGTGATATAAGGGCTTTCCATAGCACACTCTCCTACCTACAAAAGCTTGATTAGGTCATGATAAAATTAAAAAAAAAAAACAATTTAAAACACATAAGTATAAAAAAACTATGATGCGGCTATCGTAAGGCTGATTACTAAAGATGACAGTTATGAAAAACAAACCAAAAAATAAATGTATAAATATAAAAAAAGTTGGCAATGCATAAATATAAAAAAATCAACGAAGCTTTCCCAACGCTGATTTTAAACACGCCTGAGTGATAGAAATGTATTACTATCATTTAGCCAGTCCAAAGCCTGGATAAAGTGTGATGGAAATCAGACCCAGACATTTTTATACGTTGAAACATCCGTAATAAGAACAGAGTGGAATACCTAGGTGCGGGTATTTTCTTTTCCCGCTGGGCGCTTTTTTCGTTGGGCTGTTATTTCGCTGTGCGCTTATTTCGTTTTGCGCTTTTCCTCTGGTCGCATTTTTCGCTACAACTTAAATAATAACAACAGTTTATTTCGGTTATTTGACATATATTCCTGAAAGTAGCTAACATGGAGCATCCAAACAAAAACCGATAAAAATACTCAAGTCAGACATATCAAGAAAGCCTACGTCTGCTAATCAGGTTATCCCAACGTAGTGAGAGACATAAACAGACTCTGGGTGTCCGTGTTGTCTAATAAGATCACCTAGTTTCCCCTAGCTAAATCATTGGTTTCTTTATTCTGGGTTTTTAAAACGACTGTGAAGGTTGTTCTCTTCTCCATACTTACAGCACGAATGTGGGCTTGGTTTCTATCTGAGTGTTCACTGAATCGAACTCTATAGCCTCCGCAAGAGCGTCGTCTAGTGACTTCACTGCCTATTGTGTCTCGAGCGCCCGAAGCTTGTAGGGGAATTCTTCTATCGCCAAACTCGCGTAGATATTATCCGTCTCCGATGGGTAAGCTTACCCATCTAACCGAGTAAAATCACCTTCATATGTTTTAAGGTGTCATTTGAATTTTAAATACTGCTTTTCGACTGAGAGTAATACAGTTTCTCTAGGCGTTGACGGTCAAATCCAATCTCAAAGCGATGATTGTCTAATTTTAGTACATCTTCTTACATATTGGAACCTCTCCAGGGACTTTCAGAGCATCTGCACTCTACACAACATAGATGTTTTGTTTAAAAGTGACCTCCTATTAATCAAAACCGTTGTCTCGATCTGCATTATATAGCTCTTCCAAGGCATCTTCATATCGAATGTTGGGGCACGTGGCTTATTGTCCCGTAAGGAAGGTTACACATAACTTATTGTAAGAAAGGTCTATACTTAGCCTCAGGCATGGGCAAGCGTTGGTGCAAAGCTCGTAAAAGCTCTGAAACTAGTAGCTTACATTCTGCCTAATTTAATGGAACTGGCAGCTTATTTACCTTGTAATTTACTAACTTCATTCTTTAAAGTTATTAAGCAATCTTCCAAACAATTTACTTTACCTTCTACATTTTTAAAATATCCCTCTAGCTTATTTAATAGTTGTTCTTCGAAAGCAGTTGAATATTCCATCAAGATTTTTGTAGAATATCTATCATTTTACCCAATTTATTGCTACCACAAACCTTGTTATGAGTTTCACTCTTCGCAATATCCCCTGCTCGGAGCCGCTGTAGCAATAATCCTACCACTAAACCAAGCATTATAACGGAAGCTTAATACAAATTTTGATTACCGAAGCGTAGCCAGTTCGTAGCTATTCATCCCGCAGCTACCTGGCGTTGACTCAACTTACAATGAGACAGGGTATAGTCTTCATTTCGCGATCTTCAAATTCCTATTTAAGGTCTACTACTTTGAGTTTACCTAATTCCCCACTGTCTACAGTCATGTTAATTTGCTAATTATATATTGCCCTACTCCATACCTGACACGAGTTGTTCCCTTCTTACAAAGAAACAATAAATTATGAGGTCATTAAGGACTAAATATCTATTAATTTTTTTTAACAGCTTTAATTTGAAATTATGTTTATTATTTTAAAAAGTAAATTATAGAATTACAGAAGAGTTCTAAAGATTCTTTATTGCCCAAAATAAGAGTTGGCTTATTGGGTAAATGGAGCGATCATGGTTCTCTCATGCGCCTTTATAATTTTAGAGTAAATAAATATTAACTCAAACAGCTTTATAGTTTGGGGTCCAGGTACTTATTTCACAACTTATAATGCACACTCCTTCTCTTGATAACTACCTTCTTGTATACTTAAAAATAAAAATGACAAGACACTTGCACTTTAAACTATTTAAAATACACTTGCATGCTTTTAAACAAACAGTTCACAACCTTAGTAAAGAAACTTTTGTATAGTAAGCAACAGATTTTGTCCCCTCCCCTATTGAGTGGTAGCTAACACCTCCTTTCGTCACATACCTAACCCTTTCTTCAAGACGCTTCACAACGACTTATTTCATACTACACATTTAAGATTCTTCATTTTCTAGTTATGGTTTAGTTGCTACAGAAAAAGGATTTCGTTTCTTAAAAGGCATAACTGCCACGGTAACGAGAGTCTATGCATTCGTAAAAATGATTACTAATAGCGATGGTTCTTGTATTAATAACTGCAATTTTGATTGTTGCTGTTGATCTAATGCGCCATCTGCTAAAACGTTCCTAGTCAGTCGACGGACACTGTCCTTGTTTCGTGGTAGGAGTTGATATAAAAAGTCTTGTTCCTTTGGTTATTCCTAGTATGAACCACCGTATAGCGTACTGCAATTGCAGGGTGCTCTTCTGCGCGTCATGGCGTAAATACACATATTCACACGTTGCCAAATCCTTTAAAATGATTGTCGTTTTTCAACGTGTCTCTTGATTATTATTGCTGTGCGGCTTTAAGTCAGGTAGTTATTTCTTAAAATCATACACACTCAATAGCTAGAGCAATAACTTTATTTGTATACGTATATGTAGAATGGTTATGCTCGGCACTGCCATTTAAAGGTATTTAAATTTATACTCACATGCGTTTACGCCAACAATTCAAACCTTAATGATGAAATTTTGTATTTAAAAAAAGGAAATAGATGATTGCTTCTCACTACGAACTTAAGCTGACATCTTTTACCTTCGTCACGTGCCTAGCTTTTCCTTCAAGACATCTGGTATTATCTCATACAGTACAATACAATTATATTTTATTACTTTATAATTTTGGTGTGGTCGCCAGACTTACATTGTAGGCCTAGTAAGAGCAACAATAAATGCACTAACTTTATTCCTGTATTAGCCTATGCCTGCACCTCCATTTCGTTCCTGACCAAAAGGTTTTCGAAACAGCTATTATGTTTAATACATTACTGAATTCATAATTAGCAATAGGTAATGCTTCAATACGTATAACAAATGTGTAATATTTCATTTTCTACATCTTTTTTTTGCCTTATAAATTAAAATAGAAAAGTCTGTAATACAATGTACGTAAACTACTGTAATCGGTTTGAAATATAATAGCTATTAAGGGTAATATCTCACAACAGCTGTGTTAGTTTTCGCTTCTCAAATCTAGCTATCTCCTCTTGTAGTATGGTAAGGGTGATTGTCAATGTCTATCACGCAGGACCTTTAGCTACCGCTGGAATTGATAAAACAATCATGCTCAACGATTATTGGATTTTACCATCTAAAATTACGAGTGTAAGCCTACTTAGTAACTAATCATTAAAGTATATTTTGAAACAAAAAATTGTACAAAATAGTAGCTGCCGCTTATTGTAATTATATTTGTTAAAGCATAATTGTTAGCAGCATATTTGTTTGAAGCATATTTGTTAGAAGCATATTTGTTAGGAGCAAATTTGTAAGGAGCATGTTTGTTAGAAGCTTATTTGTTGGAAGCATATTTCTTAAAAGCATATTTGTTAGAAGCATATTTGTTAGAAACATATTTGATATAAAAAATGTTACCAATAACCGAGCGCGTTACGATGTACAGAAATGTCGCATTTAACTCACTGTATTACGGTCACAAGTGTTTACTGAACAATATCTAAACCTCGCATTGCAGTAAATAAATTTATTACTATAACACTGCAACTACAATTTAATTCAGGCACATGGAAATCGTTACTGATTACTTAACACATTTTGATTATACAGAAAGTGTTATGTACTTTAGTAAAATTTTGTAACTAGGTCTTCTACTTTTTCTTGCATCGATCAGAATTAAATATAGACAAACAGGATATGAAGACACATGGATAATGAATCATGTCCATATTGTGGATTGCACAACTGATGGACAGGATGTCAGTCACCATATCAACTGATTTCATATTGTACACATACTTGTTAGCATTCTTGTTTAGTCTGTGCTAGTGAAGGCATATTTTATTGATCGAATATTAAAAACAATAAGCGAAGAGATTATTACAATAAGCGACACGATTAAAATGTATGTATACGATTACAGGTTTTAGCGATAGTAATAACATTAAGTTTGATCACACTATGCGGTGGAAACTGTATTATGAATAGTTGAAATTAATTGTGTTAAACATAATATATATCACATCAGAAAGATTTAAAACATATTTTACCTTTTTTATTAACCGTTAGATATTTGCTAGTGAGCACCAGCAAGATTAGTCAGTAAATGTCCCTTATTAAAAATAACTCACTTTTACTGAGACCTTGCCTTTAAAAAAATGTAGAATATAAAAGATAGTAGTTAATTTTGTTTCCAATTGAGAACACAGAAATAGTAGGGGAAATATGTTTGAGGAGAGAATCCCCTGGTGAAGGGGTTCCTATCGGTCTAACAATTGCATACGACCTGAAGGTTTTGGAAGATTTGACGTGCCACCATCACCAGGGGCTGTTAATCGGGGGAATAGATGGGAGGACACAGAAATATGTCTAACAGAAATGTTAGACAGCTTTTACAAAATAAGCAAAAAAATTTATATTTAATAATTTATTTACTTTCCCATTAGCTTTCAATAACATTTAGGCAATAAAGAAGAGAGAAAGCGATTATGCATACAACTGTTTCGTTTATTACTAATATCCATACAAAAACGTGTTTCAATTCGTACAAACCTAGAGCCAAAAATACCTACAAATCTACAAAATCACTTTTGAATAATGCTAAGCCACTTTCACACAAGTAACTAGTGACAAATGGCATCAAAAACCGCATAACTTTCTTGAAGAGCTTCCAGGTGCAGAATTATATCAATAAATACATCTGGCTTCGGAGTTATGTTAGTGGTTTTGTATACTTGAAGTGTAAAATATGTGGAATATTGAAGTTATGTCTTGAACACAGTTGTTCTTCAATGCTGGAAGACATGGTAATTCCCTATTTCACTGTGTTGTTTGACAATCATACTTTTTAAATTTCTTTTTAAGTTTTACCAGGAAGTAAAATAGTATCACCTATTGTGAGATGCTTTCATCTTTTGCAAATATATAACTATCAAGGTAGAACGCCTTTTTATTAAGTTAGTATATGTATATACAAAGCCTGTCATACATTTAAATTTCTTTCGCGAAATAAATAATAATTTTTTCTCAAACGTTTTATATAATAAGTCTGATGTCTTATAGGTAAAAAAAATTGTTATGAATGTTATTTATTATTTATGAATTTATAGTATGGACGATTTTTTTTTAAATGCTTATAAGAAATTTTTTTTGAATGTTTACTTTGCTTCGCAAATTAGGATACAAATAATTATAGTGCACAATATTATTGGCTTTTATTGAATATTTTATTTTGTAATAAATATTATGGTCAATATTTACTAACTGATTTGCTAGATCTCGCCACTTCAAAAAAGCCATCTTTTCTTGCAAAACTTATCGGCGCCAATTGTGAATTTCTGCCAATTGGTTCCCCTAATTTTTGCGAGAATTGATGAAGCAGCTATCAACACCATCATCGGATTTTAATTGCTAAAATGAATAGTGTGCTAAATGCTGATTTAGTATTATATATTACATCAAATAACTTTAGGCTAATTGTTTTCAACATATTATTGTATATAAAACTATTTTAATTTCATTATCAATCTTTGTAACTACTTACAGTTATGTATTAAATACGTCATTAGCTACAAGTGAGACTCAAAACTTCTTCCAGTGTACCAGCTATTATCGGTAAATGGCCTGTATTTGTAGAACACCTATTAAAATTACGATATTTTAGTGCAGTATTTACCGTTATAACATATTTCCCACTTTTGTTTCAAATTGCGACCACGTAAAAAATTAAGTTTAAGTACTTGTTCTCCTATGGGCAGCATGACCTTGAAGTGGTGGAGAGGCTTAATCCGGGCGTGGGGGACGGGTGGAGCGGAGCTGTACTTATGTGGCTCCCTATAAACGGGATGTCCAGGCAAATGTATGAGTGCATGAAGGCGGCTCAAAAAAAAGGCCAGACCTAGCACTTGAAGGGCTGTTATCTATCCGGCTCTCGCCCTGCCCTTCCCTTGCGGTCGGCAACCAAGAAGCACCCCTCATCCAGGTTGGTGGTCTGGATGGACACATACACCCTTCGTCTGAAGGTGTTATGCGATCCGTGCCGATGTAGATTCGTGGCCCTCGGGGTAAGTAGGGTCTTTAACGGAGCCTCAGGGGCACCTGGCGCCACCCCTGAGTACTTAATTCACCTTACCGCCGTAAGCGGGGCTCTGCGGCGGCGGACCTTTATTTTCCTAGCTGCTCGTGGGAACACACATGGCAGAGACAATAAAATTAAATTTAACTGGGCAGGGCTTAGAACCTACCGACAAATCTGTCCCAATGTAGGTGGCTTCGGTCCCCGTAGAGACAGATGGAAATCCAGTTGCGAAGGCAACAGGAAGAATGAGTGGGGCACAAAGGAGGACAGCCCTCTAGCTTTCCTACCATGAGGAAACAAACAAAGGCGGATGCGGAGGGCAAAGAACCACCCCCTTTGAGGAAACACTGGTCCAGGCAGCGGAAGGGTTTGGCGGATGCTGGGGTTAGAACCCGCCCTGTCGTCCCAGAAGCCAGTGTATCCGGTAGGTCCTTAGTACGACAAGAGAGAGAGAGAGGAAAAGGAAGGAAAGGAGTACATCTAATCCTACTCCAGAGTCGGAGGCCAAGAGGAATAGACAAGGGTCTAGGCCTGCTGGGTCTTGAGGGCCGTCTTTCTCGTCGATCTCCGCCAACCTACAGAGGGTTCTAGTGACCTTTGGGGATAGTGTAGGCGTGAAGATGGAGATGGCGGCGTTCGACCACCTTTAAGGTCACCGTCATGGACCGGATTCTAGACACATTCATAAAATGAATGTTTGTATACTATTAATTAGTATATATGGATTTGTAAATAGCCTGTAAATATAATCGTTTTTTTATATTGTACTACCACTCAAATTGTTTCACTTTACTTTTAAGAGTTTATATCCTTTTTTTATCAAATTCTAATAAGAAATTAACAGGTTTAAAATGTGCTGGCCTAATACTTGGAATTGAGACATCTAGGATAAGGAGACTCCATATGTATCTACTTCCGATTGTTTGTCCATTATGGCGTAACTACAATTTCAAAAACAGTTCTACAGACGTTCTGGTGGTCAAGAGTTGGCAACTGCGTCGTTGCTGTTAGTGTGCCGCCTATTCACTTTTAGCTAGACTACTTTTGTTTATAATATCAGGAGATTGAGTGTACTCACCACTGTATTTCTAGAAATCATCAAAAAGGTAGGCCAGAATAGTCTTAGTTTATGTAATAAATATTAGTTTCGTTCTTTCAGTTATTCACTGCAATGAGGAACCATTCATCATGGGCTACTATATTAGCTTAGAATTTCAAAAAACGTAAGTACTTAATTTCCTAATTCTAGATACAGTTAAGAAATTATAACATACTGGTCTTATTCTATGATTTAAATATTATTTTCAAAAAATGTCATTTCACATTTAATTTCCCAACTGCCAGATGTGTTTATGTGAACATTTTAAAATATGAAATGAATTTTTGTGAAATTGTGATTGCTATGTGATGATATATAAATAGCCTAAAAATATAATTGTGATAATTTTTTAAATAATGTACTACCACTCACAGAGGTTCCCGTTACTTTAAAAAGATTATAAACATTACTTTTTTACTTTTTGAAGAGCTTTGAACACGTTTAGAACGTGATCGCCTATGACTTAGACTTGTTACATCTAGGCAAAGGAGTCACCGCATGTATCTACTTCCGATTGTTTGTCCATTGTGATAGGTCTCGTGACTGCAATTTCAAAAACATTTCTACAGACGTTCTGGTGGCCAAGAGATGGCAACAGGGTCGTTGCTGTTAGGGTGACGTGTAAGGATGGTGGTATTATTATTATTTAATTGGAATATTAATCATTAACTCTTTCAATTCATTCTTGCAGTTTCGCTCATTATTGAGGAACAATTCAGTTTTGGCTAGACTACATTTGATTATAATATCAGGAGAATGTGTGTACCCACCATTGTATTTCTAGAAACTATTAAAAAGGTAGGCAAGAATGGACTTATTTTATATAATAAATATTAGTTTCATGATTGCAGTTTTGCACATCAATGAGGAACCATTTATCATTGGCTACTACATTTACTTAGAATATCTAAAAACGTAAGTACCTAATTTCCTAAATCTAGATACAGTTAAGAAATTATAACATACTACTCTTATTCTATTCTTTATATTTTATCTTCAAGAAATGTCATTTCACATTTAAGGGGTTCACGTTACTTTAAAAAGATTATAAACGTTACTTTTTTACTTTTTGAAGAGCTTTGAACACCTTTAGAACGTGGTCGCCTATGACTTACACTTGATACATCTAGGCAAAGGAGTCACCGCATGTATCTACTTCCGATTGTTTGTCCATTGTGAAATGTTGCTGAACTACATTATCATCGACAGTGCTATAGAGGTCGTGGTGGTTGAGAGATGGCAACTGGGTTGTTGCTGTTGGAGCCAGGTTTAGCGCACTAATGAAGGACTGTTCATCTTCGTCTAGACTGTTTTTGTATACCGTCAGTTGTGTTTAACTGACTATTCAAAGAAATATAAAACGAATGTTTGTATAACAAAGTTTAGTATCCATGGATTTGTAAATAGCCTGTAAATATAATGCAGCTGTAAAGAGCTATACGTTACTTTAAAAAGATTATTTACTTTATTTTATAAATTTTTAATTAGAAGATAATAGGTTTAGAAAGTGGCAGTCTTTGATTGTATAGAAAAATCGTATAAAATGATAATTCCTGAATCAAATATTCATCACTAAGAATAAGAGTATAATGTCACACTTTCTTAAAATATTTAATGATATAAATTTAAAAAAATATTTAAACATATGTTGGTTTACTATAAAAGATATGAACAAACTCATGCATTATTATTTTCTTTTTTATACGTCAAAACACTTTTCACATACTTCAACTAAATGGTCTTTACAAACACTTTTCCCACAATTAATACAGCATTTATTGTTTTTTGTCCAAGTTCTTAGGGCAATATTCACACCTGTAATTAAAATGTTTGTTTGTAATATTGCCAAATATAAAGCTATAGCCTATATTGTAAATAAACGTTTTTTGTTACAATAATCATGAAAACAAATTATTTTATAAACAAGAATAGTTTACAAACACAATATATATATCAATACGTAATACTTGATAGAGAAAATAGAATCTGTGTCTTGACATTGTACACGTTACTATATGCAAACCAGTTCTGTCTGTTGTCCATTTACCTTTAGAGTTTTTGTACGAAGACATCATTGCGCCACACATATACAATACCCCAAACAATGTTTTAATTCCTTCAAAAGAAGTTTCATTTGCGTCTCTCCCTCTTGAAAAGTTACAAATATAAATTTTGTGTTCTCTATTATCGCCATGACAAAATATATACGTAGATAATTTAAAATAGATTATTAAATTTATAAATTAAAACGAACTTCAGTGATAAATTCCTCACAAAATACGAAACATAGTAAAATTCACTCACAGCAATCTTGCAAAAAAAATAAAATAAATTTATGTGATAAAAAAGTTGCAAAACACAATTTGAAATAATCTTCACTTATAAAAAATTCCTAAAATACAAATAGAAATAGACTTCACTTATAAAAACCTCGCAAAATACAAATAAAAATAGACTTCACTTATAAAAACCTCGCAAAATACAAATACAAACAGACTTCTCTTATAAAACCTAGCAAAATACGAATAAAAATTAACTCAACTTATAAAAACCTCGCAAAATACAAATATAAATAGATTTCACTTAGAGGGACCAGTATCGTAACGTGAGGACTCGCGCGGGGTAAAAACATTCCCAGCTGTTGCAACAATATCTTCAAACTATCTGATTTAAGTACAGAAATAGATACAGGGCGAGTCAAATAGAAGGTATGTAAGGGGTGGAAGAATTTCAGGATTTGCAACTGTTTTAAAATCGTTGTTGAAAGTTCACTGGGAGAATAATTACCCCGCGCGAGTCCTTTAGGGTTAAGGACAGAATTACAATTGTAAGTACTTGGGTATATCCGATATTCTAATTGAATAGACAATATATATATATATATATATATATATATATATATATATATATATATATATTGTCTTGGCGACAATGAAACGTTCCTCATTGCTGCGAAAAACTGCAAGAATAGATTTAAAATTTTATACATAGACTAAGACTCTTCTGACATACACTTTTAATAGTTTCTAAAAATACAATGGCGGTTACACACGTTTTCCCGATATTCTAATCCAACGCAGTCTAGCCGATAGTGAATGTTTCCTCATTGGTGAGTGAAACTGGAAGAATGAAGTGAAAGAGTGGGTTTTTACTATTCCAAATTTCTACTCCCTCCTTTGGCCCAACTCTTGTCCTATCAGCCAAGTTCCTCATGAAAGTAAAATTATTTCTCAGAGATTCAGAAATGCCTGTAATCCGACATAGTTCCGGAACCAGATAAACGAATTTTCCTTAACCAGCTCTGACTTCCCTCGGTTTAGATTTGGTAACCAACAACGGCTAGTCTTTTTGTCTTATTTGTGCGTCATATTTTTCTCTAAAATATGGAACATATGTGATATCCTGAATGTCTCTTTTGAAAGTATTCAATGAGGTTGACTTAAAGTCAATGTCGTCAATTCTGTATGTCCTGTTATTATAACCTGTAAGCACCGTAGTTCCAACGATAGCTTTAGTGAAGACATCCCTAAAATTGTCTCGATGTTCTTGCAGTATGTCATTAAAAAAACAGTTCCACAGAAGTTCTTGTGACCAAGAGATGACAACAGGGTCGTTGCTGTTAGAGTAACGTGTAAGGCTGGTTGTATTAATTTTAAGTTGGAATAGTAAGAAACCAACTCTTACTTTACATTCTTACAGTTTCGCTTACCAATGAGGAACAATTCACTATCGGCTAGACAACGTTTGATTAGAATATCAGGAGAGCGTATGTAATTTCCATTGTATTTCTAGAAACCATTAAAAAGGTATGTCAGAATAGTCTTAGTCTATGTATAAAATTTCAGATTTATTCTTGCAGTTTTACACACCAATGAGGAACGTTTCATTTTCGCCAAGACTACATTTGATTAGAATATCGGGAATACCCAAGTACTTACCATTGTAATTCTGAAGTTAAGAAAGTACGTCATTATATTCTTATTCTTTGTAATGAATATTTAATTCAGGAATTATCATTTTACATGATTTTTGCTATACAATCAGATGTGTTCAACTGTGAATTTAAAGAAATATAAAACGAATGTTTGTATACCAATGATTAGTATGTATGGATTTGTAAATAGCCTGAAAATACAAAATATTTTTAAGGCCAGTGTATTTCAGTCAATGAAACAAGGGATATGGTCACTAAAATAATAACAGAGAGGCAGTGTACTGTTAAAATAAATGAAAGAAGCCCAGACACAAGGGATAGGTGTAGTGAATTTAAAATGGTGGGCAGTTTATTTTCCTCAAAGAAACAAGTGAAAGAGTACTAAAATACAAAAAGAAAGGGAGTGTATTTCTCTGCCGATAACAAAGTATAGGTGTAGAGAATAAAAAATAGAAGGGCAGTGTTTTTTAGTCAATTAAACAAAGGATAAGGGCAACAAAAAAATAAGAAAGAAGCTGTGTGATAAACTCTTGGAAACCAAGGATAGGAGTAGTGAATTTTAAATGAAGGGTCGATGTATTTCACTCAAATAAATAAGGGATAAATGTAATAAAAAAAAGAAAGAAATATTGTATTCCTTCGCCGCAATAAAAAGATACTTGTAGTGACTTTAAAATGGAGGCGCAGTTTATTTCACTCAAAGAAACAAGGGAAAGGGTATTTAAATATAAAAATAGAGGAAGTGTATTTCACTGCCGAAAACAAAGTAAAAATGTAGTGAATTTTAAATGGAGGGGCAGTTTTTTTTACTCAAAGAAAAAAGAACTAAAATAATAACAAAGAGGCAGTGTATACTCCTGCCGGAAACAAAGGATTAATATAGTGAAATTAAAATGGAGGGGCAGTTCATTTCACTCAAAGAAACAAGGAAAAGTGTACTAAAATATAATGAAAGAAGAAGTGTATTCCCCTTCCGGAAAAAAAGATAAGTGCCGTGAATTAAAATTGTAGTGGCGGTGTATTTCACTCAAAGAAACAAGAGGTAAGAATACTAAAAAAAAGGCATTGTATTACACTGTATGGAAACAAATAATAGGTGTAGTGAATTAAAAATGGACGGGCAGTGTATTTAAGTTATTCAAACCGGGGAAAAGTGTACAAAAATAAAAAGAACGAGGCAGTGTATTCCACTGCCGAAAAAGGAATAGGTGTAGTAAATTAAATATGGACGGGCAGTGTTTTTCACTTGAAAGAACTGATAGGATTACTAAATTTAAAAAAAAAATTAGGAGTGTATTCCACTGCTGGAAACAAAGGATATGTGTAGTAAATTGAAAATGGATGGGCAGTTTATTTCACGCAATGAAGCAAGAGGAAAGGGTAACAAAATAAAAAGAATGATTCAGTTTACTTAACTGCCGAAAACAAAAAATAGGTGTAGTGTAGTGAATTAAAAATAAAGGGGCAGCGTATTTCACTCAAAAAGCCAGGGATATGGGCACTAAAATTAAAAAAAGGGTAGTGAATTCCACTACTAGAAACAAATACCATTTGTAGTGATTAAAAATGGAGCGGATGTGTATTTCAATCAAAGAAGCAAAAGATAAGACATACAACATAAAAAGAAAGATGCAGTATGTATATTGTTTCCCTGCCGGAAAAAAATATTAGGTCAAGTGAATTAAAAATGGAAGGCAGGAGAATTTCACTCAAAGAAACAAGGGATAGGGGTACTATAATATAAAAAAGAGGCAGTGTATAACCCCGCCGATCACAAATAATAGGTTTAGTGAATTAAAAATGGAGTAGCAGTGTATTTCACTCAAGGAAACAAAGGATAAGGGTACTAAAATAATAAAAGGAAAGAGATAGTTTATTCTACTGCTGGAAACAATGGATAGGTGAAGTGAATTAAAAATGGAGTAGCAGTGTATTTCACTCAAGGAAACAAGGGATAAGAGTACTAAAATAATAAAAGGAAAGAGATAGTTTATTCTACTGCTGAAAACAATGGATAGGTGAAGTGAATTAAAAAAGGAGTAGCAGTGTATTTCACTCAAGGAAACAAAGGATAAGGGTACTAAAATAATAAAAGGAAAGAGATAGTTTATTCTACTGCTGGAAACAATGGATAGGTGAAGTGAATTAAAAATGGAGTAGCAGTGTATTTCACTCAACGATACAAGGGATAATGGTACTAAAATAATAAAAGGAAAGAGATAGTTTATTCTACTGCTGGAAACAATGGATAGGTGAAGTGAATTAAAAATGGAGTAGCAGTGTATTTCACTCAAGGAAACAAGGCATAAGGGTACTAAAATAATAAAAGGAAAGAGATAGTTTATTCTACTGCTGGAAACAATGGATAGGTGAAGTGAATTAAAAAAGGAGTAGCAGTGTATTTCACTCAAGGAAACAAAGGATAAGGGTACTAAAATAATAAAAGGAAAGAGATAGTTTATTCTACTGCTGGAAACAATGGATAGGTGAAGTGAATTAAAAATGGAGTAGCAGTGTATTTCACTCAAGGAAACAAGGGATAAGGGTACTAAAATATAAAGAAAGAAGCAGAGTATATCACTGCCGGAAACAAAGTATAAATACAGTGAATCACAAATGAAGGCGCTTTGTATTTCACTGCATAAAACCAGAGATAATTGTACTAAATGAATAAGAATGAGACAGTGTATTCCGTTGCAGGATATAAAGGATATTTGTAACAAAATTAATGTTTTTTAATGTGTGTGCATTTCTTTCTGCAACTACTTTGAGAAAACATTTTTTGTGTTTCTTTCAATACCGCCTACAACCCATCTTGTTTTTGTTACTCGCCCTCTATTTTATTTTCGACGCTCAATAGCACTTTCATCAATATCAACGACGCTGTTGACACCACCCAACTTAGTACTCGCTTCAATCAACCAAACCGTTAGTAAATCCCGAACATCGTTCACAAGCCGTTGCACAGTCTTTTCATTTAACCCCGTTTCTCTAACTATGGTATTTTTTGAGTACTTTAGATGCCAACCCACTAAAACTAATACAATTTTAAACATTGAAATTGTATAGCTTGCAAAAATGGTTCCATTTCGAATCGAATCTTTCCTCCGGCAGGTTCTAAGTACCTAAAAGCATCTCGATGGGGGCTAACGCTTCATTACACAAAGGTTGACAGTAGTGTTTTATTACCTGTGAAAGGGTCGTGCAGTTTTATTGTTTTCTGTAGAACCTTACTTGCCCCCATTTAGATACCGTCTACCCAATTTTATTTTGTAATAAATATTAAGGTCAATATTTACCAACTACTTTGCTAGATCTCGCTACTTTAAGTAGTCAGCTTTTCTTGTGAGAATTATTGGTGCCATTTGTGAATTTCTGCCAATTGGTTCTGTTAATTTTTGCGACAATTGATGAAGCAGCAACATTCATCGGATCTTAATTGCTAAAATGGATAGTGTGCTAAGTGCTGTTTTTCTATTACTTAACACATACAAATAACATTAGGCTAATTGTTTTCAACATATTATTGTGTTAAAAATCATTTTATATTATTGTTATTTTTTGTAACTACTTACATTTATGTATTAAATAAGTCGATAGCTGTAAGTGAGACTCAGAGCATCTTCCAGTGTACCACCTATTATCGGTAAATGGCCTGTATTTGTACAACACCTACCAACATCAAGATATATAAGTACAGCGATTAAAGTTATAAAAACTTTTGTTTCAAATTGAGAACACGTAAAAAAATTAAGTTCATTTTCAATTAAAATGTTATACAAGTGTAATGTATTTATATTTCAAGTATGATAGTCAATTTATATTTCAAGTACCAATAGTCAATGAATTAAAATATTTCATCGTTTTATGAGACGTTAAACACGAGTTAATAAATATCAAATTTTATCAGTGAACGGGTGTATATTTTTTACAATATATGGATTGTCAATATATGTAATATGAATATTCCATGTTCTTTAAAACTCATTTTATAAGAAACGTAATATTTTAAAGTGTTGGGAATTATTGTATTGTATTTTTTTTAAACCATTTCATTGAATTTAGGTTTACAAAAGTAAATTATCTAATTACAAAAGATTTCTAAAGAAGGTTTACTGCACAAGATAAGAGTTGGATTACTGGGTAAGAGGTGCATTCCTGATATCATGCGCCTTTACCTTTCTAGTCGTCCTTGAAACGGTCATAATTTACTACAAGTTACTCTTCGTTTTTTTCTTATATCAGTGACGAGGGAAATACCTCTTTGAGTAGATCTTTACAAATAGGTCCACTTCTTCCAGTCGCCCTATTTCTAAAAATTTCTGATAGGAACAATGTCTTTTGCGTAAATATTGATGTCCAACCTTGTTTATCGAAGGCATTTATAGTATTAGTTTTGTTTTTCATTTTATGTAACAAATTAAACCGTTATAGTTTAGTGCATTACCTTCATCTTCTCGTGTCATAATTTGAAACGACGGCTTTTCCCTCATTCCTTTTATCTTTTGCGCTTTTTTATCGGAAATGTGTCCATTATTTAATTGTTTTATTACATAAGCAATGACATTTTATATTTAGTAATTTATTCATTTTCCCATTAGATTTCAATAGCACTAAGACAATAAAAGATTGAGAAAGCAATCATCCATACAACGGTTTCATTTATTACTAATATCATAGAGAAAAATGTTTTAAAATTCGTACAAACAAGCAGCCAAAAATACCTACAAATCAACAAAATCAAATTTGTCTTAAGCTAAGCTTGTAGCTTTTTGCCGGTGTATAAAGTGCTAATTCCTGGAATAATTGAACTTAATATTTTAAAGTCTTATCCAATACTTGTTTATTTCTATACAAGAAAATAGTTTATTCTTTGTATACAACAGGTGAGAAAAGACAATCTCACACAAGTAACTAGTGATAAAGTGCATCAAACCCAGCATAATTTTTCGGAAGGGCATCGGATACTCTGTTCTATACCAGACCCAGAGGTCTATTAATGGTTTTTCTTTTAAAACATTTATCATGCAACAGTCTTCTGTTAGACTGAATAATTTGTCCTGCAGTTTCATCTCATTTGGGGAGCTTCATGTAAAAGTATTTCTGTTGCAGTCAATTGCGATATTTTCTTTAAAGAAATATTTATTAAAAAATTCTTGAAGAGCCTCCAGGTGCAGAATTATATCAATCAATACATCTGGGTTCGTAGATATATAATTTTCTCCCAAATATGATGCTAGTATAGTAAACGCTTAGACACTCTTCTCCTGTATTTGAGAACATAAAAGGACGAACTTTTTCTTGCTTCTTCTGAACATATTTGCTTCCTGAACACTCATGTTCAGAGTGTTGTATCTATCAATAATAAAATTCTTCACCACAGAACAAGTTGTTCATCTCACTGAATTTTCAGTTAGTCATTGAAACTCCAGACCTCGGTACGAAGAGATGGGTGAAAATTTTACCACCAAATAATCACCCCACTTTTGTGTGCAAGAGAAAAGTTTTGAATTTGCCATGCATATAATCACTATTCAAAGGGAATAACCTGGAATTAGGAGCCCCAACTTTTATTAAGTTATTAAGTTTCACGGCACCTGATAAAACGGAGATCAGATTTTCCTGTAAGCCTTTTTCAGCTAATGCCTCCCGGAGGATTACACAATGCGTACTTCGGTACTCGGGAGCAAATTTCTTTATTTTTACTGCCGGTTCTGTTAGTTTTCCAAACATTGCTTTTGCTCTACCTGTGCATAAACTAATACACTTTGACCAAGGAATGCCTATTTTGTGCACATTACCATTATTCATGTTGAAAATAAGTTCCGGTGTAGTGTTATATTCAAGTCGTTTGCAATACAAAAGCTCTTCTATAACCTCTTCATTATACACAAATCGTACAAATACTAATAGCGGTGCCATGTCTGCTAAGTCACTGGTTTTTTATACACAAACTGAAAAATGTGTGAATTCTTGAAGATATGATTTCAACACAGTTGTTCTTCAATGCTGGAAGACATGATGGAAGACTTTAATTATGCATCTTTTCTTGCATAAATTATCGGAGCCAATTGTGAATTTCTGCCAACTTGCTCCCTTAATTTTTGCGAGAATTGATGAAGCAGCAACATTCATCGGATCTTAATTGCTAGAATGAATAGTGTGCTAAGTGCTGTTTTTGTATTACTCAACACATACAAATAACATTAGGCTAATTGTTTTCAGCATATTATTGTATATAAAATCATTTTATTATTATTGTTATTTTTTGTAACTATTTACAGTTATGTATTAAATACGTCGTTATCTGTAAGTGAGACTCAGATCTATGTTTTGTATACATAAATTGTATACATAAATGGATTCTTGAAGTTATGTCTTCAACACAGTTGTTCTTCAATGCTGGAAGACATGATAATTTCCAAATTCACTGTGCTGTTTGACAATAATAATTAAAATTTACCCGGAAGTAAAAGGGTATCATATATCGTGTGGTGCTTTCATCGTTTGCATCTATGTAACTAGCAAGGTAGAACGACTTTTTATTAAGTTAGTATATGGATTTACAAAGCTTGTCATACATTTAATTTCTTTCACGAAAGAAGTAACAATACATTTTTCTGAAACAATTTATGTAATAGATTTGATGTCTTATAGGTGAAAAAAATTGTTATTTATGTTATTTATCATTTATTAATTTATAGTAGAAACAATATTTGTTTAAAAATGCTTATAATAAATTTTTTTCTAAATATTTATTTTGCTTCGCAATTTTGATACAAATTATTGGTGCATAATATTAATGGCTTTTACTGAATATTTTATTTTGTAATAATATAATTATTATTTACCAACTGCTTTGCTAGATCTCGCTACTTTAGTTATGCATCTTTTCTTGCAAAAATTATAGGAGCCAATTGTGAATTTCTGCCAATTTGCTCCCTTAATTTTTGCGAGAATTGACGAAGCAGCAACATTCATCGGATCTTAATTGCTAAAATGAATAGTGTGCTAAGTGCTGTTTTTGTATTACTTGACACATACAAATAACATTAATCTAACTGCTTTCAGCATATTATTGTATATAAAATCATTTTATTATTATTGTTATTTTTGTTAATGTAATACCTTGCAAACTATTTGAACTTCTCTGTATTTGCTTGATTGTAGTATGTAATAAGTATATTCCATGTTCTTAAAAACTCATTTTATAAGAAATGTAATATTTTAAAGTGTTGGGAATTATTGTATTGTATTTTTTTAACAGCATTTCATTGAAATGAGGTTTCAAAAAGTAAATTATAAAATTACAAAAGATTTCCAAAGAAGGTTTACTGCAAAAGATAGGAGTTGGATTACTGGGTAAGAGGTGCATTCCTGATATCATGCGCCTTTACCCTTCTAGTCGTCCTTGAAACGGTCATAATTTACTACAAGTTACTCTTCGTTTTTTTCTTATATCAGTGATGAGGGAAATACCTCTTTGAGTAGATCTTTACAAATACGACCACTTCTTCCAGTCGTCCTATTGCTAAAAATTTCTGAAAAGAACAGTGTCTTTTGCGTAAATATTGATGTCCAACCTTGCTTATCGACGGCATTTATAGTATTAGTTTTGTTTTTCATTTTATGTAAGAAATTAAATCGTTATAGTTTAGTGCATTACCTTCATCTTCTCGTGTCATAATTTGAAACGACTTTGTTTCTCTCATTACTTTTACCTTTTGTGATTTTTCTAAGAGAAATGTGTCCATTATTTACTTGTTTTATTACATAAGCAATGAAATTTTATATTTAGTTATTTATTTATTTTCCCATTAGACTTCAATAACACTAAGCCAATAAAAGTTTGAGAAAGCAATTATCCATACAACTATTTCATTTAATACTAATATCCATAGAGAAACATGTTTTGAAATTCGTACAAACTAGCAGCCAAAAATACATACAAATCAACAAAATCAAATTTGTCTTAAGCTAAGCTTGTAGCTTTTTGCCGGTGTGTAAAGTGCTAATTCCTGGAGTAATTGAACTGAATTATTTAAAGTCTTCTTCAATACTTGTTTATTTCTATACAAGAAAAACGTTTATTCTTTGTATACAACAAGTGAGAAAAGACACTCTCACACAAGTAACTAGTGTTAAATTGCATCAAAACCAGCATAATTTTTCGAAAGGGCATCGGTTACTATGTTCTATACCAGACCCAGAGGTATTAATGGTTTTTCTTTTAAAACATATATCATGCAACAGTCTTCTCTTAGATTGATTAATTTGTCCTGCGTTTTTCATCTCATTTTTGGAGCTTCATGGTAAAGTATTTCTGTTGCAGTCAATTTTGACATAATCTTCAAAGAAATATTTATTAAAAAATTCTTGAAGAGCCTCCAGGTGCAGAATTATATCAATACATACATCTGGGTTCGTAGATATGTAATTTTCTCACAAATATGATGCTAGTGGTATAAATGATGAGACACTCTTCTCCTGTATTTGAGAACATAAAAGGACTAACCTTTTCTTGCTTCTTCTGAACATATTTGCTTCCTGAACACTCATGTTCAGAGTGTTTTATCTATCAATAATAAAATTCTTCACCACAGAACAAGTTTTTCGTCTCACTGAATTTTCGGTTAGTCATTGAAACTTCAGACCTCAGTACGAACAGATGTGTGATAATTTTACCACCAAATAATCACCCCACTGTTATGTGCAAGAGAAGAGTTTTGAACTTGCCATGCATATTATCACTCTTCAAAAGGAATAACCTGGAATTAGAAGCCCCAAATTTTATTAGGTTATTAGGTTTCACGGCACCTGATAAAACGGAGATCAGATTTTCCTGTAAGCCTTTAGCAGCTAATGCCTCCCGGAGGATTACACAATGCGTACTTCGGTACTCGGGAGCAAATTTCTTTATTTTTACTGCCGGTTCTGTTAGTTTTCCAAAAATTGCTTTTGCTCTACCTGTGCATAAACCAATACACTTTGACCAAGGAATGCCTATTTTGTGCACATTACCATTATTCATGTTGAAAATAACTTCCGCTGTTGGGTTATATTCAAGTCGTTTACAAAACAAAAGCTCTTCTGTAACTTCTTCATAATACACAAATCGTACAAATACTAATAGCTGTGCCATGTCTGCTAAGTCATTGGTTTTTTATACACAAATTGAAAAATGTGTGGATTCTTGAAGATATGTTTTCAACACAGTTGTTCTTCAATGCTGGAAGACATGATGGAAGACTTTAACTATGCATCTTTTCTTGCAAAAATTATTGGAGCCAATTGTGAATTTCTGCCAATTTGATCCCTTAATTCTTGCGAGAATTGATGAAGCAGCATCATTCATCGGATCCTAATTGCTAGAATGAATAGTGTGCTAAGTGCTGTTTTTCTATACTTAACACATACAAATAACTTTAGGCTAATTGTTTTCAACATATTATTGTATTAAAAATCATTTTAATATTATTGTTATTTTTTGTAACTACTTACAGTTATGTATTAAATACGTCGTTAGCTGTAAGTGAGACTTAGATCTTCTTCCAGTGTACGAGCTATTATCGGTAAATGGTTTGTATTTGTACAACACCTATCAACATCAAGATTAATAAGTACAGCGATTACCGTTATAAAATATTTCCCATTTTTGTTTCAAATTATGAACACGTAAAAAAATTAGGTTTGAGTGTTTGCTTTAATTTTCAATTAAATTGTTATACAAGTGTAATGTATTTATAATTCAAGTATGATAGTCAATTTATATTTATGTACCGATAGTCAATGAATTAAAATATTTCATCGTTTTATGAGACTTTAAACACGAGTTAATAAATATGAAACTTTATCAGTGAACGCATGTATATTTTTTTTACTTTTCATTCAAATTAAAATGCAATACCTTACAAACTGTTTTGAACTTTTCTGTATTTATATGATTGTCAATATATGTAATATGAATATTCCATGTTCTTTAAAACTCATTTAATAGGAATTGTAATAATTTAAAGTGGTGGGAATTATTGTATTGTATTTTTTTAACTTCATTTCTTTGAAATGAGGTTTCAAAAAGTAAATTATAAAATTACAAAATATTTCCAAAGAAGGTTTACTGCAAAAGATAGGAGTTGGATTACTGGGTAAGAGGTGCATTCCTGATATCATGCGCCTTTACCCTTCTAGTCGTCCTTGAAACGGTTATAGTTTACTACAAGTTACTCTTCGTTTTTTTCTTATATCAGTGACGAGGGAAATACCTCTTTGAGTAGATCTTTACAAATACGACCACTTCTTCCAGTCGCCCTATTTCTAAAAATGTCTGAAAAGAACAGTGTCTTTTGCATAAATATTGATGTCCAACTTTGCTTATCGACGGCATTTATAGTATTAGTTTTGTTTTTCATTTTATGTAAGAAATTAAATCGTTATAGTTTAGTGCATTACCTTCATCTTCTCGTGTCATAATTTGATACGACTTTGTTTCTCTCATTACTTTTACCTTTTGTGATTTTTCTAAGAGAAATGTGTCCATCATTTACTTGTTTTATTACATAAGCAATGAAATTTTATATTTAGTTATTTATTCATTTTCCCAATAGATTTCAATAACACTAAGACAATAAAAGATTGAGAAAGCAATTATCCATACAACTGTTTCATTTAATACTAATATCCATAGAGAAACATGGTTTAAAATTCGTACAAACAAGCAGCCAAAAATACATACAAATCAACAAAATCAAATTTGTCTTAAGCTAAGCTTGTAGCTTTTTGCCGGTGTGTAAAGTGCTAATTCCTGGAGTAATTGAACTTAATATTTTAAAGTCTTCTTCAATACTTGTTTATTTCTATACAAGAAAATAGTTTATTCTTTGTATACAACAGGTGAGAAAAGACACTCTCACACAAGAAACTAGTGATAAAGTGTATCAAAACGAGCATAATTATTCGGAAGGGCATCGGATACTCTGTTCTATACCAGACCCAGAGGTCTATTAATGGTTTTTCTTTTAAAACATTTATCATGCAACAGTCTTCTCTTAGACTGATTAATTTGTCCTGCAGTTTCATCTCATTTTTGGAGCTTCATGGTAAAGTATTTCTGTTGCAGTCAGTTTTGACATAATCTTCAAAGAAATATTTATTAAAAAATTCTTGAAGATACTCCAGGTGCATAATTATATCAATAAATACATCTGGGTTCGGAGATATGTAATTTTCTCCCAAATATGATGCTAGTGGAATAAATGCTGAGACACTCTTCTCCTGTATTTGAGAACATAAAAGGACTAACTTTTTCTTGCTTCTTCGGAACATATTTGATTCCTGAACACTCATGTTCAGAGTGTTGTATCTATCAATAATAAAATTCTTCACCACAGAACAAGTTGTTCATCTCACTGACTTTTCGGTTAGTCATTGAAACTTTAGAACTCAGTACGCAGAGATGGGTGAAAATTTTACCACCAGATAATCACCCCACGTTTGTGTGCAAGAGAAGAGTTTTGAATTTGCCATCCATATTATGACTCTTCAAAGAGAATAACCTGGAATTGGGAGCCCCAACTTTTATTAAGTTAATAACTTTCACGGCATCTGATAAAACGGAGATCAGATTTTCCTGTATGCCTTTAGCAGCTAATGCCTCCCGGAGGATTACACAATGCGTACTTCGGTACTCGGGAGCCAATTTCTTTATTTTTACTGCCGGTTCTGTTAGTTTTCCAAAAATTGCTTTTGCTCTACCTGTGCATAAACCAATACACTTTGACCAAGGAATGCCTATTTTGTGCACATTACCATTATTCATGTTGAAAATAAGTTCCGCTGTAGTGTTATATTCAAGTCGTTTGCAATACAAAAGCTCTTCTATAACTTCTTCATTATACACAAATCGTACAAATACTAATAGCGGTGCCATGTCTGCTAAGTCACTGGTTTTTTATACACAAATTGAAAAATGTGTGGATTCTTGAAGATATGTTTTCAACACAGTTGTTCTTCAATGCTGGAAGACATGATGGAAGACTTTAATTATGCATCTTTTCTTGCATAAATTATCGGAGCCAATTGTGAATTTCTGCCAATTTTGTTCCTTAATTTTTGCGAGAATTGATGAAGCAGCAACATTCATCGGATCTTAATTGCTAGAATGAATAGTGTGCTAAGTGCTGTTTTTGTATTACTTGACACATACAAATAAAATTAATCTAACTGCTTTCAGCATATTATTGTATATAAAATCATTTTATTATTATTGTTATTTTTGTTAATGTTATACCTTGCAAACTATTTGAACTTTTCTGTATTTGCTTGATTGTAGTATGTAATAAGTATATTCCATGTTCTTTAAAACTCATTTTATAAGAAACGTAATATTTTACAAAAGATTTCCAAAGAAGGTTTACTGCAAAAGGTAGGAGTTGTATTACTGGGTAAGAGGTGCATTCCTGATATCATAAGCCTTTACCCTTCTAGTCGTCCGTGAAACGGTCATAATTTACTACAAGATACTTTTCGTTTTTCTTTTATATCAGTGACGAGGGAAATAACTCTTTGAGTAGATCTTTACAAATACGTCCACTTCTTCCAGTCGCCCTATTTCTAAAAATTTCTGAAAAGAACAGTGTCTTTTGCGTAAATATTGATGTCCAACCTTGCTTATCGACGGCATTTATAGTATTAGTTTTGTTTTTCATTTTATATAAGAAATTAAACCGTTATAATTTAGTGCATTACCTTAATGTTCTCGTGTCATAATTTGAAACAACTGCTTTTCCCTCAATACTTCTACCTTTTGCACTTTTGTTCATGTTTACAAAGCGGTTTTACATATTTGGCAAATAATTTAACTAGTTCGAGCAATGCATAATTTAGTTCTGTCAGTGGTAACAATTATTGTAGTGCATAGCAATTTTCCATGTCTTGCCAGATAACAATTCCATTAAAACTACAGTATAAGTTCAATCATCCGATTCATTCAGAGCCTCATACAGATAAAAAATTATTAGATAAATTGGATTTTTTGAAAAAGATCAGATTTTTTGGCTGTATGTATGTGGAAAATGATATAACAGAAGTATATTTATTTTTATAGTTGTGTCAAATGTTTTTTAATTGGACCAGAAATTCAGGTCTAGGTAATAATTGTTATATTACGTTGTTCAAAAAAATGTCTTGAAATCGTCCAATTACTTTTTTTTATGCCTTTATTGATTCTCCAGATTATGCGAAGTTACAAAATTACGTAATAGTATTGAAAAATGCCAAAACCGTTGTCAGTTTTAGGTCACATACGGGCGCTATGGAACTATGTAAAAAGCTGGAGAGCCGTTATTGAAAAGCACTAGCTAAGATACATTAGGACATAAAACGCAAAAGTAGAAAGTTCAAAATATGGCTTAAGTCCTCCTACAGAAGAGACAAATATTAAAAAGATACGAAGATTAATGTAATAAGAATGGGGCGGAAGGCATCGAATACTGAATTTTGTAAGAAATTAACGTGGTCGTGAGGATATTTATCTTCCATGATAGAAATAATCGAGTGTTCATTATTTATCTTTAGAAATGTGAAGTGCATGTTCGAGTTAATTAGTGTGATAAACTCAGGAGAGAAGATCACCATCGATCGCTACAAGGAAAAAAACCGGAAGTTCCAAGTGGGTGCTCTCGGACACTACACAATAAGATTATTAAATAAGCTTCAAAATTCCATTATTAAATAAATAACTGTAACGAATTGTGTAACTGTTGTTAATATGAGAGTACTCGCTAAGGAAAATTGTACAGTTAATAAATATCATTCCTACCCTTAAGGGATAGCTGGCTCCCAAAACAAGATTATCCACATAACTGCTAATATTGAGCATATATTCACCAACCTTCAAAAATAATTATTACATTACAAATTTACCCTACCCTCATTGTTATATAACAAAATAAATGAAAGCCTTATGTTATAAATTGGTGCCTAACGTGGGGCGTTCTGGAGGAAATATCAAGAAGTATAAATAGTAATTACTAAGGATTTTGTTACTCAATAAGATATCTAATTAGAATAATTTTATAGGTGAAGTAAATTTTGTGATAAGTGTGATTGACATAAAATTCGCATAATGTTAAAAATATTAAGCAGTGTTTGCATAAGGTTAATGCATATTAAATTGAAGAATGTTGTTTAAGAAACAAGCTGGTAACGTAATTATAAGACGTAGAAAATGAATTAGAGAACAAAAAAGTAATACAAGCGATAAAGAACCATTGGGGGAAATAACTAGGAAACAAGATTTATTTGTAATTCTGGTAGCGATGAGTGACGCGATAGTCTAATACAGGGGTCCGAGACCAAAGGTAGACGAGTTATTTTTAATGAACCAGTCGGTAAAAATCAAGAAAATATGTGAACTGTAGGGGTAGCCCTAAAAACAATTCAAATAATAATGCAGTAATTTGAACAAATAAATCAATGCAAGGAAGACGCAGATAACATTAGGGCACGAGATATTGAAACCGCCACTAAAAGTAATAAAGAACTAAAAACTATCATTAATAAAACAAATGAAGAAATAAGGAAACTCAGAACCCGCTAAGTAATGCAGTAAAAGAACTTGAAAATCTCCTCGCTGAATCAAATAACCGTATTAAAGACAACATTACAAAATTGGTAATGAGAAACCAACGGCTTCCTATAAACAAAATATATCTTTATGATATCATCTTCATCTTGAGCTATCATTGATTCACTAAACATGTCGTTCTGTTACTTTATTTGGAATATAGGCCTAAACTAGAAACAAATGCGCAGAGCAGTTGCAACTGATTTCGATCTGTAAAGTATAACAAATAAATGTAATCGCTTCCGTCTGACACCCAATATTATACCTCTGTTTGCTCGTCTATGAATATCTCTACGATTACCTGTCATGAAAAAGAAAAACAAAAATAAAAAGGATAAATATAAAAAAAGTTAGCAATGCATAGATATTAAATAAATCAACGAAACTTTCCCAAGGCTGATTTTAAACACGCCTGAATGATAGCAATGTATTACTATCATTTAGCCAGTCCAAAGCCTGGATAAAGTGTGATGGAAATCAGACCCAGACATTTGAATACTTTCAAACACCCGTAAGACGAAAAGAGTGGAATACCCATGTGCGAGTATTTTCTCTTTCCGCTTGGCGCTTATTTCGCTGTGTATTTCGTTGTGAGCTATTATCGCTGGGCTCTATTTTCTCTAGGCGCTTTTTTCGCTACACCTTAAATATTAACAACAATTTTATTTCGGTTATTTGACATACGAGTATATTCCAGAAACTAACTAACATGGAACATCTAAAAAAACAATAAAAGTACGCAGATCAGACAAATTAAGAAAGGGAAAGTCTGCTAATCAGGTTATCCCAACGTGGCGAGAGACATAAACAGACTCAGGGTAACCGTTTTGTCTAATAGGATTCCCAGTTCTCCTAGCTAAAACATTGGTTTTCTTTATTCTGGGGTTTAACGTTGTCTGTGAATGTTGTTCTTTTCTCCATACTTACAGCATCGTGACCTCCCATTAATCAAAACCTTTGTCTCGATCTGCATTATTTACCTCTTTCAATGCATCCTCATATCGAATGTTGGGGCGCTTTGTCTATTGTCCCGTAAGGAAGGTTACACATGGCTTATTGTAAGGAGGATTTCTACCCTTAGCCTCAGGCTTGGGCAAGCGTTGATGCAAAGCTCATAGTAGCTCTGAAACTAGTAGCTTACATAATCTATAATTCACTGGAACTGGCAGCTAATCTTATTTAATAGTAGCTTTTCGAAATCAGTTGAATATTTCATAAATATTTTTGTAGAATATCTATCGTCTTACCCAAGTTATTGCTACCACAAACCCAAAGACGTTCACTCTTCAAATTATCCCCTGTTCGGAGCTGCTGGTGTAGCAGTAAACCTACCACTATACCAAGTGTTATAACGGAAGCGTATTTATTACAAATTTTGATAACCGAAGCGTTGCCAGTTCCCAATCTTTCACCAAGCCGGTCCTAATCCTCCAGCTACCTGGCTTGCTTCAACTTACCCTAAGACGGGGTATAGTTTCCTTTTCGCCATCTTCGAATTCCTATTTAAGGTCTACTACTTTCAATTTACCTAATTCCCCACTGTCTACAGTCATGTTAATTTGCTAATTATATATTGCCCTACCCTATACCTGACACTAGTTGTTGTTACCTTCTTACAAGGGAACAATAAAATATGAGGTCATTTTAGATTAAATAACTATTAATTGTTTTACCAACATTAATTTGAATTTAGGTGTTCAAACGTAAATTAAAAAATTACAAAAGAGTTCCAAAGATTCCTTATCTCACAAAATAGGAGTTGGCTTACTGGGTAATCAGTGCTATCATGGTTCTTTCATGCGCCTTTATAATTTTTTCTACAACAGTTGAGAAAAACCGCTCACACAAGTGACTAGTGACAAATGGTAACAAAACCAGCATAACTATTCGGAAGAGCATCGGATACTCGGATCTATACCAGACCCAAAGGTATATTAATGGTTTTTCTTTTCAGGGAGCAGACATTAATCAGGGAACAGTCTTCTGTTAGGATGAACTTGCCATCCATATTATCACTTTTTAAAGAGAATAACCAGGAATTAGAAGCCCCAGGGTTTATGAAGTTTATAACTTTCACGGTATATGACAAAATGGAGGTCAGATTTTCCGGAATGCCTTTAGCAGCTAATGCCTCCCTCAGGATTACACAATGCGTACTTCGGTATTCGGGAGCAAATTTCTTTATTTTTACTAGCGGTTCTGTTAGTTTTCCAGAAATAGTTTTTACTCTATCTGTGCATAAGCCCTATCTGTGCACTTTGACCAAGACATGCCTTATTTGAGTACATAATCATTATTAATGGTGAAAATAAGTTCCGTGTAGTGTTATATTCAAGTCGTTCGCAAAACAAAACCTCTTCTATAACTTCTTCAATATACGCAAATCGTACAATTATTTATTCATAGCTGTGCGATGTCTGTAATGTCAGATTTTTGTATACTTGAAGTGCAAAACGTGTGGAGTATTGAAGTTATTTTTTGAACACAGTTTTTTTCAATTCTGGAAGACACGGTAATTCCAATTTTCACTGTGTTTTTTGTAAAACATACCTTTATGACCTTCTTTTTAAATTTTACCCTTGAGTAAAATAGTCTTACCTATTTTGTGATGCTTTCATCTTTTGCAATTATGTAACTAGCAAGGTAGAACAACTTTTTATTAAGTTAGTATATGTATTTGCAAATCTTGTCATTCATTTAATTTCTTTCATGAAAGAAGTAACTATAATTTTTCTGAAACTTTTTATGTAATAAATCTGATGTTTTATAGGTGAAAAATATTGTTATGTGTGTTATTTATTAATTTATAGTAGGAACAATTGTTTTTTTGAATGTTTACTTTGCTTCGCAAATTAGGATACACATTGTTACAGTTAACAATACTAATGGCTTTAATTCAATATTTTATTTTGTAATAAATATTATGGTCAGTATTTACCAACTGCTTTGCTAGATCTCGCTACGTCAATTAGCCATCTTTTCTTGCGAACATTATCGGCGCCAATTGTGAATTTCTGCCAATTGGGTCCCTTAATTTTTGCGAGAGTTGATGATGCAGCTATCAACAACATTCAACGGATTTTAATTGATAAAATGAATAGTGTGCTAAATGCTGATTTAGTATTATATATTACATCAAATAACTTTAGGCTAATTGTTTTCAACATATTATTGTATATAAAACTATTTTAATTTCATTATCAATCTTTGTAACTACTTACAGTTATGTATTAAATACGTCATTAGCTACAAGTGTGACTCTGAACTTCGTCCAGTGTATCGCCTATTATCGGTAAATGGCCTGTATTTTGAAAATGACCTACCAAAATTAAGATATTTTAGTTGTATATATTAGTTGTTTTACCAGCATTAATTTGAAATTAGGTGTTCCAAAGTAAATTATAAAATTACAAAAGAGCTCCAAAGATTCTTTATCTCATAAATAAGGAATTGGCTTACTGGGTAAATAGTGCGATCATGGTTCTTTAATGCGCCTTTATAATTTTGTCTACAACAGTTGAAAAAACCCGCTTTCACACAAGTAACTAGTGACAAATGGTAACAAATACAGCACAATTATTCGGAAGATCGTAGGATACTCGGATCTATACCAGACCCAGAGGTCTATTAATTTTTTTTCTTTTAAAACATTTATCAGGGAACAATCTTCTGTTAGACTGATTAATTTGTCCTGAAGTTTCGACTCATTTGGGGAGCTTCATGTAAACGTATTTCTGTTGCAGTCAATTTTGGTACATTTTTCAACGAAATATTTATTAAAACTTTCTTGAAGACATTCCTGGTGCAGAATTATATCAATAAATAAATCTGGCTTCGGAGATATCATGCTGAGATGGTTGAACATTTTTCCACCAGATAATCACCCCACTTTTGTGAGCAAGAGAAGAGTTTTGAACTTGCCATCCATATTATCACTCTTCAAACAGAACAACCTAGAAATAGGAGCCCCAACGTTTGTTCAGTTAATAACTTTCACGACTTCTGATGTTACGGAGGTCAAATTTTCCTGTATGCCTTTAGCAGCTAATGCCTCCCGGAGGATTACACAACGTGTACTTCGATATACAGGAGCCAATTTCTTTATTTTTGCTGCTGGTTCTGTTAGTTTTCCGAAAATTGCTTTTACTCTACCTGTGTATAAGCCAATACACTTTGACCAAGGAATGCCTTATTTGAGCATATAATCATTATTCATGTTGAAAACAAGTTCCGCTGTAGTGTTATATTCAAGTCGTTTGCAAGACAAAAGCTCTTCTATAACTTCTTCAATATACGCAAATCGAACAATTATTCATAACTGTGCCATGTCAGTTATGTATGTTTTTTGTATACTTGAAGTGCAAAAGGTGTGGACTCTAGAAAGTTATGTTTTGAACACAGATTTTCTTCAATTCTGGAAGACATGGTAATTCCTTATTTCACTGTGTTGTTTGGCAATCATACTTTTTTAAATTTCTTTTTAAATTTTATTCGGAAGTAAAAGGGTCTCATTTATTGTGTGATGCTTCCATCTTTTGCAATTATATAACTAGCAAGGTAGAATGACTTTTTTTAAGTTAGTATATGTATTTACAAAGCTTGTCATACATTTAATTTCTTTCACGAAAGAAGTAACAATAATTTTTTCTGAAACATTTTATGTAATAAATCTGATGTCTTATAGATGAAATAAATTGTTATGTATGTTGTTTATTATTTATTAATTTAAAATAGATGATTTTTTTATGCTTATAAGAATTTTTTCTAAATAATAACTTTGCTTATTAAATATTATGGTCAATATTAACCAACTGCTTTCCTAGATTTTGCTACTTTAATTAGCCATCTTTTCTTGTGAAAATTATTGGCATTAATTGTGAATTTCTAAAAATTCGACCATTAATTTTTTCGAGAATTGATAAAGCAGTTATCAACAAGATTCATCGGATTTTAATTGCTATAATTAATAGTGTGCATAATGCTGATTTTGTATTATATAATGCATCAAATAACTTTAGGCTAATTGTTTTCAACATTTGTATGCATGTAAAACTATTTTCATTTCTTTATAATTTTTTTAACTATTTACAGTTATGTATTAAATACGTCGTTAGCTGGAAGTGAGACTCAGAACTTCTTCCAGTGTACCACCTATTAGTAAATGACCTGTATGTGTAGAACACCTACCAAACTTAAGATATTTTAGTGCAGTGTTTACCGTTATAAAATATTTCCGACTTTGGTTTCAAATTGAGAACACGTAAACAAAATAAAGTTTTAGTGCTTGCTTTTATTCTCAATTAAAATGTTATACAAGTGTAATGTACGAGTATCTTATATTTCAAGTATCTTAGTCAATTTATATTTATGTACCAATAGTCAATGAATTAAAATATTTCATCGTATTATGAGAATATAAATATGAGACTTTATCAGTGAACTTATGTATAAGTTTTTTTACTTTTCTTTCAATTTTAAATATAATACCTTACAAACTGTTTTCTGTATTTGCATGACTATATCTAACTCTTGACAGATTAGTGTTATTTTGAAAAGTCAATTAGGACAATAGAAATGAACACCAAGAAGTATTTCGAAGCTTACAATATGTTCGTTCGCAATAGAGCATTTCAACTTGGGTACATGTAGTAGAGAACAGAATAACAGCCTTTAGATAGTGTCGTGTTTATATTATCTTACGGGAAAACTGAGATTTTAGGTTACGGTTTATTAGTTACTATTTAACATTTTCTCTTTTGAATTCACAGTATGAAGTAATTGGTTGTTCATTTTTTTACGCTGTCAATTCAATTGGTTTTGTACCTATTATCCTACAAATTCATTAACTACCTAAGAGCGGCTATTTCGTTGGGTACGCTTTCTACAGACTCTATCGCTAAAGTATATTGAATAATGGATATACGAAGAAAGCGCCCAGCGAAATAAGCGCCCAACATAGAATGTGCGAATTAGCGCCCAACCAACCTGACCACCACCCCTACCTAAGCACAAGGTCATTGCTCCAGGGATTTCCACCTCATTTAATGACATGTCGAAAGTCGCTGTAGGTATCACTATATCCACTATCACTGTAACCTTCGTCGTGCGTCTAGGTCCGTAGTGCGACTAATTCAGTGGTATATATGTTTGTGCTACCAGTTTGTTTCCTATAATGGAACTTACTACACCTAACATAAATTAGCAGTGCGCCCTATATGACGGCTACTCTTATAACTTTAAACGCCATAATTTGGAGTGAACTATATTTTGGAGATGTTCGAAACAGAGGTTACACAAATGTCGAGGTGATATGAAAACTAAAAATGATGAAGTTATACCCGACTGGACTCAAAGACAAGTAATTGTAGATTTTGAGGCTGCGGGAAAATCGGGTCAGAAAGAAGCTTTCCCTACTGTAGAATTAAAGGGATTTTACTTCCACATGAAATAATATTTGTGGCGGAAAGTTCAAGAACCAGGCCTTACGCGGGACTCAAGCCCGAGAACGTCATCGATGGGGGGGGGGGTTTGGATATATATTTTCAAAAACCAGAAAATGAGTTTTTTTATTATTTCGTTGAAATATGTATGGAAAGTGAGCAAAACGATATAAATTTATGGAATTGCTACAATAGGTGGCATAGGACCGCAAATTCCGTTGAAAGTTGTAACAATAATCTTAATAGTATGTTTCAAAGATGGCATCCCAAGATCAAAGGACTGATCAATTGTTTAAAGACTGAAGCCGAAAACCCAGCTTGCATATTTATGAAAATTCAATTGAACTTGGAAGGAAAGCGAAGAAAACTCAAATATAGGAAAATGGATGAGGCCATTAAAAAAACAATCAAGAATTATGAGAGAAACTTGTGATATAAGGGCTTGCCATAGCACACTCTCCTACCTACAAAAGCTTGATTAGGTCATGATAAAATAAAAAAAAATAAAAACAATTTAAAACACATAAGTATAAAAAAACAATGATGCGGCTATCGTAAGGCTGATTACTAAAGATGACAGTTATGAAAAACAAACAAAAAATAAAAAGTATAAATATAAAAAAAGTTGGCAATGCATAAATATAAAAAAATCAACGAAGCTTTCCCAACGCTGATTTTAAACACGCCTGAATGATAGCAATGTATTACTATCATTTAGCCAGTCCAAAGCCTGGATAAAGTGTGATGGAAATCAGACCCAGACATTTGAATACTTTCAAACACCCTTAAGACGAACAGAGTGGAATATCCATGTGCGAGTATTTTCTCTTTCCGCTTGGCGCTTATTTCGCTGTGTATTTCGTTGTGAGCTATTATCGCTGGGCTCTATTTTCTCTAGGCGCTTTTTTCGCTACACCTTAAATATTAACAACAATTTTATTTCGGTTATTTGACATACGAGTATATTCCAGAAACTAACTAACATGGAACATCTAAAAAAACAATAAAAGTACGCAGATCAGACAAATTAAGAAAGGGAAAGTCTGCTAATCAGGTTATCCCAACGTGGTGAGAGACATAAACAGACTCAGGGTAACCGTTTTGTCTAATAGGATCTCCCAGTTCTCCTAGCTAAAACATTGGTTTTCTTTATTCTGGGGTTTAACGTTGTCTGTGAATGTTGTTCTTTTCTCCATACTTACAACATCGTGACCTCCTATTAATCAAAACCTTTGTCTCGATCTGCATTATTTACCTCTTTCAATGCATCTTCATATCGAATGTTGGGGCGCTTTGTCTATTGTCCCGTAAGGAAGGTTACACATGGCTTATTGTAAGGAGGATTTCTACCCTTAGCCTCAGGCTTGGGCAAGCGTTGATGCAAAGCTCATAGTAGCTCTGAAACTAGTAGCTTACATAATCTATAATTCACTGGAACTGGCAGCTAATCTTATTTAATAGTAGGTTTTCGAAAGCAGTTGAATATTTCATAAATATTTTTGTAGAATATCTATCGTCTTACCCAAGTTATTGCTACCACAAACCCAAAGACGTTCACTCTTCAAATTATCCCCTGTTCGGAGCTGCTGGTGTAGCAGTAAACCTACCACTATACCAAGTGTTATAACGGAAGCGTATTTATTACAAATTTTGATAACCGAAGCGTTGCCAGTTCCCAACCTTTCACCAAGCCGGTCCTAATCCTCCAGCTACCTGGCTTGCTTCAACTTACCCTAAGACGGGGTATAGTTTCCTTTTCGCCATCTTCGAATTCCTATTTAAGGTCTACTACTTTCAATTTACCTAATTCCCCACTGTCTACAGTCATGTTAATTTGCTAATTATATATTGCCCTACCCTATACCTGACACTAGTTGTTGTTACCTTCTAACAAGGAAACAATAAATTTTGACGTCATTTTAGACTAAATAACTATTAATTGTTTCACCAACATTAATTTGAATTTAGGTGTTCAAACGTAAATTATAAAATTACAAAAGAGTTCCAAAGATTCCTTATCTCACAAAATAGGAGTTGGCTTACTGGGTAATCGGTGCTATCATGGTTCTTTCATGCGCCTTTATAATTTTTTCTACAACAGTTGAGAAAAACCGCTCACACAAGTAACTAGTGACAAATGGTACCAAAACCAGCATAATTATTCGGAAGAGCATCGGATACTCGGATCTATACCAGACCCAGAGATCTAATAATGGTTTTTCTTTTAAAACATTAATCAGGGAACAGTCTTCTGTTAGGATGAACTTGGCATCCATATTATCACTTTTTAAAGAGAATAACCTGGAATTAGGAGCCCCAGGCTTTATGAAGTTAATAACTTTCACGGTATCTGACAAAATGGAGGTCAGATTTTCCGGAATGCCTTTAGCAGCTAAAGCCTCCCTCAGGATTACACAATGCGTACTTCGGTATTCGGGAGCAAATTTCTTTATTTTTACTAGCGGTTCTGTTAGTTTTCCAGAAATAGTTTTTACTCTATCTGTGCATAAGCCCTATCTGTGCACTTTGACCAAGACATGCCTTATTTGAGTACATAATCATTATTAATGGTGAAAATAAGTTCCGCTGTAGTGTTATATTCAAGTCGTTCGCAAAACAAAACCTCTTCTATAACTTCTTCAATATACGCAAATCGTACAATTATTTATTCATAGCTGTGCGATGTCTGTTATGTCAGATTTTTGTATACTTGAAGTGCAAAACGTGTGGAGTATTGAAGTTATTTTTTGAACACAGTTTTTTTCCGTTCTGGAAGACACGGTAATTCCAATTTTCACTGTGTTTTTTGTAAAACATACCTTTATGACCTTCTTTTTAAATTTTACCCTTGAGTAAAATAGTCTTACCTATTTTCTGATGCTTTCATCTTTTGCAATTATGTAACTAGCAAGGTAGAACAACTTTTTATTAAGTTAGTATATGTATTTGCAAATCTTGTCATTCATTTAATTTCTTTCATGAAAGAAGTAACTATAATTTTTCTGAAACTTTTTATGTAATAAATCTGATGTTTTATAGGTGAAACATATTGTTATGTGTGTTATTTATTAATTTATAGTAGGAACAATTGTTTTTTTGAATGTTTACTTTGCTTCGCAAATTAGGATACACATTGTTACAGTTAACAATACTAATGGCTTTAATTCAATATTTTATTTTGTAATAAATATTATGGTCAGTATTTACCAACTGCTTTGCTAGATCTCGCTACGTCAATTAGCCATCTTTTCTTGCGAACATTATCGGCGCCAATTGTGAATTTCTGCCCATTGGGTCCCTTAATTTTTGCGAGAGTTGATGATGTAGCTATCAACAACATTCAACGGATTTTAATTGATAAAATGAATAGTGTGCTAAATGCTGATTTAGTATTATATATTACATCAAATAACTTTAGGCTAATTGTTTTCAACATATTATTGTATATAAAACTATTTTAATTTCATTATCAATCTTTGTAACTACTTACAGTTATGTATTAAATACGTCATTAGCTACAAGTGTGACTCAGAACTTCGTCCAGTGTATCGCCTATTATCGGTAAATGGCCTGTATTTTGAAAATGACCTACCAAAATTAAGATATTTTAGTTGTATATATTAGTTGTTTTACCAGCATTAATTTGAAATTAGGTGTTCAAAAGTAAATTATAAAATTACAAAAGAGCTCCAAAGATTCTTTATCTCACAAATAAGGAGTTGGCTTACTGGGTAAATGGTGCGATCATGGTTCTTTAATGCGCCTTTATAATTTTGTCTACAACAGTTGAAAAAACCCGCTTTCACACAAGTAACTAGTGACAAATGGTAACAAATACAGCACAATTATTCGGAAGATCGTAGGATACTCGGATCTATACCAGACCCAGAGGTCTATTAATTTTTTTTCTTTTAAAACATTTATCAGGGAACAATCTTCTGTTAGACTGATTAATTTGTCCTGAAGTTTCAACTCATTTGGGGAGCTTCATGTAAACGTATTTCTGTTGCAGTCAATTTTGGTACATTTTTCAACGAAATATTTATTAAAACTTTCTTGAAGACATTCCTGGTGCAGAATTATATCAATAAATAAATCTGGCTTCGGAGATATCATGCTGAGATGGTTGAACATTTTTCCACCACATAATCACCCCACTTTTGTGAGCAAGAGAAGAGTTTTAAACTTGCCATCCATATTATCACTCTTCACACAGAACAACCTAGAAATAGGAGCCCCAACGTTTGTTCAGTTAATAACTTTCACGACTTCTGATGAAACGGAGGTCAGATTTTCCTGTATGCCTTTAGCAGCTAATGCCTCCCGGAAAATTACACAATGTGTACTTCGATATTCAGGAGCCAATTTCTTTATTTTTGCTGCTGGTTCTGTTAGTTTTCCGAAAATTGCTTTTACTCTACCTGTGCATAAGCCAATACACTTTGACCTAGGAATGCCTTATTTGAGCATATAATCATTATTCATGTCGAAAACAAGTTCCGCTGTAGTGTTATATTCAAGTCGTTTGCAAGACAAAAGCTCTTCTATAACTTCTTCAATATACGCAAATCGAACAATTATTCATAACTGTGCCATGGCAGTTATGTATGTTTTTTGTATACTTGAGGTGCAAAAGGTGTGGACTCTAGAACGTTATGTTTTGAACACAGATTTTCTTCAATTCTGGAAGACATGGTAATTCCCTATTTCACTGTGTTGTTTGGCAATCATACTTTTTTAAATTTTATTCGGAAGTAAAAGGGTCTCATTTATTGTGTGATGCTTCCATCTTTTGCAATTATATAACTAGCAAGGTAGAATGACTTTTTTTAAGTTAGTATATGTATTTAAAAGGTTGTCATACATTTAATTTCTTTCACGAAAGAAGTAACAATAATTTTTTCTGAAACATTTTATGTAATAAATCTGATGTCTTATAGATGAAATAAATTGTTATGTATGTTGTTTATTATTTATTAATTTATAATAGATGATTTTTATGCTTATAAGAATTTTTTTCTAAATAATAACTTTGCTTATTAAATATTATGATCAATATTAACCAACTGCTTTCCTAGATCTCGCTACAGTGTTCACTGAATCGAACTCTATAGCCTCCGCAAGAGCGTCGTCCAGTGACTTTACTGCCTATTGTGTCTCGAGCGCCCGAAGCTTGTAAGGGAATTCTTCTATCGCCAAACTCGCGTAGATATTATCCGTCCCCGATGCTTACCCATCTAACCGAGTAAAATCACCTTCATATGTTTTAAGGTGTCATTTGAATTTTAAATACTGCTTTTCGACTGAGAGTAATTCAGTTTCTCTAGGCGTTGACGGTCAAATCCAATCTCAAAGCGATGATTGTCTAATTTTAGTACATCTTCTTACATATTGGAACCACTCCAGGGACTTTCAGAGCATCTGCACTCTACACAACATAGATGTCTTGTTTACAAGTGACCTCCTATTAATCAAAACCGTTATCTCGATCTGCATTATATAGCTCTTCTAAGGCAACTTCATATCGAATGTTGGGGCACGTGGCTTATTGTCCCGTAAGGAAGGTTACACATAACTTATTGTAAGAAAGGTTTCTATACTTAGCCTCAGGCATGGGCAAGCGTTGGTGCAAAGCTCGTAAAAGCTCTGAAACTAGTAGCTTACATTCTGCCTAATTTAATGGAACTGGCAGCTTATTTACCTTGTAATTTACTAGCTTCATTCTTTAAAGTTATTAAGCAATCTTCCAAACAATTTACTTTACCTTCTACATTTTTAAAATATCCCTCTAGCTTATTTAATAGTTGTTCTTCGAAAGCAGTTGAATATTCCATCAAGATTTTTGTAGAATATCTATCATTTTACCCAATTTATTGCTACCACAAACCTTGTTATGAATTTCACTCTTCGCATTATCCCCTGCTCGGAGCCGCTGTAGCAATAATCCTACCACTAAACCAAGCATTATAACGGAAGCTTAATACAAATTTTGATTACCGAAGCGTAGCCAGTTCGTAGCTATTCATCCCGCAGCTACCTGGCGTTGACTCAACTTACAATGAGACAGGGTATAGTCTTCATTTCGCGATCTTCAAATTCCTATTTAAGGTCTACTACTTTGAGTTTACCTAATTCCCCACTGTCTACAGTCATGTTAATTTGCTAATTATATATTGCCCTACTCCATACCTGATACGAGTTGTTCCCTTCTTACAAAGAAACAATAAATTATGAGGTCATTAAGGACTAAATATCTATTAATTTTTTTTAACAGCTTTAATTTGAAATTATGTTTATTATTTTAAAAAGTAAATTATAGAATTACAGAAGAGTTCTAAAGATTCTTTATTGCCCAAAATAAGAGTTGGCTTATTGGGTAAATGGAGCGATCATGGTTCTCTCATGCGCCTTTATAATTTTAGAGTAAATAAATATTAACTCAAACAGCTTTATAGTTTGGGGTCCAGGTACTTATTTCACAACTTATAATGCACACTCCTTCTCTTGATAACTACCTTCTTGTATACTTAAAAATAAAAATGACAAGACACTTGCACTTTAAACTATTTAAAATACACTTGCATGCTTTTAAACAAACAGTTCACAACCTTAGTAAAGAAACTTTTGTATAGTAAGCAACAGATTTTGTCCCCTCCGCTATTGAGTGGTAGCTAACACCTCCTTTCGTCACATACCTAACCCTTTCTGCAAGACGCTTTGCAACGACTTATTTCATACTACACATTTAAAATTCTTCATTTTCTAGTTATTGTTTATTTGCTACAGAAGAAGGATTTCGTCTCTTAAAAAGCGATGGTTCTTGTATTAATAACTGCAATGTTGATTGTTGCTGTTGATCTAGTGCGCCATCTGCTAAAACGTTCCTAGTCAGTCGACGGACACTGTCCTTGTTTCGTGGTAGGAGTTGATATTAAAAGTCTTGTTCCTTTGGTTATTACCTAGTATGAACCACCGTATAGCGTACTGCATTTGCAGGGTGCTCTTCTGCGCGTCATGGCGTAAATACTGCAACTACAATTTAATTCAGGCACATGGAAATCGTTACTGATTACTTAACACATTTTGATTATCCAGAAAGTGTTATGGACTTTAGTAAAATTTTGTAACTAGGTCTTTTACTTTTTCTTGCATCGATCAGAATCAAATATTGCTATAGAAACATACAAAACGTGATTGAGTAAAGACAGACAGGATATGAAGACACATGGATAATGAATCATGTCGATATTGTGGATAGCACGACTGACGGACAGGATGTCAGTCACCATATCAACTGATTTTTATATTGTATACATACTTGTTAACATTCTTGTTTAGTCTGTGCTAGTGAAGGCATTTTTTATTGATCGAATATTAAAAACAATAAGCGAAGAGATTACAAGTTAAGCGATAGTAATAACATTACGTTTGATCACACTATGCGCCGGAAACTGTATTATGCATAATTGAAATTAATTGTGTTAAACAAAATATATATCACATCAGAATGATTTAAAACAGATTTTGCCTTTTTTATTAACCGTTAGATAGTTGCTAGTGAGCACCAGCAAGATTAGTCAGTAAATGTCCCTTATTAAAAATAAATCACTTTTACTGAGTCCTTGCCTTTAAAAAAAAAATGTAGAATATAAAAGATGGTAGTTAATTTTGTTTCCAATTGAGAACACAGAAATAGTAGGGGAAATATGTTTGAGGAGAGAATCCCCTGGTGAAGGGGTTCCCAACGTTCTAACAATTGCATACGAACTGAAGGTTTTTGAAGATTTGACGGGCCACCATCACCAGGGGCTGTTAGTCGGGGGAGTAGATGGGAGGACACAGAAATATGTGTAACAGAAATGTGTCCATTATTTATTTGCTTTTACTAAATAAGCAATAAAAATTTATATTTAATAATTTATTCACTTTCCCATTAGCTTTCAATAACATTAAGACAATAAAGAAGAGAGAAAGCGATTATGCATACAACTGTTTCGTTTATTACTAATATCCATACAAAAACGTGTTTCAATTCGTACAAACCTACAGCCAGAAATACCTACAAATCTACAAAATCAATTTTGAATAATGCTAAGCCACTTCCACACAAGTAACTAGTGACAAATGGCATCAAAAACCGCATAACTTTCTTGAAGAGCTTCCAGCTGCAGAATTATATCAATAAATACATCTGGCTTCGGAGTTATGTTAGTGGTTTTGTATACTTGAAGTGTAAAATATGTGGAATATTGAAGTTATGTCTTGAACACAGTTGTTCTTCAATGCTGGAAGACATGGTAATTCCCTATTTCACTGTGTTGTTTGACAATCATACTTTTTAAATTTCTTTTTAAGTTTTACCAGGAAGTAAAATAGTATCACCTATTGTGAGATGCTTTCATCTTTTGCAATTATATAACTATCAAGGTAGAACGACCTTTTATTAAGTTAGTATATGTATATACAAAGCCTGTCATACATTTTAATTTCTTTCACGAAATAAATAATAATTTTTTCTCAAACATTTTATATAATAAGTCTGATGTCTTATAGGCAAAAAAAATTGTTATAAATGTTATTTATTATTTATGAATTTATAGTATGGACGATATTTTTTTAAATGCTTATAAGAAATTTTTTTTGAATGTTTACTTTGCTTCGCAAATTAGGATACAAATTATTACAGTGCACAATATTATTGGCTTTTATTGAATATTTTATTTTGTAATAAATATTATGGTCAATATTTACCAACTGATTTGCTAGATCTCGCTACTTCAAAAAAGTCATCTTTTCTTGTCCAAATTATCGGGGCCAGTTGTGAATTTCTGTCAATTGGTTCCCCTAATTTGATTATAAACATTACTTTTTTACTTTTTGAAGAGCTTTGAACACGTTTTGTCCATTGTGATAGGTCTCGTGACTGCAATTTCAAAAACATTTCTACAGACGTTCTGGTGGCCAAGAGATGGCAACAGGGTCGTTGCTGTTAGGGTGACGTGTAAGGATTGTGGTATTATTTTTTAATTGGAATATTAATCATTAACTCTTTCACTTCATTCTTGCAGTTTCGCTCATTATTGAGGAACAATTCAGTTTTGGCTAGACTACATTTGATTATAATATCAGAAGAATGTGTGTACCCACCATTGTATTTCTAGAAACTATTAAAAAGGTAGGCCAGAATGGACTTATTTTATATAATAAATATTAGTTTTATTCTTGCAGTTTTGCACATCAATGAGGAACCATTCATCATTGGCTACTACATTTACTTAGAATATCGAAAAACGTAAGTACCTAATTTCCTAAATCTAGATACAGTTAAGAAATTATAACATACTACTCTTATTCTATTCTTTATATTTTATCTTCAAGAAATGTCATTTCACATTTAAGGGGTTCACGTTACTTTAAAAAAATTATAAACGTTACTTTTTTACTTTTTGAAGAGCTTTGAACACGTTTAGAACGCGGTCGCCTATGACGAAGTTCTGAGTAACACTTGCAGCTAACGACATATTTAATACATAACTGTAAGTAGTTACAAAAAATAACAATAATATTAAAATGATTTTTTATACAATAACATGTTGAAAACAATTAGCCTAGTGTTATTTGTATGTATTAAGTAATACAAAACAGCATTTAGCGCACTATTCATTTTAGCAAAAAAGAATGATTCAGTTTACTTAACTGCCGAAAATAAAAAATAGGTGTAGTGTAGTGAATTAAAAATAAAGGGGCAGCGTATTTCACTCAAAAAGCCAGGGATATGGGCACTAAAATTAAAAAAAGGGTAGTGAATTCCACTACTAGAAACAAATACCATTTGTAGTGATTAAAAATGGAGCGGATGTGTATTTCAATCAAAGAAGCAAAAGATAAGACATACTACATAAAAAGAAAGATGCATTATGTATATTGTTTCCCTGCCGGAAAAAAATATTAGGTCAAGTGAATTAAAAATTGAAGGCCGCTGAATTTCACTCCAAGAAACAAGGGATAAGGGTATTAAAAAAAAGAAAGAGGCAGTATATACCCCCGCCAGAAACAAATATTAGGTTAAGTGAATTAAAAATGGAAGGCAGGAGAATTTCACTCAAAGAAACAAGGGATAGGGGTACTATAATATAAAAAAGAGGCAGTGTATAACCCCGCCGATCACAAATAATAGGTTTAGTGAATTAAAAATAGAGTAGCAGTGTATTTCACTCAAGGAAACAAAGGATAAGGGTACTAAAATAATAAAAGGAAAGAGATAGTTTATTCTACTGCTGGAAACAATGGATAGGTGAAGTGAATTAAAAATGGAGTAGCAGTGTATTTCACTCAAGGAAACAAGGGATAAGGGTACTAAAATAATAAAAGGAAAGAGATAGTTTATTCTACTGCTGGAAACAATGGATAGGTGAAGTGAATTAAAAAAGGAGTAGCAGTGTATTTCACTCAAGGAAACAAAGGATAAGGGTACTAAAATAATAAAAGGAAAGAGATAGTTTATTCTACTGCTGGAAACAATGGATAGGTGAAGTGAATTAAAAATGGAGTAGCAGTGTATTTCACTCAAGGAAACAAGGGATAAGGGTACTAAAATAATAAAAGGAAAGAGATAGTTTATTCTACTGCTGGAAACAATGGATAGGTGAAGTGAATTAAAAAAGGAGTAGCAGTGTATTTCACTCAAGGAAACAAAGGATAAGGGTACTAAAATAATAAAAGGAAAGAGATAGTTTATTCTACTGCTGGAAACAACGGATAGGTGAAGTGAATTAAAAATGGAGTAGCAGTGTATTTCACTCAAGGAAACAAGGGATAAGGGTACTAAAATAATAAAAGGAAAGAGATAGTTTATTCTACTGCTGGAAACAATGGATAGGTGAAGTGAATTAAAAATGGAGTAGCAGTGTATTTCCCTCAACGATACAAGGGATAATGGTACTAAAATAATAAAAGGAAAGAGATAGTTTATTCTACTGCTGGAAACAATGGATAGGTGAAGTGGATTAAAAAAGGAGTAGCAGTGTATTTCACTCAAGGAAACAAAGGATAAGGGTACTAAAATAATAAAAGCAAAGAGATAGTTTATTCTACTGCTGGAAACAATGGATAGGTGAAGTGAATTAAAAATGGAGTAGCAGTGTATATCACTCAAGGAAACAAGGGATAAGGGTACTAAAATAATAAAAGGAAAGAGATAGTTTATTCTACTGCTGGAAACAATGGATAGGTGAAGTGAATTAAAAATGGAGTAGCAGTGTATTTCACTCAAGGAAACAAGGCATAAGGGTACTAAAATAATAAAAGGAAAGAGATAGTTTATTCTACTGCTGGAAACAATGGATAGGTGAAGTGAATTAAAAAAGGAGTAGCAGTGTATTTCACTCAAGGAAACAAAGGATAAGGGTACTAAAATAATAAAAGGAAAGAGATAGTTTATTCTACTGCTGGAAACAATGGATAGGTGAAGTGAATTAAAAATGGAGTAGCAGTGTATTTCACTCAAGGAAACAAGGCATAAGGGTACTAAAATAATAAAAGGAAAGAGATAGTTTATTCTACTGCTGGAAACAATGGATAGGTGAAGTGAATTAAAAATGGAGTAGCAGTGTATTTCACTCAAGGAAACAAGGCATAAGGGTACTAAAATAATAAAAGGAAAGAGATAGTTTATTCTACTGCTGGAAACAATGGATAGGTGAAGTGAATTAAAAATGGAGTAGCAGTGTATTTCACTCAAGGAAACAAGGCATAAGGGTACTAAAATAATAAAAGGAAAGAGATAGTTTATTCTACTGCTGGAAACAATGGATAGGTGAAGTGAATTAAAAAAGGAGTAGCAGTGTATTTCACTCAAGGAAACAAAGGATAAGGGTACTAAAATAATAAAAGGAAAGAGATAGTTTATTCTACTGCTGGAAACAATGGATAGGTGAAGTGAATTAAAAATGGAGTAGCAGTGTATTTCACTCAAGGAAACAAGGGATAAGGGTACTAAAATATAAAGAAAGAAGCAGAGTATATCACTGCCGGAAACAAAGTATAAATACAGTGAATCACAAATGAAGGCGCTTTGTATTTCACTGCATAAAACCAGAGATAATTGTACTAAATGAATAAGAATGAGACAGTGTATTCCGTTGCAGGATATAAAGGATATTTGTAACAAAATTAATGTTTTTTAATGTGTGTGCATTTCTTTCTGCAACTACTTTGAGAAAACATTTTTTGTGTTTCTTTCAATACCGCCTACAACCCATCTTGTTTTTGTTACTCGCCCTCTATTTTATTTTCGACGCCCAATAGCACTTTCATCAATATCAACGACGCTGTTGACACCACCCAACTTAGTACTCGTTTCAATCAACCAAACCGTTAGTAAATCCCGAACATCGTTCGCAAGCCGTTGCACAGTCTTTTCATTTATCCCCGTTTCTCTAACTATGGTATTTTTTGAGTACTTTAGATGCCAACCCACTAAAACTAATACAATTTTAAACATTGAAATTGTATAGCTTGCAAAAATGGTTCCATTTCGAATCGAATCTTTCCTCCGGCAGGTTCTAAGTACCTAAAAGCATCTCGATGGGGGCTAACGCTTCATTACACAAAGGTTGACAGTAGTGTTTTATTACCTGTGAAAGGGTCGTGCAGTTTTATTGTTTTCTGTAGAACTTTACTTGCCCCCATTTAGATACCGTCTACCCAATTTTATTTTGTATTAAATATTAAGGTCAATATTTACCAACTACTTTGCTAGATCTCGCTACTTTAAGTAGTCAGCTTTTCTTGTGAGAATTATTGGTGCCATTTGTGAATTTCTGCCAATTGGTTCTGTTAATTTTTGCGACAATTGATGAAGCAGCAACATTCATCGGATCTTAATTGCTAAAATGGATAGTGTGCTAAGTGCTGTTTTTCTATTACTTAACACATACAAATAACATTAGGCTAATTGTTTTCAACATATTATTGTGTTAAAAATCATTTTATATTATTGTTATTTTTTGTAACTACTTACATTTATGTATTAAATACGTCGATAGCTGTAAGTGAGACTCAGAGCATCTTCCAGTGTACCACCTATTATCGGTAAATGGCCTGTATTTGTACAACACCTACCAACATCAAGATATATAAGTACAGCGATTAAAGTTATAAAAACTTTTGTTTCAAATTGAGAACACGTAAAAAAATTAAGTTCATTTTCAATTAAAATGTTGTACAAGTGTAATGTATTTATATTTCAAGTATGATAGTCAATTTATATTTCAAGTACCAATAGTCAATGAATTAAAATATTTCATCGTTTTATGAGACGTTAAACACGAGTTAATAAATATCAAATTTTATCAGTGAACGGGTGTATATTTTTTACAATATATGGATTGTCAATATATGTAATATGAATATTCCATGTTCTTTAAAACTCATTTTATAAGAAACGTAATATTTTAAAGTGTTGGGAATTATTGTATTGTATTTTTTTAAAACCATTTCATTGAATTTAGGTTTACAAAAGTAAATTATCTAATTACAAAAGATTTCCAAAGAAGGTTTACTGCACAAGATAAGAGTTGGATTACTGGGTAAGAGGTGCATTCCTGATATCATGCGCCTTTACCTTTCTAGTCGTCCTTGAAACGGTCATAATTTACTACAAGTTACTCTTCGTTTTTTTCTTATATCAATGACGAGGGAAATACCTCTTTGAGTAGATCTTTACAAATAGGTCCACTTCTTCCAGTCGCCCTATTTCTAAAAATTTCTGATAGGAACAATGTCTTTTGCGTAAATATTGATGTCCAACCTTGTTTATCGAAGGCATTTATAGTATTAGTTTTGTTTTTCATTTTATGTAACAAATTAAACCGTTATAGTTTAGTGCATTACCTTCATCTTCTCGTGTCATAATTTGAAACGACGGCTTTTCCCTCATTCCTTTTATCTTTTGCGCTTTTTATCGGAAATGTGTCCATTATTTAATTGTTTTATTACATAAGCAATGACATTTTATATTTAGTAATTTATTCATTTTCCCATTCGATTTCAATAGCACTAAGACAATAAAAGATTGAGAAAGCAATCATCCATACAACGGTTTCATTTATTACTAATATCATAGAGAAAAATGTTTTAAAATTCGTACAAACAAGCAGCCAAAAATACCTACAAATCAACAAAATCAAATTTGTCTTAAGCTAAGCTTGTAGCTTTTTGCCGGTGTATAAAGTGCTAATTCCTGGAATAATTGAACTTAATATTTTAAAGTCTTATCCAATACTTGTTTATTTCTATACAAGAAAATAGTTTATTCTTTGTATACAACAGGTGAGAAAAGACACTCTCACACAAGTAACTAGTGATAAAGTGCATCAAACCCAGCATAATTTTTCGGAAGGGCATCGGATACTCTGTTCTATACCAGACCCAGAGGTCTATTAATGGTTTTTCTTTTAAAACATTTATCATGCAACAGTCTTCTTTTAGACTGATTAATTTGTCCTGCAGTTTCATCTCATTTGGGGAGCTTCATGTAAAAGTATTTCTGTTGCAGTCAATTGCGATATTTTCTTTAAAGAAATATTTATTAAAAAATTCTTGAAGAGCCTCCAGGTGCAGAATTATATCAATCAATACATCTGGGTTCGTAGATATATAATTTTCTCCCAAATATGATGCTAGTATAGTAAACGCTTAGACACTCTTCTCCTGTATTTGAGAACATAAAAGGACGAACTTTTTCTTGCTTCTTCTGAACATATTTGCTTCCTGAACACTCATGTTCAGAGTGTTGTATCTATCAATAATAAAATTCTTCACCACAGAACAAGTTGTTCATCTCACTGAATTTTCGGTTAGTCATTGAAACTTCAGACCTCGGTACGAAGAGATGGGTGAAAATTTTACCACCAAATAATCACCCCACTTTTGTGTGCAAGAGAAAAGTTTTGAATTTGCCATGCATATAATCACTATTCAAAGGGAATAACCTGGAATTAGGAGCCCCAACTTTTATTAAGTTATTAAGTTTCACGGCACCTGATAAAACGGAGGTCAGATTTTCCTGTATGCCTTTAGCAGCTAATGCCTCCCGGAGGATTACACAATGCGTACTTCGGTACTCGGGAGCCAATTTCTTTATGTTTACTGCCAGTTCTCTTAGTTTCCCAAAAGTTGCTTTTGCTCTACCTGTGCATAAACCAATACACTTTGACCAAGGAATGCCTATTTTGTGCACATTACCATTATTCATGTTGAAAATAAGTTCCGGTGTAGTGTTATATTCAAGTCGTTTGCAATACAAAAGCTCTTCTATAACCTCTTCATTATACACAAATCGTACAAATACTAATAGCGGTGCCATGTCTGCTAAGTCACTGGTTTTTTATACACAAACTGAAAAATGTGTGAATTCTTGAAGATATGTTTTCAACACAGTTGTTCTTCAATGCTGGAAGACATGATGGAAGACTTTAATTATGCATCTTTTCTTGCATTAATTATCGGAGCCAATTGTGAATTTCTGCCAACTTGCTCCCTTAATTTTTGCGAGAATTGATGAAGCAGCAACATTCATCGGATCTTAATTGCTAGAATGAATAGTGTGCTAAGTGCTGTTTTTGTATTACTTAACACATACAAATAACATTAGGCTAATTGTTTTCAGCATATTATTGTATATAAAATCATTTTATTATTATTGTTATTTTTTGTAACTATTTACAGTTATGTATTAAATACGTCGTTATCTGTAAGTGAGACTCAGATCTATGTTTTGTATACATAAATTGTATACATAAATGGATTCTTGAAGTTATGTCTTCAACACAGTTGTTCTTCAATGCTGGAAGACATGATAATTTCCAAATTCACTGTGCTGTTTGACAATAATAATTAAAATTTACCCGGAAGTAAAAGGGTATCATATATCGTGTGGTGCTTTCATCGTTTGCATCTATGTAACTAGCAAGGTAGAACGACTTTTTATTAAGTTAGTATATGGATTTACAAAGCTTGTCATACATTTAATTTCTTTCACGAAAGAAGTAACAATACATTTTTCTGAAACAATTTATGTAATAGATTTGATGTCTTATAGGTGAAAAAAATTGTTATTTATGTTATTTATCATTTATTAATTTATAGTAGAAACAATATTTGTTTAAAAATGCTTATAATAAATTTTTTTCTAAATATTTATTTTGCTTCGCAATTTTGATACAAATTATTGGTGCATAATATTAATGGCTTTTACTGAATATTTTATTTTGTAATAATATAATTATTATTTACCAACTGCTTTGCTAGATCTCGCTACTTTAATTATGCATCTTTTCTTGCAAAAATTATAGGAGCCAATTGTGAATTTCTGCCAATTTGCTCCCTTAATTTTTGCGAGAATTGACGAAGCAGCAACATTCATCGGATCTTAATTGCTAAAATGAATAGTGTGCTAAGTGCTGTTTTTGTATTACTTGACACATACAAATAACATTAATCTAACCGCTTTCAGCATATTATTGTATATAAAATCATTTTATTATTATTGTTATTTTTGTTAATGTAATACCTTGCAAACTATTTGAACTTCTCTGTATTTGCTTGATTGTAGTATGTAATAAGTATATTCCATGTTCTTAAAAACTCATTTTATAAGAAATGTAATATTTTAAAGTGGTGGGAATTATTGTATTGTATTTTTTTAACAGCATTTCATTGAAATGAGGTTTCAAAAAGTAAATTATAAAATTACAAAAGATTTCCAAAGAAGGTTTACTGCAAAAAATAGGAGTTGGATTACTGGGTAAGAGGTGCATTCCTGATATCATGCGCCTTTACCCTTCTAGTCGTCCTTGAAACGGTCATAATTTACTACAAGTTACTCTTCTTTTTTTTCTTATATCAGTGATGAGGGAAATACCTCTTTGAGTAGATCTTTACAAATACGACCACTTCTTCCAGTCGCCCTATTGCTAAAAATTTCTGAAAAGAACAGTGTTTTTTGCGTAAATATTGATGTCCAACCTTGCTTATCGACGGCATTTATAGTATTAGTTTTGTTTTTCATTTTATGTAAGAAATTAAATCGTTATAGTTTAGTGCATTACCTTCATCTTCTCGTGTCATAATTTGAAACGACTTTGTTTCTCTCATTACTTTTACCTTTTGTGATTTTTCTAAGAGAAATGTGTCCATTATTTACTTGTTTTATTACATAAGCAATGAAATTTTATATTTAGTTATTTATTTATTTTCCCATTAGATTTCAATAACACTAAGCCAATAAAAGATTGAGAAAGCAATTATCCATACAACTATTTCATTTAATACTAATATCCATAGAGAAACATGTTTTGAAATTCGTACAAACTAGCAGCCAAAAATACATACAAATCAACAAAATCAAATTTGTCTTAAGCTAAGCTTGTAGCTTTTTGCCGGTGTGTAAAGTGCTAATTCCTGGAGTAATTGAACTGAATTATTTAAAGTCTTCTTCAATACTTGTTTATTTCTATACAAGAAAAACGTTTATTCTTTGTATACAACAGGTGAGAAAAGACACTCTCACACAAGTAAGTAGTGTTAAATTGCATCAAAACCAGCATAATTTTTCGAAAGGGCATCGGTTACTATGTTCTATACCAGACCCAGAGGTTTATTAATGGTTTTTCTTTTAAAACATTTATCATGCAACAGTCTTCTCTTAGACTGATTAATTTGTCCTGCAGTTTCATCTCATTTTTGGAGCTTCATGGTAAAGTATTTCTGTTGCAGTCAGTTTTGACATAATTTTCAAAGAAATATTTCTTAAAAAATTCTTGAAGATACTCCAGGTGCAGAATTATATCAATAAATACATCTGGGTTCGGAGATATGTAATTTTCTCCCAAATATGATGCTAGTGGAATAAATGCTGAGACACTCTTCTCCTGTATTTGAGAACATAAAAGGACTAACCTTTTCTTGCTTCTTCTGAACATATTTGCTTCCTGAACACTCATGTTCAGAGTGTTGTATCTATCAATAATAAAATTCTTCACCACAGAACAAGTTTTTCGTCTCACTGAATTTTCGGTTAGTCATTGAAACTTCAGACCTCAGTACGAACAGATGTGTGATAATTTTACCACCAAATAATCACCCCACTTTTATGTGCAAGAGAAGAGTTTTGAACTTGCCATGCATATTATCACTCTTCAAAAGGAATAACCTGGAATTAGAAGCCCCAACTTTTATTAGGTTATTAGGTTTCACGGCACCTGATAAAACGGAGATCAGATTTTCCTGTAAGCCTTTAGCAGCTAATGCCTCCCGGAGGATTACACAATGCGTACTTCGGTACTCGGGAGCAAATTTCTTTATTTTTACTGCCGGTTCTGTTAGTTTTCCAAAAATTGCTTTTGCTCTACCTGTGCATAAACCAATACACTTTGACCAAGGAATGCCTATTTTGTGCACATTACCATTATTCATGTTGAAAATAAGTTCCGCTGTAGTGCTATATTCAAGTAGTTTGCAATACAAAAGCTCTTCTATAACTTCTTCATTATACACAAATCGTACAAATACTAATAGCGGTGCCATGTCTGCTAAGTCACTGGTTTTTTATACACAAATTGAAAAATATGTGGATTCTTGAAGATATGTTTTCAACACTGTTGTTCTTCAATGCTGGAAGACATGATGGAAGACTTTAATTATGCATCTTTTCTTGCAAAAATTATTGGAGCCAATTGTGAATTTCTGCCAATTGGTTCCCCTAATTTTTGCGAAAATTGATGAAACAGCAACATTCATCGGATCTTAATTGCTAGAATGAATAGTGTGCTAAGTGCTGTTTTGTATTACTTAATACATACAAATAACACTAGGCTAATTGTTTTCAACATGTTATTGTATAAAAAATCATTTTAATATTATTGTTATTTTTTGTAACTACTTACAGTTATGTATTAAATACGTCGTTAGCTGCAAGTGTTACTCAGAACTTCGTCCAGTGTATCGCCTATTATCGGGCACAGAGCGCCATTATCAATTAAATTGTTATACAAGTGAAATTTATTTATATTTCAAGTACCAATAGTCAATGAATTAAGATATTTCATCATTTTATGAGAATTTAAACACGAGTTGATAAATATGTAACTTTATCTGTGAACGCCTGTATGTTTTTTTTCTGATCCTTCAAATTAAAATGTATTACCTTACAAACTGTTTTGAACTTTTCTGTATTTGCATGATTGTCAATATCAGTATGATAAACTCAGGAAAGAAGATCACCATCAACGGCTACAAGGAAAAAACCGGAAGTTCCAAGTGGGATTCTTCAAGTTACGTCTTGAACATAGTTGTTCTTCAATGCTGGAAGACATGGTAATTCCCTATTTCACTGTGTCGTTTGACAATCATACTTTTTAAATTTCTTTTTAAGTTTTACCAGAAAGTAAAATAGTATCACCTATTGTGAGATGCTTTCATCTTTTGCAATTATATAACTATCAAGGTAGAACGAATTTTTATTAAGTTAGTATATGTATATACAAAGCCTGTCATACATTTTAATTTCTTTCACGAAATAAATAATAATTTTTTCTCAAACATTTTATATAATAAGTCTGATGTCTTATAGGTAAAAAAAATTGTTATGAATGTTATTTATTATTTATGAATTTATAGTATGGACGATATTTTTTTAAATGCTTATAAGAAATTTTTTTTTGAATGTTTACATTGCTTCGCAAATTAGGATACAAATTATTATAGTGCACAATATTATTGGCTTTTATTGAATATTTTATTTTGTAATAAATATTATGGTCAATATTTACCAACTGATTTGCTAGATCTCGCTACTTCAAAAAAGTCATCTTTTCTTGTCCAAATTATCGGGGCCAGTTGTGAATTTCTGCCAATTGGTTCCCCTAATTTGTGCGAGATTTGATGAAGCAGCAACATTCATCGGATCTTAATTGCTAAAATGAATAGTGCGCTAAATCCTGTTTTGTATTACTTAATACATACAAATAACACCAGGCTAATTGTTTTCAACATGTTATTGTATAAAAAATCAGTTTAATATTATTGTTATTTTTTGTAACTACTTACAGTTATGTATTAAATATGGCGTTAGCTGTAAGTGAGACTCAGATCTTCTTCCAGTGTACCACCTATTATCGGTAAATGACCTGTATTTGTAGAAAACCTATTAAAATTAAGCTATTTTAGTGCAGTATTTACCGTTATAACATATTTCCCGATTTTGTTTTAAATTGCGAACACCTAAAAAATTACGTTTAAGTGCTTGCTTTTATTTTCAATTAAAATGTTATACAAGTGTAATGTACGAGTATTTATATTTCAAGTATGTTAGTCAATTTATATTTATGAATCAATAGTCAATGAATTAAATTATTTCATCGTTTAATGAGAATGTAAACACGAGTTAATAAATATGAAATTCTCGATTTTAATTGCTAGAATGAAAAGTGTGCTAAGTGCAGATGTTGTATTATATATTACATCAAATAACTTTAGTTAGAAGATCTCGCCACTTCAAAAAAGCCATCTTTTCTTGCAAAACGTATCGGCGCCAATTGTGAATTTCTGCCAATTGGTTCCCCTAATTTTTGCGAGAATTGATGCAGCAGCTATCAACACCATTCATCGGATTTTAATTGCTAAAATGAATAGTGTGCTAAATGCTGATTTAGTATTATATATTACATCAAATAACTTTAGGCTAATTGTCTTCAACATATTATTGTATATAAAACTATGTTAATTTCATTATTATTCTTTCTAACTATTTACAGTTATGTATTAAATACGTCGTTAGCTACAAGTGTGACTCAGAACTTCTTCCAGTGTATCGCCTATTATTGGTAAATGACCTGTATTTGTAGAACACCTATTAAAATTACGATATTTTAGTGCAGTATTTACCGTTATAATATATTTCCCACTTTTGTTACAAATTGCGAACATGTAAAAAATTAAGTTTAAGTACTTGTTCTCCTATGGGCAGCATGACCTTGAAGTGGTGGAGAGGCTTAATCCGGGCGTGGGGGACGGGTGGAGCGGAGCTGTACTTATGTGGCTCCCTATAAACGGGAAGTCCAGGCAAATGTATGAGTGCATGAAGGCGACTCAAAAAAAAGAGGCCAGACCTAGCACTTGAAGGGCTGTTATCTATCCGGCTCTCACCCTGCCCTTCCCTTGCGGTCGGCAACCAAGAAGCACCCCTCATCCAGGTTGGTGGTCTGGATGGTCACATACACCCTTGATCTGAAGGTGTTATGCGATCCGTGCCGATGTAGATTCGTGGCCCTCAGGGTAAGTAGGGTCTTTAACGGAGCCTCAGGGGCACCTGGCACCACCCCTGAGTACTTAATTCACCTTACCGCCGTAAGCGGGGCTCTGCGGCGGCGGACCTTTATTTTCCTAGCTGCTCGTGGGAACACACATGGCAGAGACAATAAAATTAAATTTAACTGGTCAGGGCTTAAAACCTACCGACAAATCTGTCCCAATGTAGGTGGCTTCGGTCCCCGTAGAGACAGATGGAAATCCAGTTGCGAAGGCAACAGGAAGAATGAGTGGGGCACAAAGGAGGACAGCCCTCTAGCTTTCCTACCATGAGGAAGCAAAAAAAGGCGGATGCGGAGGGCAAAGAACCACCCCCTTTTAGGAAACACTGGTCCAGGCAGCGGAAGGGTTTGGCGGAGGCTGGGGTTAGAACCCGCCCTGTCGTCCCAGAAGCCAGTGTATCCGGTAGGTCCTTAGTACGACAAGAGAGAGAGAGAGAGGAAAAGGAAGGAAAGGAGTACATCTAATCCTACTCCAGAGTCGGAGGCCAAGAGGAATAGACAAGGGTCTAGGCCTGCTGGGTCGGGAGGGCCGTCTTTCTCGTCGATCTCCGCCAACCTACCGAGGGTTCTAGTGACCTTTGGGGATAGTGTAGGCGTGAAGATGGAGATGGCGGCGTTCGACCACCTTTAAGGTCACCGTCACGGACCGGATTCTAGACACATTCATAAAATGAATGTTTGTATACTATTAATTAGTATATATGGATTTGTAAATAGCCTGTAAATATAATCGTTTTTTTATATTGTACTACCACTCAAATTGTTTCACTTTACTTTTAAGAGTTTATATCCTTTTTTTTTATCAAATTCTAATAAGAAATTAACAGGTTTAAAATGTGCTGGCCTAATACCTGGAATTGAGACATCTAGGATAAGGAGACTCCATATGTATCTACTTCCGATTGTTTGTCCATTATGGCGTAACTACAATTTCAAAAACAGTTCTACAGACGTTCTGGTGGTCAAGAGTTGGCAACTGCGTCGTTGCTGTTAGGGTGATGTGCAAGGTTGGTGGTATTACTTTTAAGTTGGAATAGTAATCCCCAACTCTTTCACTTCATTCTTGCAGTTTCGCTCATGAAGGAACAATTCACTTTTAGCTAGACTACTTTTGTTTATAATATCAGGAGATTGAGTGTACTCACCACTGTATTTCTAGAAATCATCAAAAAGGTAGGCCAGAATAGTCTTAGTTTATGTAATAAATATTAGTTTCGTTCTTTCAGTTATTCACTGCAATGAGGAACCATTCATCATGGGCTACTATATTAGCTTAGAATTTCAAAAAACGTAAGTACTTAATTTCCTAATTCTAGATACAGTTAAGAAATTATAACATACTGGTCTTATTCTATGCTTTAAATATTATTTTCAAAAAATGTCATTTCACATTTAATTTCCCAACTGCCAGATGTGTTTATGTGAACATTTTAAAATATGAAATGAATTTTTGTGAAATTGTGATTGCTATGTGATGATATATAAATAGCCTAAAAATATAATTGTGATAATTTTTTAAATAATGTACTACCACTCACAGAGGTTCCCGTTACTTTAAAAAGATTATAAACATTACTTTTTTACTTTTTGAAGAGCTTTGAACACGTTTTGTCCATTGTGATAGGTCTCGTGACTGCAATTTCAAAAACATTTCTACAGACGTTCTGGTGGCCAAGAGATGGCAACAGGGTCGTTGCTGTTAGGGTGACGTGTAAGGATTGTGGTATTATTTTTTAATTGGAATATTAATCATTAACTCTTTCACTTCATTCTTGCAGTTTCGCTCATTATTGAGGAACAATTCAGTTTTGGCTAGACTACATTTGATTATAATATCAGAAGAATGTGTGTACCCACCATTGTATTTCTAGAAACTATTAAAAAGGTAGGCCAGAATGGACTTATTTTATATAATAAATATTAGTTTTATTCTTGCAGTTTTGCACATCAATGAGGAACCATTCATCATTGGCTACTACATTTACTTAGAATATCGAAAAACGTAAGTACCTAATTTCCTAAATCTAGATACAGTTAAGAAATTATAACATACTACTCTTATTCTATTCTTTATATTTTATCTTCAAGAAATGTCATTTCACATTTAAGGGGTTCACGTTACTTTAAAAAAATTATAAACGTTACTTTTTTACTTTTTGAAGAGCTTTGAACACGTTTAGAACGCGGTCGCCTATGACTTAGACTTGATAAATCTAGGCAAAGGAATCACAGTATGTATCTACTTCCGATTATTTGTCCATTCTGAAATGTTGCTGAACTACATTATCATCGACAGTGCTATAGAGGTCGTTGTGGTTGAGAGATGGCAACTGGGTTGTTGCTGTTGGAGCCAGGTTTTGCGCACTATGAATTATTTTCATCTTCGTCTAGACTGTTTTTGTATAGCGTCAGTTGTGTTTAACTGACTACTCAAAGAAATATAAATCGAATGTTTGTATAAAAAAGTTTAGTATGCATGGATTTGTAAATAGCCTGTAAATATAATGCAGCTGTAAAGAGCTGTACGTTACTTTAAAAATATTATTTACTTTATTTTATAAATTTTTAATTAGAAGATAATAGGTTTAGAAAGTGGTAGTCTTTGATAGTATAGAAAAATCGTATAAAATGATAATTCCTGAATCAAATATTCATCACTAAGAATAAGAGTACAATGTCATACTTTCTTAAAATATTTAATGATATAAATAAAAAAAATTATTTAAACATATGTTGGTTTACTATAAAAGATATGAACAAACTCATGCATTATTATTTTCTTTTTTATACGTCAAAACACTTTTCACATACTTCAACTAAATGGTCTTTACAAACACTTTTCCCACAATTAGTACAGCATTTATTGTTTTTTGTCTAAGTTCTTAGGGCAAAAATCACAGCTGTAATTAAAATGTTTGTTTGTAATATTGCCAAATATAAAGCTATAGCCTATATTGTAAATAAACGTTTTTTGTTACAATAATCATGAAAACAAATTATTTTATAAACAAGAATAGTTTACAAACACAATATATATCAATACGTAATACTTGATAGAGAAAATAGAATCTGTGTCTTGACATTGTACACGTTACTATATGCAAACCAGTTCTGTCTGTTGTCCATTTACCTTTAGAGTTTTTGTACGAAGACACCATTGCGCCACACATATACAATACCCCAAACAATGTTTTAATTCCTTCAAAACAAGTTTCATTTGCGTCTCTCCTTCTTGAAAAGTTACAAATATAAAAAACCTCGCAAAATACAAATAAAAATAGACTTCACTTATAAAAACCTCGCAAAATACAAATACAAACAGACTTCTCTTATAAAACCTAGCAAAATACAAATACAAATTAACTCCACTTATAAAAACCTCGAAAAATACAAATATAAATAGATTTCACTTAGAGGAACCAGTATCGTAACGTGAGGACTCGCGCGGGGTAAAACCATTCCCAGCTGTTGCAACAATATCTTCAAACTATCTGATGTAAGTACAGAAATAGATACAGGGCGAGTCAAATAGAAGGTATGTAAGGGGTGGAAGAATTTCAGGATTTGCAACTGTTTTAAAATCTTTGTTGAAAGTTCACTGGGAGAATAATTACCCCGCGCGAGTCCTTTAGGGTTAAGGACAGAATTACAATTGTAAGTACTTGGGTATATCCGATATTCTAATTGAATAGACAATATATATATATATATATATATATATATATATATATATATATATCCTTGGCGACAATGAAACGTTCCTCATTGCTGCGAAAAACTGCAAGAATAGATTTAAAATTTTATACATAGACTAAGACTCTTCTGACATACCTTTTTAATAGTTTCTAAAAATACAATGGCGATTACACACGTTTTCCCGATATTCTAATCCAACGTAGTCTAGCCGATAGTGAATGTTTCCTCATTGGTGAGTGAAACTGGAAGAATAAAGTGAAAGAGTGGGTTTTTACTATTCCAAATTTCTACTCCCTCCTTTGGCCCAACTCTTGTCCTATCAGCAAAGTTCCTCATGAAAGTAAAATTATTTCTCAGAGATTCAGAAATGCCTGTAAGCCGACATAGTTCCGGAACCAGATAAACGAATTTTCCTTAACCAGCTCTGACTTTCCTCGGTTTAGATTTGGTAACCAACAACGGCTAGTCTTTTTGTCTTATTTGTACGTTGTATTTTTCTCTAAAATATGGAACATATGTGATATCCTGAATGTCTCTTTTGAAAGTATTCAATGGGGTTGACTTAAAGTCAATGTCGTCAATTCTGTATGTCCTGTTATTATAACCTGTAAGCACCGTAGTTCCAACGATAGCTTTAGTGAAGACATCCCTAAAATTGTCTCGATGTTCTTGCAGTATGTCATTAAAAAAAACAGTTCTACAGACGTTCTTGTGACCAAGAGATGACAACAGGGTCGTTGCTGTTAGAGTAACGTGTAAGGCTTAGTTTTAAGTTGGAATAGTAAGAAACCAACTCTTACTTTACATTCTTACAGTTTCGCTTACCAATGAGGAACAATTCACTATCGGCTAGACAACGTTTGATTAGAATTTCAGGAGAGCGTATGCAATTTCCATTGTATTTCTAGAAACCATTAAAAGGTATGTCAGAATAGTCTTAGTCTATGTATAAAATTTCAGATTCATTCTTGCAGTTTTGCACACCAATGAGGAACGTTTCATTTTCGCCAAGACTACATTTGATTAGAATATCGGGAATACCCAAGTACTTACCATTGTAATTCTGAAGTTAAGAAAGTACTTCATTATATTCTTATTCTTTGTAATGAATATTTGATTCAGGAATTATCATTTTACATGATTTTTGCTATACAATCAGATGTGTTCAACTGTGAATTTAAAGAAATATAAAACGAATGTTTGTATACCAATGATTAGTATGTATGGATTTGTAAATAGCCTGAAAATACAAAATATTTTTAAGGCCAGTGTATTTCAGTCAATGAAACAAGGGATATGGTCACTAAAATAATAACAGAGAGGCAGTGTACTGTTAAAATAAATTAAAGAAGCCCAGACACAAGGGATAGGTGTAGTGAATTTAAAATGGTGGGCAGTTTATTTTCCTCAAAGAAACAAGTGAAAGAGTACTAAAATACAAAAAGAAAGGGAGTGTATTTCTCTGCCGATAACAAAGTATAGGTGTAGAGAATAAAAAATAGAAGGGCAGTGTTTTTTACTCAATTAAACAAAGGATAAGGGCAACAAAAAAATAAGAAAGAAGCTGTGTGATAAACTCTTGGAAACCAAGGATAGGAGTAGTGAATTTTAAATGAAGGGTCGATGTATTTCACTCAAATAAATAAGGGATAAATGTAATAAAAAAAAGAAAGAAATATTGTATTCCTTCGCCGCAATAAAAAGATACTTGTAGTGACTTTAAAATGGAGGCGCAGTTTATTTCACTCAAAGAAACAAGGGAAAGGGTATTTAAATATAAAAATAGAGGAAGTGTATTTCACTGCCGAAAACAAAGTAAAAATGTAGTGAATTTTAAATGGAGGGGCAGTTTTTTTTACTCAAAGAAAAAAGAACTAAAATAATAACAAAGAGGCAGTGTATACTCCTGCCTGAAACAAAGGATTAGTATAGTGAAATTAAAATAGAGGGGCAGTTCATTTCACTCAAAGAAACAAGGAAAAGGGTACTAAAATATAATGAAAGAGGAAGTGTATTCCCCTTCCGGAAAAAAGATACGTGCCGTGAATTAAAATTGTAGTGGCAGTGTATTTCACTCAAAGAAACAAGAGGTAAGGATACTAAAAAAAGGCATTGTATTACACTGTATGGAAACAAATAATAGGTGTAGTGAATTAAAAATGGACGGGCAGTGTATTTAAGTTAAGCAAACCAGGGAAAAGTGTACAAAAATAAAAAGAACGATTCAGTGTATTCCACTGCCGAAAAAGGAATAGGTGTAGTAAATTAAATATGGACGGGCAGTGTTTTTCACTTGAAAGAACTGATAGGATTACTAAATTTAAAAAAAAAATTAGGAGTGTATTCCACTGCTGGAAACAAAGGATATGTGCAGTAAATTTAAAATGGATGGGCAGTTTATTTCACGCAATGAAGCAAGAGGAAAGGGTAACAAAATAAAAAGAATGATTCAGTTTACTTAACTGCCGAAAACAAAAAATAGGTGTAGTGTAGTGAATTAAAAATAAAGGGGCAGCGTATTTCACTCAAAAAGCCAGGGATATGGGCACTAAAATTAAAAAAAGGGTAGTGAATTCCACTACTAGAAACAAATACCATTTGTAGTGATTAAAAATGGAGCGGATGTGTATTTCAATCAAAGAAGCAAGTGATAAGACATACTACATAAAAAGAAAGATGCAGTATGTAAATTGTTTCCCTGCCGGAAAAAAATATTAGGTTAAGTGAATTAAAAATTGAAGGCCGCTGAATTTCACTCCAAGAAACAAGGGATAAGGGTATTAAAAAAAAGAAAGAGGCAGTATATACCTCCGCCAGAAACCAATATTAGGTTAAGTGAATTAAAAATGGAAGGCAGGAGAATTTCACTCAAAGAAACAAGGGATAGGGGTACTATAATATAAAAAAAGAGGCAGTGTATAACCCCGCCGATCACAAATAATAGGTTTAGTGAATTAAAAATGGAGTAGCAGTGTATTTCACTCAACGATACAAGGGATAGGGGTACTATAATATAAAAAAGAGGCAGTGTATAACCCCGCCGATCACAAATAATAGGTTTAGTGAATTAAAAATGGAGTAGCAGTGTATTTCACTCAAGGAAACAAAGGATAAGGGTACTAAAATAATAAAAGGAAAGAGATAGTTTATTCTACTGCTGGAAACATTGGATAGGTGAAGTGAATTAAAAATGGAGTAGCAGTGTATTTCCCTCAACGATACAAGGGATAATGGTACTAAAATAATAAAAGGAAAGAGATAGTTTATTCTACTGCTGGAAACAATGGATAGGTGAAGTGGATTAAAAAAGGAGTAGCAGTGTATTTCACTCAAGGAAACAAAGGATAAGGGTACTAAAATAATAAAAGCAAAGAGATAGTTTATTCTACTGCTGGAAACAATGGATAGGTGAAGTGAATTAAAAATGGAGTAGCAGTGTATATCACTCAAGGAAACAAGGGATAAGGGTACTAAAATAATAAAAGGAAAGAGATAGTTTATTCTACTGCTGGAAACAATGGATAGGTGAAGTGAATTAAAAATGGAGTAGCAGTGTATTTCACTCAAGGAAACAAGGGATAAGGGTACTAAAATAATAAAAGGAAAGAGATAGTTTATTCTACTGCTGGAAACAATGGATAGGTGAAGTGAATTAAAAAAGGAGTAGCAGTGTATTTCACTCAAGGAAACAAAGGATAAGGGTACTAAAATAATAAAAGGAAAGAGATAGTTTATTCTACTGCTGGAAACAATGGATAGGTGAAGTGAATTAAAAATGGAGTAGCAGTGTATTTCACTCAAGGAAACAAGGGATAAGGGTACTAAAATATAAAGAAAGAAGCAGAGTATATCACTGCCGGAAACAAAGTATAAATACAGTGAATCACAAATGAAGGCGCTTTGTATTTCACTGCATAAAACCAGAGATAAGTGTACTAAATGAATAAGAATGAGACAGTGTATTCCGTTGCAGGATATAAAGGATATTTGTAACAAAATTAATGTTTTTTAATGTGTGTGCATTTCTTTCTGCAACTACTTTGAGAAAACATTTTTTGTGTTTCTTTCAATACCGCCTACAACCTATCTTGTTTTTGTTACTCGCCTTCTGTTTTATTTTCGACGCTCAATAGCACTTTCATCAATATCAACGACGCTGTTGACACCACCCAACTTAGTACTCGTTTCAATCAACCAAACCGTTAGTAAATCCCGAACATCGTTCACAAGCCGTTGCACAGTCTTTTCATTTAACCCCGTTTCGCTAACTATGGTATTTTTTGAGTACTTTAGAATCCAACCCACTAAAACTAATACAATTTTAAACATTGAAATTGTATAGCTTGCAAAAATGGTTCCATTTCGAATCGAATCTTTCCTCCGACAGGTTCTAAGTACATAAAAGCATCTCGATGGGGGCTAACGCTTCATTACACAAAGGTTGACAGTAGTGTTCTATTACCTGTGAAAGGGTCGTACAGTTTTATTGTTTTCTGTAGAACCTTACTTGCCCCCATTCAGATACCGTCTACCCAATTTTATTTTGTAATAAATATTAAGGTCAATATTTACCAACTACTTTGCTAGATCTCGCTACTTTAAGTAGTCAGCTTTTCTTGTGAGAATTATTGGTGCCATTTGTGAATTTCTGCCAATTGGTTCCGTTAATTTTTGCGACAATTGATGAAGCAGCAACATTCATCGGATCTTAATTGCTAAAATGGATAGTGTGCTAAATGCTGTTTTGTATTACTTAACACAAACAAATAACATTAGGCTAATTGTTTTCAACATATTATTGTGTTAAAAATCATTTTATATTATTGTTATTTTTGTAACTACTTACATTTATGTATCAAATACGTCGATAGCTGTAAATGAGACTCAGAGCATCTTCCAGTGTACCACCTATTATCGGTAAATGGCCTGTATTTGTACAACACCTACCAACATCAAGATATATAAGTACAGCGATTAAAGTTATAAAAACTTTTGTTTCAAATTGAGAACACGTAAAAAAATTAAGTTCATTTTCAATTAAAATGTTATACAAGTGTAATGTATTTATATTTCAAGTATGATAGTCAATTTATATTTCAAGTACCAATAGTCAATGAATTAAAATATTTCATCGTTTTATGAGACGTTAAACACGAGTTAATAAATATGAAATTTTATCAGTGAACGGGTGTATATTTTTTACTTTTCATTCAAATTAAAATGCAATACCTTACAAACTATTTTGAATTTTTCTGTATTTGCAGGATTGTCAATATATGTAATATGAATATTCCATGTTCTTTAAAACTCATTTTATAAGAAACGTAATATTTTAAAGTGTTGGGAATTATTGTATTGTATTTTTTTAAAACCATTTCATTGAATTTAGGTTTACAAAAGTAAATTATCTAATTACAAAAGATTTCCAAAGAAGGTTTACTGCACAAGATAAGAGTTGGATTACTGGGTAAGAGGTGCATTCCTGATATCATGCGCCTTTACCTTTCTAGTCGTCCTTGAAACGGTCATAATTTACTACAAGTTACTCTTCATTTCTCTCTTATATCAGTGACGAGGGAAATACCTCCTTGAGTAGATCTTTACAAATAGGTCCACTTCTTCCAGTCGCCCTATTTCTAAAAATTTCTGATAGGAACAATGTCTTTTGCGTAAATATTGATGTCCAACCTTGCTTATCGAAGGCATTTAAAGTATTAGATTTGTTTTTCATTTTATGTAAGAAATTAAACCGTTATAGTTTAGTGCATTACCTTCATCTTCTCGTGTTATAATTTGAAACGACGGCTTTTCCCTCATTCCTTTTTTCTTTTGCGCTTTTGCATCGGAAATGTGTCCATTATTTAATTGTTTTATTACATAAGCAATGACATTTTATATTTAGTAATTTATTCATTTTCCCATTAGATTTCATTAGCACTAAGACAATAAAAGATTGAGAAAGCAATCATCCATACAACTGTTTCATTTATTACTAATATCATAGAGAAAAATGTTTTAAAATTCGTACAAACAAGCAGCCATAAATACCTACAAATCAACAAAATCAAATTTGTCTTAAGCTAAGCTTGTAGCTTTTTGCCGGTGTATAAAGTGCTAATTCCTGGAATAATTGAACTTAATATTTTAAAGTCTTATCCAATACTTGTTTATTTCTATACAAGAAAATAGTTTATTCTTTGTATACAACAGGTGAGAAAAGACACTCTCACACAAGTAACTAGTGATAAAGTGCATCAAACCCAGCATAATTTTTCGGAAGGGCATCAGATACTCTGTTCTATACCAGACCCAGAGGTCTATTAATGGTTTTTCTTTTAAAACATTTATCATGCAACAGTCTTCTGTTAGACTGATTAATTTGTCCTGCAGTTTCATCTCATTTGGGGAGCTTCATGTAAAAGTATTTCTGTTGCAGTCAATTGCGATATTTTCTTCAAAGAAATATTTATTAAAAAATTCTTGAAGAGCCTCCAGGTGCAGAATTATATCAATAAATACATCTGGGTTCGTAGATATATAATTTTCTCCCAAATATGATGCTAGTATAGTAAACGCTTAGACACTCTTCTCCTGTATTTGAGAACATAAAAGGACTAACCTTTTCTTGCTTCTTCTGAACATATTTGCTTCCTGAACACTCATGTTCAGAGTGTTGTATCTATCAATAATAAAATTCTTCACCACAGAACAAGTTGTTCATCTCACTGAATTTTCGGTTAGTCATTGAAACTTCAGACCTCGGTACGAAGAGATGGGTGAAAATTTTACCACCAAATAATCACCCCACTTTTGTGTGCAAGAGAAAAGTTTTGAATTTGCCATGCATATAATCACTATTCAAAGGGAATAACCTGGAATTAGGAGCCCCAACTTTTATTAAGTTATTAAGTTTCACGGCACCTGATAAAACGGAGGTCAGATTTTCCTGTAAGCCTTTAGCAGCTAATGCCTCCCGGAGGATTACACAATGCGTACTTCGGTACTCGGGAGCCAATTTCTTTATGTTTACTGCCAGTTCTCTTAGTTTCCCAAAAGTTGCTTTTGCTCTACCTGTGCATAAACCAATACACTTTGACCAAGGAATGCCTATTTTGTGCACATTACCATTATTCATGTTGAAAATAAGTTCCGGTGTAGTGTTATATTCAAGTCGTTTGCAATACAAAAGCTCTTCTATAACTTCTTCATTATACACAAATCGTACAAATACTAATAGCGGTGCCATGTCTGCTAAGTCACTGGTTTTTTATACACAAACTGAAAAATGTGTGAATTCTTGAAGATATGTTTTCAACACAGTTGTTCTTCAATACTGGAAGACATGATGGAAGACTTTAATTATGCATCTTTCTTGCAAAAATTATCGGAGCCAATTGTGAATCTCTGCCAATTTGCTCCCTTAATTTTTGCGAGAATTTATGAAGCAGCAACATTCATCGGATCTTAATTGCTAGAATGAATAGTGTGCTAAGTGCTGTTTTTCTATTATTTAACACATACAAATAACATTAGGCTAATTGTTTTCAGCATATTATTGTATATAAAATCATTTTATTATTATTGTTATTTTTTGTAACTATTTACAGTTATGTATTAAATACGTCGTTAGCTGTAAGTGAGATTCAGATCTATGTTTTGTATACATAAATTGTATACATAAATGAATTCTTGAAGTTATGTCTTCAACACAGTTGTTCTTCAATGCTGGAAGACATGATAATTTCCAAATTCACTGTGCTGTTTGACAATAATAATTAAAATTTACCCGGAAGTAAAAGGGTATCATATATCGTGTGGTGCTTTCATCGTTTGCATCTATGTAACTAGCAAGGTAGAAGGACTTTTTATTAAGTTAGTATATGGATTTACAAAGCTTGTCATACATTTAATTTCTTTCACGAAAGAAGTAACAATACATTTTTCTGAAACAATTTATGTAATAGATTTGATGTCTTATAGGTGAAAAAAATTGTTATTTATGTTATTTATCATTTATTAATTTATAGTAGAAACAATATTTGTTTAAAAATGCTTATAATAAATTTTTTTCTAAATATTTATTTTGCTTCGCAATTTTGATATAAATTATTGGTGCATAATATTAATGGCTTTTGCTGAATATTTTATTTTGTAATAATATAATTATTATTTACCAACTGCTTTGCTAGATCTCGCTACTTTAATTATGCATCTTTTCTTGCAAAAATTATAGGAGCCAATTGTGAATTTCTGCCAATTTGGTCCCTTAATTTTTGCGAGAATTGACGAAGCAGCAACATTCATCGGATCTTAATTGCTACAATGAATAGTGTGCTAAGTGCTGTTTTTGTATTACTTAACACATACAAATAACATTAATCTAACTGCTTTCAGCATATTATTGTATATAAAACCATTTTATTATTATTGTTATTTTTGTTAATGTAATACCTTGCAAACTATTTGAACTTCTCTGTATTTGCTTGATTGTAGTATGTAATAAGTAAATTCCATGTTCTTTAAAACTCATTTTATAAGAAACGTAATATTTTAAAGTGTTGGGAATTATTGTATTGTATTTTTTGACAGCATTTCATTGAAATTAGGTTTCAAAAAGGAAATTATAAAATTACAAAAGATTTCCAAAGAAGGTTTACTGTAAAAGATAGGAGTTGGATTGCTGGGTAAGAGGTGCATTCCTGATATCATAAGCCTTTACCCTTCTAGTCGTCCTTGAAACGGTCATAATTTACTACAAGTTACTCTTCGTTTTTTTCTTATATCAGTGACGAGGGAAATACCTCTTTGAGTAGATCTTTACAAATACGTCCACTTCTTCCAGTCGCCCTATTTCTAAAAATTTTTGAAAAGAACAGTGTCTTTTGCGTAAATATTGATGTCCAACCTTGCTTATCGACGGAATTTATAGTATTAGTTTTGTTTTTCATTTTGTGTAAGAAATTAAACCGTTGTAGTTTAGTGCATTACCTTTATCTTCTCGTGTCATAATTTGAAACAACGGCTTTTCCCTCAATACTTCTACCTTTTGCACTTTTGTTCATGTTTACATAGCGGTTTTACATATTTGGCAAATAATTAGACTAGTTCGAGCAATGCATAATTTAGTTCTGTCAGTGGTAACAATTATTGTAGTGCATAGCAATTTTCTATGCAATTCCATTAAAACTACAGTATAAGTTCAATCATCCGATTCATTCAGAGCCTCATACAGATAAAAGATTAATAGAAAAATTGGATTTTTTGAAAAAGATCAGATTTTTTGGCTGTATGTATGTGGGAAATGATATAACAGAAGTATATTTATTTTTATAGTTGTGTAAATGTTTTTTAATCGGACCAGAAAATCAGGTCTAGGTAACAATTGTTATATTACGTTGTTCAAAAAAATGTCTTGAAATCGTCCAATTACTTTTTTTTATGCCTTTATTGATTCTCCAGATTATGCGAAGTTACAAAATTACGTAATAGTATTGAAAATGGCCAAAACCGTTGTCAGTTTTAGGTCACATACGGGCGCTTTGGAACTATGTAAAAAGCTGGAGAGCCGTTATTGAAAAGCACTAGCTAAGATACATTAGGACATAAAACGCAAAAGTAGGAAGTTCAAAATATGGCTTAAGTCCTCCTACAGAAGAGACAAATATTAAAAAGAAAAGAAGATTAATGTAATAAGAATGGGGCGGAAGGCATCGAATACTGCATTTTGTAAAAAAACTAACGGGCTCGGGAGGATAGTTATCTTCCATGATAGAAATAATCGAGTGTTCATTATTTATCTTTAGAAATGTGAAGTGCATGTTCGAGTTAATTAGTGTGATAAACTCAGGAAAGAAGATCACCATCGATCGCTACAAGGAAAAAACCGGAAGTTCCAAGTGGGCGCTCTCGGACACTACACAATAAGATTATTAAATAAGCTTCAAAAGTATAGTATAAATAAAGTAAGTATAAATAGTAATTACTAAGGACTTTGTTACTCAAAAAGAAATCTGATTAGAATAATTTTATAGGTGAAGTAAATTTTGTGGTAAGTGTGATTGACATAAAATTCGCATAATGATAAAAATAGTAAGCAGTGTTTGCATAAGGTTAATGCATATTAAATTGAAGAATGTTGTTTAAGAAACAAGCTGGTAACGTAATTCTAAGACGTAGCCAATGAATTAGAGAACAAAAAAGCAATACAAGCGACAAAGAACCATTGGGGGCATAACTAGGAAATAAGATTTATTTGTAATTCTGTTAGCGATGAGTGACGCGATAGTCTAATACAGGGGTCCGAGACCAAAGGTAGACTAGTTATTTTTAATGAACCAGTCGGTAAAAATCAAGAAAATATGTGAACTGTAGGGGTAGCCCTAAAAACAATTCAAATAATAATGCAGTAATTTGAACAAATAAATCAATGCAAGGAAGACGCAGATAACATTAGGGCACGAGATATTGAAACCGCCACTAAAAGTAATAAAGAACTAAAAACTATCATTAATAAAACAAATGAAGAAATAAGGAAACTCGGAACCCGCTAAGTAAATGCAGTAAAAGAACTTGAAAATCAGCTCGCTGAATCAAATAACCGTATTAAAGACAATATTACAAAATTGGTAATGAGAAACCAACGGCTTCCTATAAACAAAATATATCTTTATGATATCATCTTCATCTTGAGCTATCATTGATTCACTAAACATGTCGTTCTGTTACTTTATTTGGAATATAGGCCTAAACTAGAAACAAATGCGCAGAGCAGTTGCAACTGATTTCGATCTGTAAAGTATAACAAATAAATGTAATCGCTTCCGTCTGACACCCAATATTATACCTCTGTTCGCTCGTCTATGAATATCTCTACCATTACCTGTCATGAAAAAGAAAAACAAAAATAAAAAGGATAAATATAAAAAAAGTTAGCAATGCATAGATATTAAATAAATCAACGAAACTTTCCCAAGGCTGATTTTAAACACGCCTGAATGATAGCAATGTATTACTATCATTTAGCCAGTGCAAAGCCTGGATAAAGTGTGATGGAAATCAGACCCAGACATTTGAATACTTTCAAACACCCGTAAGACGAACAGAGTGGAATACCCATGTGCGAGTATGTTCTCTTTCCGCTTGGCGCTTATTTCGCTGTGTATTTCGTTGTGAGCTATTATCGCTGGGCTCTATTTTCTCTAGGCGCTTTTTTCGCTACACCTTAAATATTAACAACAATTTTATTTCGGTTATTTGACATACGAGTATATTCCAGAAACTAACTAACATGGAACATCTAAAAAAACAATAAAAGTACGCAGATCAGACAAATTAAGAAAGGGAAAGTCTGCTAATCAGGTTATCCCAACGTGGTGAGAGACATAAACAGACTCAGGGTAACCGTTTTGTCTAATAGGATCTCCCAGTTCTCCTAGCTAAAACATTGGTTTTCTTTATTCTGGGGTTTAACGTTGTCTGTGAATGTTGTTCTTTTCTCCATACTTACAGCATCGTGACCTCCTATTAATCAAAACCTTTGTCTCGATCTGCATTATTTACCTCTTTCAATGCATCTTCATATCGAATGTTGGGGCGCTTTGTCTATTGTCCCGTAAGGAAGGTTACACATGGCTTATTGTAAGGAGGATTTCTACCCTTAGCCTCAGGCTTGGGCAAGCGTTGATGCAAAGCTCATAGTAGCTCTGAAACTAGTAGCTTACATAATCTATAATTCACTGGAACTGGCAGCTAATCTTATTTAATAGTAGGTTTTCGAAAGCAGTTGAATATTTCATAAATATTTTTGTAGAATATCTATCGTCTTACCCAAGTTATTGCTACCACAAACCCAAAGACGTTCTCTCTTCAAATTATCCCCTGTTCGGAGCTGCTGGTGTAGCAGTAAACCTACCACTATACCAAGTGTTATAACGGAAGCGTATTTATTACAAATTTTGATAACCGAAGCGTTGCCAGTTCCCAACCTTTCACCAAGCCGGTCCTAATCCTCTAGCTACCTGGCTTGCTTCAACTTACCCTAAGACGGGGTATAGTTTCCTTTTCGCCATCTTCGAATTCCTATTTAAGGTCTACTACTTTCAATTTACCTAATTCCCCACTGTCCACAGTCATGTTAATTTGCTAATTATATATTGCCCTACCCTATACCTGACACTAGTTGTTGTTACCATCTAACAAGGAAACAATAAATTTTGACGTCATTTTAGATTAAATAACTATTAATTGTTTTAACAGCATTAATTTGAATTTAGGTGTTCAAACGTAAATTATAAAATTACAAAAGAGTTCCAAAGATTCCTTATCTCACAAAATAGGAGTTGGCTTATTGGGTAATCGGTGCTATCATGGTTCTTTCATGCGCCTTTATAATTTTTTCTACAACAGTTGAGAAAAACCGCTCACACAAGTAACTAGTGACAAATGGTAACAAAACCAGCATAATTATTCGGAAGAGCATCGGATACTCGGATCTATACCAGACCCAGAGATCTAATAATGGTTTTTCTTTTAAAACATTAATCAGGGAACAGTCTTCTGATAGGATGAACTTGCCATCCATATTATCACTTTTTAAAGAGAATAACCAGGAATTAGAAGCCCCAGGGTTTATGAAGTTTATAACTTTCACGGTATCTGACAAAATGGAGGTCAGATTAGCCGGAATGCCTTTAGCAGCTAAACCCTCCGTCAGGATTACACAATGCGTACTTCGGTATTCGGGAGCAAATTTCTTTATTTTTACTAGCGGTTCTGTTAGTTTTCCAGAAATAGTTTTTACTCTATCTGTGCATAAGCCCTATCTGTGCACTTTGACCAAGACATGCCTTATTTGAGTACATAATCATTATTAATGGTGAAAATAATTTCCGCTGTAGTGTTATATTCAAGTCGTTCGCAAAACAAAACCTCTTCTTTAACTTCTTCAATATACGCAAATCATACAATTATTTATTCATAGCTGTGCGATGTCTGTTATGTCAGATTTTTGTATACTTGAAGTTCAAAACGTGTGGAGTATTGAAGTTATTTTTTGAACACAGATTTTCTTCAATTCTGGAAGACATGGTAATTCCTTATTTCACTGTGTTGTTTGGCAATCATACTTTTTTAAATTTCTTTTTAAATTTTATTCGGAAGTAAAAGGGTCTCATTTATTGTGTGATGCTTCCATCTTTTGCAATTATATAACTAGCAAGGTAGAATGACTTTTTTTAAGTTAGTATATGTATTTACAAAGCTTGTCATACATTTAATTTCTTTCACGAAAGAAGTAACAATAATTTTTTCTGAAACATTTTATGTAATAAATCTGATGTCTTATAGATGAAATAAATTGTTATGTATGTTGTTTATTATTTATTAATTTAAAATAGATGATTTTTTTATGCTTATAAGAATTTTTTCTAAATAATAACTTTGCTTATTAAATATTATGGTCAATATTAACCAACTGCTTTCCTAGATTTTGCTACTTTAATTAGCCATCTTTTCTTGTGAAAATTATTGGCATTAATTGTGAATTTCTAAAAATTCGACCATTAATTTTTTCGAGAATTGATAAAGCAGTTATCAACAATATTCATCGGATTTTAATTGCTATAATTAATAGTGTGCATAATGCTGATTTTGTATTATATAATGCATCAAATAACTTTAGGCTAATTGTTTTCAACATTTGTATGCATGTAAAACTATTTTCATTTCTTTATAATTTTTTTAACTATTTACAGTTATGTATTAAATACGTCGTTAGCTGGAAGTGAGACTCAGAACTTCTTCCAGTGTACCACCTATTAGTAAATGACCTGTATGTGTAGAACACCTACCAAACTTAAGATATTTTAGTGCAGTGTTTACCGTTATAAAATATTTCCGACTTTGGTTTCAAATTGAGAACACGTAAACAAAATTAAGTTTTAGTGCTTGCTTTTATTCTCAATTAAAATGTTATACAAGTGTAATGTACGAGTATCTTATATTTCAAGTATCTTAGTCAATTTATATTTATGTACCAATAGTCAATGAATTAAAATATTTCATCGTATTATGAGAATATAAATATGAGACTTTATCAGTGAACTTATGTATAAGTTTTTTTTACTTTTCTTTCAATTTTAAATATAATACCTTACAAACTGTTTTCTACAAAGAACTGTTTGCTACAAAGAAGTTTATGCAACAGCAAAGGTATAAAGGACAAGGAAATCCATCAGTAGAAGATGGCAGCTGCTTTCTATTAGAGAATGACAAATCAGGCGACAGAATTATAATTTTCAGTGGGATGTTAGGAAGCGACGGATTGGCATCATGTGAAGACTTTTACAAGGATGGAATTTTCAAAAGCTCTAGTAAACAGTTTTCACAGATTTACTCTATCCATGCTGATTTCGGTAGCTCGGGGAAAGCGAAGAAAACTCAAGTATAAGAAGATGGATGAGGTCATTAAAAAAACGATCAAGAATTATGAAGAAACTTGTGATATAAGGGCTTGCCGCAGCACACTCTCCTACCTCCGCAGTCTAAAGTATAAATATAAAAAAGGTTGGCAATGCATAAATATTAAAAAAAATTAACGAAGCTTTCCCAACGCTGATTTTAAACACGCCTGAGTGATAGAAAACTATTACTATCATTTAGCCAGTACAAAGCCTGGATATAGTGTGATGGAAATCACACCCAAACATTTGAATACTTTCAAACACTCATAAAAAGAACAGAGTGGAATACCCAGGTGCGGGTATTATCTCTTTCCGTTGGGCGCTTATTTCGTTGAACGATTGTTTCGCTGGGCCCTTATTTCGCTGTTCGCATTTTCCGCGACACCTTAAATAATAACGACCTATTTATTTCGGTTATTTGACATATATTCCAGAAAGTAGCTAACATGGAGCATCCAAAAAAAAACGATACAAGTACCAAAATCGATTACAAGAACTCATTTTCTGAGAAATTTAATATTTTAAGTTTTGGAAATTATTGTAATGTATTTTTTCAACTGCATTTCTTTGAAATTAGGTTTCAAAAAGTAAATTATAAAATTACAAAAGATTTCCAAAGAAAGTTTACTACACAAGATAGGAGTTGGATTACTGGGTAAGAGGTGCAATCCTGATATGCGCCTTTGCCCTTCTAGTCGGCCAATTCTGAGATTTCTCAAGTGGATCCCACGTGAATATATAATATAGGGTAATATTACACAACAGCTGTGTTAGTTTTGCTCCATAAATCTAGCTATCCCTTCTTGTGATATGCTAAAAGTATTGATTGTCAATGTCTATCAGTCAGGACCTTAAGCTATCGCTAGAATTGATAAAACAATCATGCTCAACGATAATTGGATTTTACCATCTAAAATGAAGAGTGTACATCTAAATGAAGAGTAATAAATCACTCAAATTTTATTTTGAAACATAAAATTGTATAAAATAGTAGCTGCCACTTATTGCAATCATATTTGTTAGGAGCATATTTGTTACAAGCATATTTGTTAGAAGCATATTTGTTATAAGCATATTTGTAAGAATCATATTTGTTAAAAGCCTATTTGTTAGAAGCATATTTGTGATAAGAATATTTGTTAGAAGCATATTAGAAGCATAATTGTTAGAAACATATTTGTTAGAAGAATATTGGTTAGAAGCATATTTGTTAGAAAAATATTTGTTGGAAGCATATTTGTTAAAAGCATATCTGTTAAAAGCATATCTTATAGAAACATATTTTTTAAAAACATGTTTGTTAGAAAAATATTTGTTAAAAGCATATTTGTTAGAAGCATATTTGTTAGAAGCAAATTTTAGAAGCATATTTGTTAGAAGCATATTGTTAAGCATATTTGATTACAAAAATTGAACTTTAACAATAATCGACCATGTTACGATGCTCTGAGGTGCCGCATTGAACCCACTGTAATAGGGTCACAAGTTTTTACTGCATGATAAGCAGGTCTAGCATTACAGTAAGTAATTTTTATTCTATAACACTGCAACTACAATTTAATTCAGGCACATGGAAATCATTAATGATTACTTAGCAAATTTTGCATTTCCAGAAAGTTTTATGTACTGTAGTAAAATTTTGTAACTAGGTATTCCATTTGTTATATTTTTTGCTCATATTGCACGTAAAATTATTTTATTCAACTTTCAAATATATTTACTTTTTCACCGATAAATCCTCAACATGATATTATCTGGTATTTTTCCAGTAAAATATTGATGTAACTTGCTGATGTTCATAATTTTGTTGAAAATTTCAGCTTTTTGTTGAAATCATTTTCGTCGAATCTCGAGAGATTAGTGAACTCTTCTATTCATAACTTTTCCGTACACATTTTTCTTTTTTTATCGATCAGAATTAGATAATGCTGTATCGATTTAGAATGTCAAGTTCTCTTCAAGACTTTAATTTTATTTTTTTAATTTTTGAAGAGCTTTGTACACGTTTAGAACATGGTCGCCTATGACTAAGACTTGAGACATCTAGGCAAAGAGACCCCGCATGTATGTAATTCCGATTGTTTGTCCATTGTGGCTGGTTGCGTAACTACTATTTCACCCAAAAACAGTACTACAGACGTTCTGGTGGTCAAGAGATGGCAACAGCGTCGTTGCGGTTAGGGTGACGTGTAAGGTTGGTGGTATTATTTTTAAATTGTAATAGTAATCACAAACTCTTGCTGTTGCTGGTTACAGTACTGTACCTTCCAGCTACGTTACCATCTCCAAGGTGTCTTTTTCACTTGAAAAACTACTTTGTACTGATATAAAAACCAATCTGTTTTTGTCAGTAGGCGAAAATAGTTTGCTTGTAAAGTTACAGGAGTACCAGATTTTCCTTTCTTGTTATATAGTGACGCAGGTCTGGTTTTAATAAGATTTTTAGTACTTATTTGCCGTCTTCCACGAAGACTCCCTCTCCCCAACTGCTGGGAACCATTTCCGTTTTTAGTAATGTTTAGGGGCAATGTTATGATGTCTTCACTAAACCTATCGTCGGAACTAAGGTGCTTACAGGTTATAATAAAAATACATACAGAATTGATGACATTGACTTTACGTCAACCCCATTGAATACTTTCGAAAGAGACAATCAGGATATTACATATGTAGCATATTTTAGAGAAAAATATAATGCACAAATAAAGACAAAAAGACCAGCCGTTGTTCGTTACCAAATCTAAACCGAGGGAATTCAGAGCTGGTCAAGGGGAATTCAATTATCTAGTTCCGGAACTATGCCGGCTTACAGGCATTTCTGAATCTCTGAGAAATAATTTTACTTTCATGAGGAACTTTACTGATAGGACAAGAGTTGGGCCGAAGAAGAGAGTAGAAAGTTGGAATAGTAATAACCAACTCTTTCAATTCATTCTTTCAGTTTCACTCACTAATAAAGAAAAATTCACTATCGGCTAGACTACGTTGGATTAGAATATCGGGAGAACGTGTATAATCACCATTGTATTTCTAGAAACTATTAAAAAGGTATGTCAGAAGAGTCTTAGTCTATGTATAAAATTTTAGATCTATTCTTGCAATTTTGCGTACCTATGAGGAACGTTTCATTTTCGCCAAGACTACATTTGATTAGAATATCGGGTATACCCAAGTATTTACTATTGTATTTCTGCGTTAAGAGAGTATGTCAGAATATTCTTATTCTTTGTAATGAATGTTTGATTCAGGAATTATCATTTTACATGTTATTTGCTATACAATCAGATGAGTTTTACTGACAAAATAAAGAAATATAAAATGAATGTTTGTATACTGTTGATTAGTATGGTTGGATTTGTAAATAGCCTGTAAATTTATTCGTTTGTTTTAAATATTGTACTACCACTCACAGAGTTTCACTTTACGTGTAAAAGTTCATTTACCTTTTTTTATCAAATTCTAATAAGAAATTAACAGGTTTAGAATATGGTAGCCTATGACTTGGAATTGAGACATCTAGGCAAAGGAGATTCCGCATGTATCTACTTCCGATTGTTTTGTCCATTGTGGCTAGTTGCGTAATTACAATTTCAAAAACATTTCTACAGACGTTCTGGTGGTCAAGAGGTAGCAACAGCGTCGTTGCTGTTAGGGTGATGTGCAAGGTTGGTGGTATTACTTTTAAGTTGGAATTGTAATGCCCAACTCTTTCACTTCATTCTTGCAGTTTCGCTCATTAATGAGGAACAATTCACTTTTGGCAAGACTACATTGATTATAATATCAGGAGAATGTGTGTAATCACCACTGTATATCTAGAAATCATCAAAAAGGTAGGCCAGAATGGTCTTAGTTTATGTAATAAATATCGAAAAACGTAAGTACCTAGTTTCCTAAATCTAGATACAGTTAAGAAATTATAACATACTAGTCTTATTCTATTCTTTAAATTTTATCTTCAAGAAATGTCATTTCACATTTAACCTCCTAACTGCCAGATGTGTTTATGTGAACATTTTAAAATATGAAGTGAATTTTTGTAAAATTGTGATTACTATGTGATGATATATAAATAGCCTAAAAATATAATTCTGATAATTTATTAAATAATGTACTACCACTTACAGAGGTTCCCGTTACTTTAAAAAGATTATAAACATTACTTTTTTACTTTTTGAAGAGCTTTGAACACGTTTAGAACGTGGTCGCCTATGACTTAGACTTGATACATCTAGGCACCGCATGTATCTACTTCTGATTATTTGTCCATTCTGAAATGTTGCGGAACTACATTATCATCGACAGTGCTATAGAGGTCGTGGTGGTTGAGAGATGGCAACTGGGTTGTTGCTGTTGGAGCCAGGTTTTGCGCACTAATGAATTACTTTTCATCTTCGTCTAGACTGGTTTTGATTTAAATATCAGAAGAATGTGAGTAGGCCCTACTCACCATTGTATTTCTAAAAACTGTTAAATGTTCGTCTAGGTAATAAATGTTAGCTTTATTCTTGCAATTTTGCACGTTATGAACGTTTCATTTTCGGCTAGACTACATTTGATTAGGATATTAGAATAACCCACGTACATAACTTTGTAATTCTGCCGTTAAGAAAATATATCAGAATATTCCAATTTATGTAATGAATATTTGCTTCGGGAAAGGAAATTTTACATGTAATTTGCTATACCGTCAGTTGTGTTTAAATGACTATTCAAAGAAATATAAAACGAATGTTTGTATAACAAAGTTTAGTATGCATGGATTTGTAAATAGCCTGTAAATATAATGCAGCTGTAAAGAGCTATACGTTACTTTAAAAAGATTATTTACTTTATTTTATAAATTTTAATTTGAAGATAATAGGTTTAGAAAGTGGTAGTCATTGATTGTATAGAAAAAAATCATATAAAATGATAATTCCTGAATCAAATATTCATCACAAAGAATAAGAATATAATGACATACTTTTCTTAAGGACAGAATTTCAAGTACTTGGGTATTCCCGATATTCTAATCAAATGTAGTCTTGGCGAAAAAGAAACGTTCCTCATTGGTGTGCAAAACCGCAAGAATAAATCTAAAAATTTATACATACACTAAGACTATTCTGACTTACCTTTTTATAGGTTTCCAGAAATACCACCAACCTTACGTCACCATAACAGCAACGACGCTGTTGCCAACTCTTGACCACCAGAACGCATATAAAACTGTTTTTGAAATTGTAGTTTCGCAACCAGCCACAATGGACAAACAATCGGAAGTAGATACATGCGGAGTCTCCTTTACCTATATGTCTGAATTCTAAGTCATAATTTACCACATTCTAACCCTATTAATTTCTTATTAGAGTTTGATGAAAATATGTAAATAATTTTTTAAAAGTAAAGTGAAAATCTATGAGTGGTAGTACAACATTTCAAAAAAAAGATTATATTTAAAGGCTATTTATAAATCCATACAGACTAATCAACAGTATACAAACATTCATTTTATATTTCTTGAAATTGTCAGTTAATGATGATTAATCAGATTAATGCAAGATTAATCAGCAAATGACACTTACTGTGTCACTTACTAAAGAACACTCACTTTTACTGAGTCCTTGCCCTTAAAAAACTTAGAATATAAAAGAAAATATAAGATAGCACTTAATTTTGTTTCAAATTAAAAACACAAAAATAGTAGGGGAAATAAGTTCCATAGTATGAGGTTCCCAACGTTCTAACAATTGCATACCACCTGGAAGTTTTTGAAGATTTGACGATCCACCATCACCAGGGCCTGTTGGTCGGGGGAGTAGATGGGAGGACACAGAAATATGTCTAACAGAAATGTGTCCATTATTTATTTGCTTTAAATAAGCAATAAAATTTTATATTTAATGATTTATTCACTTTCTCATTAGCTTTCAATAACATCAAGACAATAAAAGAGAGAGAAAGCGATTATGCATACTACTGTTTCGTTTATTACAAATATCCATACAAAAACATGTTACAATTCGTACAAACCTACAGCCAAAAATACCTACAAATCAACAAAATCAATTTTGAATAATGCTAAGCCACTCTCACACAAGTAACTAAGTGACAAATGGCATCAAAAACCGCATAACTTTCTTGAAGAGCTTCCAGATGCAGAATTATATCAATAAATACATCTGGCTTCGGAGTTATGTCAGTGGTTTTGTATATTTGAAGTGTAAAATATGTGGAATATTGAAGTTATGTCTTGAACACAGTTGTTCTTCAATGCTGGAAGACATGGTAATTCAATATTTCACTGTGTTGTTTGACAATCATACTTTTATTGCCTTCTTTTTAAATTTAACCCGTGAGTAAAATAGTCTCACCTATTGTGTGATGCTTTCATCTTTTGCAATTATATAACTAGCAAGGTAGAACGAGTTTTTATTAAGTTAGTATATGTATTTACAAAGCCTGTCATACATTTAATTTCTTTCATGAAAGAAGTAACAATAGTTTTTTCTGAAATATTTTATGTAATAAATCTGATGTCTTATAGGTGAAAAAAATTGTTATGTGTGTTATTTATTATTTATTAATTTATAATAGAATCGATATTTTTTTAAATGCATATAAAAATTTTTTTGAATGTTTACTTTACTTCGCAAATTAGGATACAAATAATTATAGTGCACAATATTATTGGCTTTTATTTAATATTTTATTTTGTAATAAATATTATGGTCAATATTTACTAACTGATTTGCTAGATCTCGCCACTTCAAAAAAGCCATCTTTTCTTGCAAAACTTATCGGCGCTAATTGTGAATTTCTGCCAATTGGTTCCCCTAATTTTTGCGAGAATTGATGAAGCAGCTATCAACACCATTCATCGGATTTTAATTGCTAAAATGAATAGTGTGCTAAATGCTGATTTAGTATTATATTTTACATCAAATAACTTTAGGCTAATTGTTTTCAACATATTATTGTATATAAAACTATTTTAATTTCATTATCAATCTTTGTAACTACTTACAATTATGTATTAAATACGTCGTTAGCTTCAAGTGTTACTCAGAACTTCTTCCAGTGTACCAGCTATTATCGGTAAATGGCCTGTATTTGTAAAACACCTATTGAAATTACGATATTTTAGCGCAGTATTTACCGTTATAACATAATTCCCACTTTTGTTTCAAATTGCGAACACGTAAAAAATTAAGTTTAAGTACTTGTTCTCCTATGGGCCGCATGACCTTGAAGTGGTGGAGAGGCTTAATCCGGGCATGGGGGATGGGTGGAGCGGAGCTGTACTTATGTGGCTCCCTATAAACGGGAAGTCCAGGCAAATGTATGAGTGCATGAATTCGGCTCAAAAAAAGAGGCCAGACCTAGCACTTAAAAGGGCTGTTATCTGTCCGGCTCTCGCCCTGCCCTTCCCTTGCGGTCGACAACCAAGTAGCACCCCTCATCCAGGTTGGTGGTCTGGATGGACACATACACCCCCGATCTGAAGGTGTTATGCGATCCGTGCCGATGTAGATTCGTGGCCCTCAGGGTAAGTAGGGTCTTTAACGGAGCCTCAGGGGCACCTGGCACCACCCCTGAGTACTTAATTCACCTTACCGCCGTAAGCGGGGCTCTGCGGCGGCGGACCTTTATTTCCCTAGCTGCTCGTGGGAACACACATGGCAGAGACAATAAAATTAAATTTAATTGGTCAGGGCTTAGAACCTACCGACAAATCTGTCCCAATGGAGGTGGCTTCGGACCCCGTAGAGACAGATGGAAATCCAGTTTTGAAGGCAACAGGAAGAATGATTGGGGCACAAAGGAGGAAAGCACTCTGGCTTTCCTACCATGAGGAAGCAAAGAAGGCGGATGCGGAGGGCAGAGAACCACCCCTTTGAGGAAACACTGGTCCAGGCAGCAGAAGGGTTTGGCGGAGGCTGGGGTTAGAACCCGCCCTGTCGTCCCAGAAGCCAGTGTATCCGGTAGGTCCTTAGTACGACAAGAGAGAGAGAGAGGAAAAGGAAGGAAAGGAGTACATCTAATCCTACTCCAGAGTCGGAGGCCAAGAGGAATAGACAAGGGTCTAGGCCTGCTGGGTCGGGAGGGCCGTCTGTCTCGTCGATCTCCGCCAACCTACCGAGGGTTCTAGTGACCTTTGGGGATAGTGTAGGCGTGAAGATGGAGATGGCGGCGTTCGACCACCTTTAAGGTCACCGTCATGGACCGGATTCTAGACACATTCATAAAATGAATGTTTGTATACTATTAATTAATATATATGGATTTGTAAATAGCCTGTAAATATAATCGTTTTTTTTATATTGTACTACCATTCAAATTGTTTCACTTTACTTTTAAGAGTTTATATCCTTTTTTTATCAAATTCTAATAAGAAATTAACAGGTTTAAAATGTGCTGGCCTAATACTTGGAATTGAGACATCTAGGATAAGGAGACTCCATATGTATCTACTTCCGACTGTTTGTCCATTATGGCTTGTTGCGTAACTACAATTTCAAAAACAGTTCTACAGACGTTCTGGTGGTCAAGAGTTGGCAACTGCGTCGTTGCTGTTAGGGTGATGTGCAAGGTTGGTGGTATTACTTTTAAGTTGGAATAGTAATCCCCAACTCTTTCACTTCATTCTTGCAGTTTCGCTCATGAAGGAACAATTCACTTTTAGCTAGACTACGTTTGATTAGAATATCGGGAAATCGTTTTTACTCACCATTGTATTTCTAGAAACTATTAAAAAGGTAGGCCAGAATAGTCTTAGTTTATGTAATAAATATTAGTTTCGTTCCTTCAGTTATTCACTGCAATGAGGAACCATTCATCATGGGCTACTATATCAGCTTAGAATTTCAAAAAACGTAAGTACTTAATTTCCTAATTCTAGATACAGTTAAGAAATTATAACATACTGGTCTTATTCTATTCTTTAAATATTATTTTCAAAAAATGTCATTTCACATTTAATTTCCCAACTGCCATATGTGTTTATGTGAACATTTTAAAATATGAAATGAATTTTTGACTTGATACATCTAGAGAAAGGAGTCACCGCATGTATCTACTTCCGATTGTTTGTCCATTGTGATAGGTCGCGTGACTGCAATTTCAAAAACATTTCTACAGACGTTCTGGTGGCCAAGAGATGGCAACAGGGCCGTTGCTGTTAGGGTGACGTGTAAGGGTGGTGGTATTATTTTTTAATTGGAATATTAATCATTAATTCTTTCACTTCATTCTTGCAGTTTCGCTCACTAATGAGGAACAATTCAGTTTTGGCCAGACTACATTATAATATCAGGAGAATGTGTGTACCCACCATTGTATTTCTAGAAACTATTAAAAAGGTAGGCCAGAATGGACTTATTTTATATAATAAATATTAGTTTCATGATTGCAGTTTTGCACATCAATGAGGAACCATTTATCATTGGCTACTACATTTACTTAGAATATCGAAAAACGTAAGTACCTAATTTCCTAAATCTATATACAGTTGAGAAATTATAACATACTACTCTTATTCTATTCTTTATATTTTATCTTCAAGAAATGTCATTTCACATTTAACCTCCTAACTGCCAGATGTGTTTATGTGAACATTTTAAAATATGAAGTGAATTTTTGTAAAATTGTGATTGCTATGTGATGATATATAAATAACCTAAATATATGATTGTGATAATTTATTAAATAATGTACTACCACTCACAGAGGTTCAAGTTACTTTAAAATGATTATAAACGTTACTTTTTTACTTTTTGAAGAGCTTTGAACACGTTTAGAACGCGGTCGCCTATGACTTAGACTTGATACATCTAGGCAAAGGAATCACAGTATGTATCTACTTTCGATTATTTGTCCATTCTGAAATGTTGCGGAACTACATTTTCATCGACAGTGCTATGGACGTCGTGGTGGTGGTGGTTAAGAGATGGCAACTGGGTTGTTGCTCTTGGAGCTAGGTTTTGCGCACTAATGAAGGACTTTTCATCTTCGTCTAGACTGGTTTTGATTTAAATATCAGAAGAATGTGAGTAGGCCCTACTCACCATTGTATTTCTAAAAACCGTAAAAATAGGTTTGCCAGATTAGTCCTCGTCTAGGTAATAAATGTTAGCTTTATTATTGCAATTTTGCGCACCAATGAGGAACGTGGCATTTTTGGCTAGACTACATTTGATTATGCTATCGGAATAACCCAAGTACTTACCATTGTAGTTCTGCCGTTAAGAAAATATATCAGAACATTCCTATTTTATGTAATGAATATTTGCTTCGGGAAAGGAAATTTTACATGTAATTTGCTATACCGTCAGTTGTGTTTAACTGACTATTCAAAGAAATATAAAACGAATGTTTGTATAAAAAAGTTTAGTATGCATGGATTTGTAAATAGCCTGTAAATATAACGCAGCTGTAAAGAGCTGTACGTTACTTTAAAAAGATTATTTACTTTATTTTATAAATTTTTAATTAGAAGATAATAGGTTTAGAAAGTGGTAGTCTTTGATTGTATAGAAAAAATCGTATAAAATGATAATTCCTGAATCAAATATTCATCACTAAGAATAACAGTATAATGTCATACTTTCTTAACCATAGAGGACTCGCGCTAATACCCGTTACACCAGAGCTCGTGCGGGGTAATTTTTTACCCCAACTAGTTTTCAGGTTAATATCAGTAACATATTTAATGTTATAAATTAAAAAATTATTTAAACATATTGTGTTATACTATAAAAGATATGAACAAACTCATGCAATATTATTTCCTTCTTTATACGTCAAAATATTCTTCACATACTTCAACTAAATGGTCTTTACAAACACTTTTCCCACAATTATCACAGCATTTATTGTTTTTTGTCTAAGCTTTTAGGGCAAAAATTACACCTGTAATTAAAATGTTTGTTTGTAATATTGCCAAATATAAAGCTATAGCCTATATTGTAAATAAACGTTTTTTGTTACAATAATCATGAAAACAAATTATTTTATAAACAAGAATAGTTTACAAACACAATATATATATATATATATATATATATATATATATATATATATATATATATATATCAATACGTAATACTTGATAGAGAAAATAGAATCTGTGTCTTCACATTGTACACGTTACTATATGCAAACCAGTTCTGTCTGTTGTCCATTTACCTTTAGAGTTTTTGTACGAAGACATGACTGCTCCACACATATACAATACCTCAAACAATGTTTTAATTCCTTCAAAAGAAGTTTCATTTGCGTCTCTCCCTCTTGAAAAGTTACAAATATAAAATTTGTGTTCTCTATTATTGCCATGACAAAATATATACGTAGATAATTTAAAATGGATTATTAAATGTATAAATTAAAACGAACTTCAGTGATAAATTCCTCACAAAATACGAAACATAGTAAAATTCACTCACAGCAATCTTGCAAAAAAAGAAAATAAATTTATGCGATAAAAAAGTTACAAAACACAATTTAAAATAATCTTCACTTATAAAAAATTCCTAAAATACAAATAGAAATAGACTTCACTTATAAAAACCTCGCAAAATACAAATAAAAATAGACTTCACTTATAAAAACCTCGCAAAATACAAATACAAACAGACTTCTCTTATATAACCTAGCAAAATACGAATAAAAATTAACTCCACTTATAAAAACCTCGCAAAATACAAATAGAAATAGACTTCACTTAGAGGGACCAGTATTGTAACGTGAGGACTCGCTGGGGTAAAAACATTCCCAGCTGTTGCAACAATATCTTCAAACCGTTATAAGTAAAATAAAACTGTCAAACTACCTGATGTAGGTAAAGAAATAGATACAGGGCGAGTCAAATAGAAGGTATGTAAGGGGTGGAAGAATTTCAGGATTTGCAACTGTTTTAAAATCTTTGTTGAAAGCTCACTGGGAGAATAATTACCCCGCGCGAGTCCTCTAGGGTTAAGAACAGAATTACAATTGTAAGTACTTGGGTATACCCGATATTCTAATCAAATGTAGTCTTGGCGAAAATGAAACGTTCCTCATTGGTGTGCAAAACTACAAGAATAAATCTGAAAATTTATACATAGACTAAGGCTATTCTGACATACCTTTTTAATGGTTTCCAGAGATACAATGGCGATTACACACGTTCTCCCGATATTCTAATCTAACGTAGACTAGCCGATAGTGAATGTTTCCTCATTGGTGAGTGAAACTGGAAGAATAAAGTGAAAGAGTGGGTTTTTACTATTCCAAATTTCTACTCTCTCCTTTGGCCCAACTCTTGTCCTATCAGCCAAGTTCCTCATGAAAGTAAAATTATTTCTCAGAGATTCAGAAATGCCTGTAATCCGACATAGTTCCGGAACCAGATAAACGAATTTTCCTTAACCAGCTCTGACTTCCCTCGGTTTAGATTTGGTAACCAACAACGGCTAGTCTTTTTGTCTTATTTGTGCGTCATATTTTTCTCTAAAATATGGAACATATGTGATATCCTGAATGTCTCTTTTGAAAGTATTCAATGAGGTTGACTTAAAGTCAATGTCGTCAATTCTGTATGCCCTGTTATTATAACCTGTAAGCACCGTAGTTCCAACGATAGCTTTAGTGAAGACATCCCTAAAATTGTCTCGATGTTCTTGCAGTATGTCATTAAAAAACAGTTCTACAGACGTTCTTGTGACCAAGAGATGACAACAGGGTCGTTGCTGTTAGAGTAACGTGTAAGGCTGGTTGTATTAATTTTAAGTTGGAATAATAAGAAACCAACTCTTACTTTACATTCTTACAGTTTCGCTTACCAATGAGGAACAATCGGCTAGACAACGTTTGATTAGAATATCAGGAGAGCGTATGTAATTTCCATTGTATTTCTAAAAAACCATTAAAAAGGTATGTCAGAATAGTCTTAGTCTATGTATAAAAAATTTCAGATTTATTCTTGCAGTTTTGCACACCAATGAGGAACGTTTCATTTTTGCCAAGACTACATTTGATTAGAATATCTGGATACCCAAGTACTTACGATTGTAATTCTGCCGTTACGAAAGTATGTCATTATATTCTTATTCTTTGTAATGAATATTTGATTCAGGAATTATCATTTTACATGATTTTTGCTATACAATCAGATGTGTTTAACTGTGAATTTAAAGAAATATAAAACGAACGTTTGTATACCAATGATTAGTATGTATGGATTTGTAAATAGCCTGTAAATACAAAATATTTTTAAGGCCAGTGTATTTCAATCAAAGAAACAAGGGATATGGCCACTAAAATAATAACAGAGAGGCAGTGTGCTGTTAAAATAAATGAAAGAAGCCCAGACACAAGGGATGGGTGTAGTGAATTTAAAATGGTGGGCAGTTTATATTCCTCAAAGAAACAAGTGAAAGAGTATTAAAATACAAAACGAAAGGGAGTGTATTTCTCTGCCCATAACAAAGTATAGGTGTAGTTAATAAAAAATGGAAGTTCAGTGTTTTTTAGTCAATGAAACAAAGGATAAGGGCACCAAAAAAATAAGAAGGAGGTTGTGTGTTAAATTTTGAAAACCAAGGATAGGAGTAGTGAATTTTAAATGTAGGGTCGATGTATTTCACTCAAAGAAATAAGAGATAAAAGTAATAAAAAAAAGAAAGAAATAGTGTATTCCTTCGCCGCAATTAAAAGATAAGTGTAGTAACTTTAAAATGGAGGCGCAGTTTATTTCACTCAAAGAAACAAGGGAAAGGATATTTAAATATAAAAATAGAGGAAGTGTATTTCACTGCCGAAAACAAAGTAAAGGTGTAGTGAATTTTAAATGGAGGGGCAGTTTTTTTTACTCAAAGAAAAAAGAACTAAAATAATAACAAAGAGGCAGTGTATACTCCTGCCTGAAACAAAGGATTAGTATAGTGAAATTAAAATAGAGGGGCAGTTCATTTCACTCAAAGAAACAAGGAAAAGGGTACTAAAATATAATGAAAGATGAAGTGTATTAACCTTCCGGAAAAAAAGATACGTGCCGGGAATTAAAATTGTAGTGGCAGTGTATTTCACTCAAAGAAACAAGAGGTAAGGGTACTAAAAAAAGGCATTATATTACACTGTATGGAAACAAATGATAGGTGTAGTGAATTAAAAATGGACGGGCAGTGTATTTAAGTTAAGCAAACCAGGGATAAGGGTACTAAAATAAAAAGAACGAGGCAGTGTATTCCACTGCCGAAAAAGGAATAGGTGTAGTAAATTAAATATGGACGGGCAGTGTTTTTCACTTGAAAGAACTGATAGGATTACTAAATTTAAAAAAAAAATTAGGAGTGTATTCCACTGCTGGAAACAAAGGATAGGTGTAGTAAATTGAAAATGGATGGGCAGTTTATTTCACGCAATGAAGCAAGAGGAAAGGGTACCAAAATAAAAAGAATGATTCAGTTTACTTAACTGCCGAAAACAAAAAATAGGTGTAGTGAATTAAAAATAAAGGGGCAGCGTATTTCACTCAAAAAAGCCAGGGATATGGGCACTAAAATTAACAAAAGGGTAGTGTATTCCACTACTAGAAACAAATACCATTAGTAGTGATTAAAAATGGAGGGGATGTGTATTTCAATCAAAGAAGCAAGTGATAAGACATACTACATAAAAAGAAAGATGCAGTATGTATATTGTTTCCCTGCCGGAAAAAAATATTAGGTTAAGTGAATTAAAAATTGAAGGCTGCTGAATTTCACTCCAAGAAACAAGGGATAAGGGTATTAAAAAAAAAGAAAGAGGCAGTATATACCTCCGCCAGAAACAAATATTAGGTCAAGTGAATTAAAAATGGAAGGCAGGTGAATTTCACTCAAAGAAACAAGAGATAGGGGTACTATAATATAAAAAAGAGGCAGTGTATAACCCCGCCGATCACAAATAATAGGTTTAGTGAATTAAAAATGGAGTAGCAGTGTATTTCACTCAAGGAACAAAGGATAAGGGTACTAAAATAATAAAAGGAAAGAGACAGTTTATTCTACTGCTGGAAACAATGGATAGGTGAAGTGAATTAAAAATGGAGAGGCAGTGTATTTCCCTCAACGATACAAGGGATAATGGTACTAAAAAAAATAAAAAGAAAGAGGCAGTTTATTATACTGCTGGAAACAAAGAATAGGTGTAGCGAATTAAAAATGGAACAGAAAGTGTAATTCACTATAAGAAACATGGGATAAGGGTACTAAAATATAAAGAAAGAGGCAGAGTATATCACTGCCGGAAACAAAGTATAAATACAGATGTACTAGATGTACTAGATGGACAGATGTATAAAATAGATGTACTAGATAAAAAAGAAAGAGACAGTATATTCCACAGCAGATAAAAGGAAATGTATTTTAAATACATGATATAAAGGATTTTTTTAATAAATTAAAAGGAAAGAACTAGTGTAGTTCACTGCAGGAAAAAAAAGATCACGATCACTGTATTATAATAAAAAGGAAGAGGCAATGTATTCCGTCGCAGGATAAATCGTATTACTATACTAAATTCAAAAGAAAGAGGCAGTGTATTTCACTGCAAGATTAAAAAGATTAAAGTACTAAAATATAAATGAAGAGGCAGCATATACCACAGAAGACAAAAGCATTAAATTACCTACTGAAAAAGAAGGACACAGTATATACTACTGAAGTATTGAAGTGCAAAACATAAAAGTGAGGAGACACCATATACCACAGCAAGATCAAAGAAATTAAAATATTTAATGGAAAAAGAAGTAGTATATTCCACGGCAGGTTATAGAGGATTACTGTACTAAATTAAAAATAAAGAAGCAGTCCATTCCACTGCAGGACATAAAGGACTAAAATACAAAATTGAAAGAAGCAGAGACAAACTATCAAAAAACAAGAGTAAAGAATACCAAAATAAAAAAACAGAGGCAGTGTATTCCACTGCCGGAAACAAAGGATTACGTACTGATTTCAGTTGGAGGGACAGTATATTTTACTCAAAGACACAAGGAATAAGAATACTAAAAGAAAGAGGAGACAGTGTTTCCCACTGCCTGAAACAAGGAATATGTGTTGTGACTTAAAAATGAGGGGCAGTGTATTTCATTAAAAGAAACAAAGGATAAGAAATCTAAAATTAAAAAAAGGAGGCAGTGTAATCCACTGCCGGAAACAAAGAATAGATGTTGTGAATTAAAAATGTAGGGGCAGTGTATTTCATTAAAAGAAACAAAGAATAAGAAGACTAAAATTAAAAAAAGGAGGCAGTGTAATCCACAAAATGTGTACCAAGGGTACTAAAATGAAAATAAAGAGGCAGTATGTTCCACTGCCAAAAGCTAAGAATAATTGTAGTGATTTAAAATTGGAGGGGCAGAATATTTTACTCAAAGATACAAGGTATGAGGGTACTAACATAAAAAGAAGGAAGCAGTGTATTCCCCCATGGGAAACATAAGATAGGGGTAGTGAATTAAAAATGGAGAGACAGTGTATTTCACTCAAAGAAACAAGGTTTAAGGTTATTAAAATTAAAAAAAGAGGCAGTGTATTCCACTGCCGGAGAAAAAAGATAGGTGTAGTGAATTTAAAATGGAGGGACAGTGTATATTATGAAATGAGACAAGGGTTAAGGTTACTAAAATAAAAAGAAAGTAGCAGTGTATTCCACTGCCAGCAACAGAGGATAGGTGTAGTGAATAAAAATAAGGGGTAGTGTATTGCACTCAAAGAAACAAGGTACCAGGGTACAAAAATAAAGAGGCACTATGTTCGATGCGAGAATATGTTCAGCTCCATGACGAAAAGATCGATTTGAGTGCGGGATAAAATATATTAGTGTACTAAATTGAAAAAAAAAACAGTATATTGATGTTGTAATTTTTAAAATGTCAAACGTCAGTGCATTCTATTTCAGAATATTAAAAGATTGAATCGTCTGCAGGATAAAATTTCTAGGTACATTCCACTGCATGGTTCAAAGAATAACTTTACTAGATTAAAAAAAATGAAACTGTGTTATTCAACCGCAGGGTACAAAAAAAATTAATTAAAAGAAAGAGCCGGTGTATTATACTGCAGGATAATAATATAAGAGTACTACATTATAAATCAGGACTGAATGTATTCCAATACTGGGTACAGAAAATGTATGTACTCAATTAATAAGATGAAGGAATTGGAATCAACTGCACCGTACAAAGGATAGGTTTTTAAAATTATAAGAAATATCGAATTTCTACCACTGGCGGATTGAAAGGATAAATGTACTAAATTAAAAAAAAAAAGAGACAGTGTAATCTATTGCAGGGTAGAAGTGAGATGTGTACTGATCTTAAAAGGAAAATACAGTGTACTCCTTTGCAGGATTCAAAGGATAAGTGTGCTATAATTAGGAGAAGAGAAAGTGAAATCGACTAATTCCGAATGAGGATTGAAGTATTGAATAAAATGTAAGAGAGACTGTATCTACCAACAGAATAAAAAGTATTACTTTAATAAATATTTTAGATAGATATAGTAAATATTACAGATCTTTTCCATACTAGTAAGAGGTTGATAGTGCCCTGCAGGGTACGAAAGATTGGCCATAACGTAATTCCTTACACTAGAAGAAGTATTTGTAAAATCTTAAAATTCCATAAGAACGTTGCAAACAATCACTAAAAGGGCAGTCATTTCATGCCATCTGGTCTACCATAATTTATAAATTACCTGAAAAGGCTACATTGTATGAGAATCAGTACGTGACACAATCACTGGAGAGTATGACTGTAAGTGAAACAAGATTCCAATGCAAAGCTACATAGAAAAATTAACAAATATAAGTACTTATGTATAATACATTCAAACCCTGTACAAGGAATAAGTGTACTAAAAAAAATGAAATTGTGAGTCAATTGCACTTTACAAAGGAAAAGTGTACTAAATTAACAAAAACTAGCAGTGTATTACATTGCAGAATACAAAGCAAAAGTAAATTAATTTTTTTTTTGAAAACTTAATAAATAGTATTTTTCACTGCAGGGTACAAAGGATAGGACACTCAAATAAAATAGAGAAAAGTAATGTATATTATAAAAGATAGGTGTACGAAATTAAAATGTGCTGTCTATTTTACTGTAGGTCACAAACAACAAGTTTGCAAATTTCTTAAGAGAGAGGCAATATATTGTACTGCTGGGTACAAATACTAGTACAAAGTGTACTAAATTAATAAAAACAGGTATTTAATTAAACTAGTGGGTACAAACGATATATATACAAAATTAAAATAGAAATAATAAATGCAATGTAGATGAAATAAATGTACTAAATTAATGAGAAAGAGGCAGTGTATTTTACTGCAGGGTATATGGATAACTGTTACACATTACAAAAATATAATTCAATCTATTCCACTTCAGGGTATGACTAACATGTATGAGCTCACCAAACTGTATGGACTTATATTCCTGCACGAATGTGTAATAAAGTGTTTACTTCTTTTTAAAAAAGTTGTTTTTAATTTTTCCTTTTAATATTTTTTTCCAAATATTACTAGCACCCCCGTCGCGACTTCCCACGGGCAGTTTTAAGGTGTTCACACGGTACATAATCATCATAATGGTAGTTGATAGTATATAATGAATATACATAAGAATATAAGGAGTATTTATTGTTAATTGAGTCAATGAAATGAGGAAAATATAATTTATTTCAAAAAATACATTTATCAAATCTATTGGCAAAAATTTATAAATAAGATATTATTTTACTAACAAAGCGTTTTTCCTATTAAATTTAATAAATTTATAAATTATTTAAAATGCATATTGATCCATCTGAAATAGGTTCTAATATGAGAAAATGGGTTTGTAAAGTACTCCTCTTTTTTATTAAAAATTGGATAAAAGGATCTACTAAACGTGTTGGATGTTTTATTTTTAATTTTCGCTGATACCTTAGCTCAATCCTCGTTATGTACAACATGATGACTCTTCCATCTGGAGCAAGTTTCACTAAACTGCTGAAAGAGCTTACTCTAGCACGAGCAATATAAACTTGCCCACGTGAGAAACAGTCATTTCTCAAATCAATTCCGACTCTATGAGATTTGGCTAACAGTCAATGAATGTCATGTTATCTTTACTAAACCTAATTTAGTATTTTTGAACATAATAGCTTACAAAACAAACGTTGTCCTGTTATACGTACAAATATAAAATTCGAACAGAAATTAAAAGCAGAAAATAAATGGCCAAAGTATGTTTTTTTGTAATGTACAACAGTATTTAGTTTGTTTTATACTGATTTTTATCATATCTAACCTCGTACTTATGGTTACTGAAAATACAATGTTAGCCACCTCCCAATATATATATATATATATATATATATATATATATGAATTCATAGCTACTAAATAAATATAAATCAGAACTTCTAGAATTTAAGCATAAAAAATACCCTAATTTGTATGACTCTCAAAATAAAACAATTTGGTCTAATTCTGTATCTATTACATTCAAATATTACGTAAACACTGTAATACAGTTAGTATTACATTCATTGTGATAATAAAATCGGTAAAATAACTAAACGGTTACAATCAAAGTAGTTTATTATACATCACAAAATATGATGGGAATAAAAGATTTAATTTCTTCCTTAAGAGAGTCTTGTTGGGGGAAAATTGAGTGGGTATCTACTTAACTGCGAATTATATCATGGACAACATAATATGTTTGCAATACAAAATTGAATGTATGTTGTTAATCTGTACAACACGAACTAGGCACTCTTACCTCGATGGAACATGGTAGTGTGAAGGTTGTGGCCTGAAAATTGTGAAATTTCGTGGCAACACCCAAAGGAATTAAAATGAAATATTAAAAAAATTACAGAGCATGGCTACCTATATTTTTAGAGAGGCAAGAACGAGGTCGTAACGATTACTTGTCTCTTGAGTGGAAGGGTGTCTACTTTGGTGATACCGTTCAGAGCGAATTAGGTAGAAAGAGGTGGTTTTTTTAGTGCGTCGTCATAGGGACATCCCTGCAAGGTAAGTGAAACAGCACCTTTTTTGCAACTCATGTAAAAAAAAAATCAAATTTGTCTTATTCTTTCTTTATGTATACCCCGATTTACTTGTGTTCTTAGCTCATTTCGTTTCCCCCCATTTATGCAAAAAGTAAGTGCTACTGTAGGCATGTATGTAATATTGCTATTTGTTAATGTGTGAGAGGTATTTATTATTTAGACTACTAAGATTTCAACTCAATAACTAAAAGAAACTCAATAATCAGAATATAAAACTTTTATTTTACTACAATTCTTTTATACACATTTTGATACGTATTAACCATTTTAAGTACTTCTAAAGATGATTACCATGTAATCGAATTTTACGTAAAGTAATTGTAGTATAATAAATAATTTGTATATTGTTAGTGGGATTTTATTTAGTTAGTTAAAATTAGTCCACAGTGCTAAAAACTTTATTTGCTATAATTTTTTTGATGAGAATTTCGAACAAAAACTTAATTTAAGGTAATTACTTTTACTTCAACCTTTTTTTCTGATATTGGTATTAATTAAGTTGCAAACTAACCTGAAAGTTTAGTAATAAATTTTTGTTTGTAACTTCAACACAAAACTAAACATTGAAGAAAAACCAATTTGACTGATTTTTTCCAAATTTATCACAAAATCAAAATAGACACAAATAAAATTCCATCACACATTTACCTATTGTAAGAGAGTTGACAGGAAAATGACAAGTAGTAAAGGAGTCAAATGTTGCTGTTTGTAAAGGAATTTTTTATCTTTTTTCTGTTTGTTTCAGATCCTTTGACAATGCTATTTCTACCAACTATTCTTTGAGCTTAGCTTAGAGGTTGAGTTAATAACAAATGTAACACTTGCACAAAACTCACGAATTAATCATTTATTTACTCAGACACTTGTCAATGTCAAAGTCATCATCATCATCATCAGTGAGTGTTGCTATTAAAAACTCTAACCTATAGCTGACAGTAAGTTAAAATAATTAAAAGACAAACACAAAACTCACAAATTAATCATTTATTGACTCATAAGCGTTTCAATGACAAGGTCATCATCGTCAGTGAGTGTTGCTACTACAAACTCTAACTTACAACTGTTGCAAATTAGAGTTTGTAGTAGTAAAACTCACTGATGATGACTGTCATTGAAATGCATATGAGTCAATAAATGATTAATTTGTGAGTTCTGTGTTTGTCTTTTATATGTTTCAAAATTACCCACAAGCTAAGCACAAAGAGTAGTTGTATCACAGTAAGTTGTTAGAGTTTTTAGTAGCAACCAACGCTCACTGATGGCGATGACATTGAAGTTGAAACAAGTCTGAGTAAATAAATGATTAATTAATGAGTTTTGTTTACTTCATTTATTTATTGTAGTGTTTTCTCTGCCTCTGCATATTTTAAAATATTATTCAAATGACTGGTGTATAATCATTGAAAGTGTATACGCTGTTTACTACTGCTTTATCAGGCTTACATAGTTTAACAAACTTTGCATTTCTAGACATTTTCACAAATTTAACTGATAAAAAGTTTTTCCTCTCCTTCCCCTTTCTCTGCAGAAATTTTCTCTAAAGCCTACTTTGGTTTTGTATAAATTTCGTTCAGTATTTTTATGTTGAGATAACATATACAGACTGTGTAGTACTCAGTTAACTCCTCAAACCTTAGCTATTATTTTACAAATCCCATTGTTTTGGGAGAAGAAACAATGTCATCGATAACAGCTGGATGTTAAATCCCTCAAAATCTCTAATTCATTACTTTTTCGAAAATTTTCTCCAGGCCAGACTCATTACATACTGCCAGGGTTTGTCAGTGAGAGTTAAAGAGTGAATCATACCGAAATCAATTTCTCTCAAGTCTCTGTCTTTTATTTCAAAACGTCTTCAAAACATGCTTTAGTAAATCTTCATAAAGCTTGAAATTATCTATTGAATATTAGAGCAGTGGTGTTCAGAAGTATATATTTGACCATTATAAAAAAATCTTTAACAAATTGTTTGCCAGCCCAAGAGGACAAGAGGTTGCATTATCCAGAAGTCACTTCAGGAAACAGTGTTTTCTTCAAAATAATTTTGAAATAATACACATCATAAGACAATACTATAAATACGTACTATTGTAACCCTCCACATAACTAGCAATTTAAATTTAATCATATTGTTTTGATATATGTCCCTAGTGTCTCTGAATTTTATATGAATAATGACTTGTTCTTAAAATCTTCAATTGAATTTTAATTTAACATAAATCCAGTCTATCATTATATAGAAATATTTTAGTCCCAAGTCATGTTATACAATTTACCAATTTTTAAAGCAACTTTCTCAAACAAATCCACTGGAGTACATATGACGTTTGGGTTTTTATTTTTTTTTTTATATATCTGCATCTTTAGGTTTAACATTACGACTGTATAAAATTTATTACTACCTAAATATTACTTGTATGTATTTCTGTATTTCAGAATAAACAGCACTAAGACTGTTGTTGCTTTGTGAAAGCAAGATGAATCATAGATAGAATATAATTAGGGACATAAAGCTACCCTTTTTGGAGATCTGGACGAGTCATGTCTCATGAGGACAGAGTGTCACCCTAGAGAAAGATTTAATACTATTGTAGATACTTTCTAATATTGAGAAGAATCTTGTTTTGGAATAAAAGAATAAAACACACAAATCCTGGTCAGCTTATATTGAGGCAAAATTTCATTTGTTCTAACTCAGTAACAAAATATTTCTAAATATATTTTCTTATAAAAGTTATCTAATGGATTTGTTTACCATAAAGTTCAGCGTGTTTTGAAAGTTGTAACTGCATAATTATGATCTTGTACAATGATGACTGAGTAGTGTAGTCACTTACATACAGTTCAACCATCCGGAGAACCGAGCAGGAAGGAATGCAGAGAATGCGGTGTCAAACCCAGCTGTTAGTGTGCTACCCTTTGCAGAATTGTAAAAACATCACCCCTCCTACCTGCTCACTGTTAGACCTTGCCGTAACACTGTCAATTAATTCATCTCGAACCTATTTAAATTATCTAAAAGATTATATCGCTTACTAACCTTGATAAAAAAGTTTCAACCAAAGGCTGTATTTTTACTTTCTCACATGTACTATAGTACAGATTAAGTGTCGTGATCATAAACAAATCTACTGATCTGATTTTAATTAAATTTTGTGTATTTATTTACGTACTTAAAAATATTCTACATTAAACGGTATTTATAAGCAAAAAACTACTATAAAACAATATTTCATTAATTTTTAATAAAATAACCATCGTAGGTCAAAACACCTGACATTTTCACTTTGCCAGCACTTTTGAAAAGTTAAATTTGAGTCCACCCAAGTTTCGTCCATATAAAAAATTTTCCGACCCTCACTCCTTAGTTTTTTAATGTCTTGTAAATATTTTACCCTCCTGTTCACAATATCAGGACGCTCAATAAGTATTTTGCGCTTATTAGCACATTTTTTCCATTTGAAACCAACTTCATGGAGAAGTTTGCGAAGGGTTTCATCCTTCCACGGAAAATCCATTTTTCTTTCACGATTGGTAGTAAAACTCTCAATGAGGGATATTTTTTATGCTGAATATAGTATTCATTTACAATGTTCCTAATCACACATTTATTAAAATTATCGATTTCCCGTTTCTGTGCGCTGCCCGTTTCCTTTTCTTTCCAGGCGTAGATGAAGGCTCGTTAGACTTGCACTATTGTCGAATTTTATAAACAAAACTTAATGGTCTGTTTGTATTAGAAGCAGCTCGTTCACTGGGTTTCTTCAACGCAAAGGTTAACTGATTATTTCTGGATTCTTCATCACACTTACTAATAACACTAGCGATGACGTTTCTTGTTTCGCTGTGAATGGTTTTCCCTTCTTTCCTGAACTATTACAATCCATTGCGTAAATGAACACAAGTAGTCACTAAATCAACACAACACAGGTGAAGGCAACTGACACAGGCACATTATCAACTAAAACGTTCAGGCGAATGTTCGTGACTGGGCTAGTATTAACTGGCGCATGCGAGAGACAATGCTTTGGGAGTGGAAGGTATGTTAGGTAGATGGGATTTTCTGAGAATACTTCCCCGCACCCCTCATATGTCGCCTCGTTTCTCCTGGTGGGCGAACTGTATTGTACCAGTAGCTTTTTTTAGTTTATTCATGCTATTCATAAAATCAGAAACTTTAAACCATTCAAACTAAAAATAAAAAATTGAAAATACTAAAGGAAATATGAAAAATCACTTTATTTTATACCTCAACTTCAAACATTACCTCATAAGTAAATTTAAAATTCCGTAAAATTTAACTTATGAATTACTTGTATTACTTATGAATTATTCATTACTTTAATTTATGTAGGAAGACGGAGGAAAGAGGCAAATGGAAACAAGTACAACTTTTATAACATTAATGAGATTTTTTGAAATAAACCCAGATGTGGTAGCTGAAGAACCATTATTTTATAGTGCCACTTCTCACTCTGACAGGACAGAACTGTAAGTACTTTGTTTGGACATTTGTAACAAATTATTTATAGAAAACCAATTTGAGTTCTGACATTAGGTTGATGGCATTCATATGTTTCTATATTTTAGCAGTTTATATAAAAACACCAGTGGTATATTATGTAACCTGTTATGTTTGAATAAGGTTTTAAAGTCTTTCAAGTTGTATGAATAATCTTCATTTATAGCATTCTTTTCTTGAAAGAAAAGTAGTAGTGGAAAGAAGTGACTGTAAACAAACGTGACGTAGAAGTAGTAAATTTCCTCCATGGATATTGTTGTCCCAGAATAGGATATGCTTAGTGAAACTTTCATGTTTATATTTAGTTATACTATTACTAGTGCAGTGTTTCTTAGACTTTTAGTATTTGAGATCCTATTTTCAATCAAAATTCTCATTTCATCCTATTAAACAATAATGTCAATGTAAAGTTGCTTGATGTAATCATCTTGAATTCACTGATTAAACTATAATTAAAAATTACTTAACTAAGTGAACTATTATTTGTTGCTGAACTAACTGAATTATTTTGTTGCTGTAACATTACAGATATTGAATATAGTATCAAATTTAAAATGTATTTGTATTTGTTCTTTTATTAATTTGTTATTATTACTGTATTTATATATTTCGAATGCTTCATATACATTCATTCTTAATCCTTTATTAAGTTATTTTATAACTTTCATATTTTCAGTATTTGGAAATTGGTTTTATTATTATTGGTATTATTAATACAATGATTTGCAACATTTGATTTATATATTTCTGGATTTATATAAGCATTCAAATTTGGTTTAAATCTTTATTAAAGTGTCTTTAAATTTTGTATATATAAAACAAGAAAAAGAAATTCATCCAAGGATTACAATATACACACACACACACACACACACACATATATATATATATATATATATATATATATATATATATATATATATATATATATACATATATATATATACATAAATATATATATATATACATATATATATATATATATATATATATATATATATATATATATATTTATGTATATATATATATATATATATATATATATATATATATATATGTATGTATGTAGAATATAAAATATGTTTTCCTGTTAGAATTATTTTTAAGATTAAATAATATACGCTAATTACAGGAATAATTTATTGAATAATATACTCAAAGCTTTTCGTTGGTTGACATTACCAACATCCTCAGGAATTACAATACTAAGAATGATAAAAGAACTGTCTAACAAATATGAAGCTACTAGATAAAGCTTTATCTTTAGTTAGCAAAAAGTCTGATCTTATATATATATATATATATATATATATATATATATATATATATATATATTACACTATTTATATTACTTGCTATCAGGCTTTTTGCTAACTAAAGCTTGTTAAATTGTTAACTTACACTTGGAGGAATATATATATGTAATTAATATGGTGATACATTTTTTGTAGTGTAATTAATTAATACAAATATTTCAAATACAAGAATTGTTTTGATTTATATAATTTTCAAAGCTTTTCGCCAACAAAAGTATTAACATCTTCAGGAAAAAACAATGATTATTATACTAATACATTTATTGGCAAAAAGCTTTGAAAAATATATAAATCTAAACAAATCTTGTATTTAAAATATATTTTTATTCATACACACACACACACACACACACAAACACACACACACACACACACACATATATATATATATATATATATATATATATATATATATATATATATATATATTGTAACCAGGACATTTACAATTTAAAGTTGAAATTGAATGCAAAGTATATGACATATTGTTTGGGATTGGTATAGTTTGTGTATTAACTTTTAAGAATTTGTATTAACAATGGGTAATGATAACACTATTCAAAGTAGATGAAATTCATTTCACTGTAATGGAAATAGCAATATAAAAAGGGAATATAACTACAAAAACCAGAAGTCAGAACATAATGTTCTTTCCCATACTCTGAGTATATCTCCCATTCAACAGAAACCAGTTTAAACCTGTAAGCCAACTAGCCTGTGCTACAAACTTTTCCATCTTTAACGGATGAACGTCAAGCAATTTGACATATATAATAAAAGGTTCTTTATATTTTTGGGGTAAAATTATTTCTATTGGTCTCCATCTCTATTGAATCCATCTGAATGTATTGCACTGAACATAAGGATTGATTACCAGCCTTCAAGGGCAGGGATGCAAGTTACAACTGTAAAAATATATTTTCTTTGCCTGGTTCATATATTAAGGGGTAGGAGCAAAAATACTATTTGGGTAATATTCTGATAATCTGGCTGCAAAAATAAAATATACAAATTCGCAGATTTGATTTCGCCTGAAAATTACTCTCCCATCAAGTGTATCATGTGGACGAGACTGGATTGAATTTTAAAGCCCTTCCCACTAAGAGTCTTGCTTCTAAAGAGGAATCTTCTGCTTCAGGCTTTAAAACGAGCAAACAACGTCTCACAGTTTTAGCTTACAGTAACGCCACGGGAACAAATGTGTTTGGAAAATCCGCCAAGCCACGAGCCCTTAAAAGTATGAACTTCAATGCTCTCTTTGTTCATTACAGAAATCAATGGAAAGCGTGGATGACAGGTAACACTTTCAAGGAGTGGTTCAAAATGAATTTGTTCCTTCAGTAACAAAATTTAAAGAAAAAAATGAACTGACACTAAAAGTTCTACTTTTGATAGACAATTCTCCTTTACATCTTTCAGAAATGCAGTTGGTATGTAAACACATAAAAGAAATTTTTTTCCCACCCAACATGACATCGTTGCTTTAGCCTAGGGTTCAAATTGTGCTGCAGAACATAAAACTGAGCCACAGAAAAAAAGGTTCTGCAAACAATAATTTAAGAAGATTGTTCTCTTTCTATTCCAGAAAAACTTAAGATGATTACAATAAAGGATGTAATTTACTGGGTAGCTGAATCCTGGAATAATATCAGTAACACATTACTGCAGAAGAAGCACTGGCTTAACCTCGAATTTGTGGAAACACCACTCAGAACACGAGATGATGAAACTGAGCTCATTCAGCTCATTCAAAGAGTACCAGGAGGGGAAGATGCTGAAGAAAGTTGCCTGGATGAGTGAAAACACTAGATAACAATGAAGAATATACCGAGCATGACATAGTATCTATGGTCCAGGATCAACACGACACAGTGTAGCAGATAGCGATGCCTCTATGAATGTTGTTACTCTGTGTTAAGTAGAACAACATTAGGCTGCAACACCCAATGATGTTATGCTAATGCGACGGTGGCTCAACATCGCATCCTTCGGAAGGTTTACATCTCTTCGCCAGATGAAGATTACTGATTTTAAGTGAAAAATGTAGTTAAGTATTTGTGGGTTTTTTTCTTTTAAGTGAAACATATAGTTTAGTGTTTGTCTTTTTTATTTTTTATTTTACTGTCATTAAATTCTATGTTAATGAAGTGATACAGTATAGGCCTTCGTATTATATCATGTTTTTACAGCGTCAATTCCAATATATTGCACATCTCAATCCTTTTTTACGTAAGTAGCAAACTTTCAACATACTTCATTAAATTTTAGATACTTTTTTAAAATTTGGCTTCAGGTTTAGCTGAGGTTTGGATTTGAGTGGTCCTATATATATATAATGACTTTTTAATACAAATAATGACTTTTTAAATATGTATATATATATATATATATATATATATATATATACATATTTAAAAGGTCATTATTTGTAGCAGGGCATTAGACGATGGATTATTAAATGATGGAACTTATATTACTGCAGTCTGTGGAAGACTAATACTTCTTGTTTCATAACAAATATAAATCTCTAAATCATAATTCTTAAAATCCAAATATTGTTATGATTATTTTTATATGGACTGATATAAAATTGATTTAATAATAAATAAAATTAATAATTATTTACAAAAGAATTTAATTTATTATTGTTATACAGATCTGTTTAATGCTCAGTGCAGTTCTTGGAACAATAATCTACAATGTGTCCATAGTAAATGTAATCTATGATGGTGGAAACAATTTTGTTGAAAGACATGCAAAGATCTTCACCTCTATTACTGCAGCTCTTATTAATTTCTTGTTATCATAATGATTCCAACAAAGGTAAAAGATTAGTGTAGAAAATATTAGAAATATATACATTATTAATAAGTTCCATATATAAAACTGAAATAATAAAATAACTTTTAACCTATAACTTGTGATATAATGGATCGTGCAGTGTTGAAAAACTGCATTACAGCATAGAAACAGAAGACTAAGGATAGAAGTACATGGCGGGACATTGTTAAGGAAGCCAAGGCCCACCCCGAGCTGTAGCGCTATGTAGTAGTAGTAGTAGTAGTAGTGTTGAAAAACTCTCTATTTTGCTACTTTAATATTTTGGTTTCCTTTTTAATGAAATTAATTTATATACTTGCTTTACTTTTTAGGATTAAAAGGGAAGAGTATTTTACACTAAAGAAAGTTTTGTTCATATTTATAAATTTCAAGAAAACTTCAATGAAATAAATAAATTTTAAATACAGAATCGTATAAATAATTTATTATACTAAAAATGACTCTGATGTTCTATAACTTTCATGGTGATGGTTTGTTGACTTTTTGTATTTATGTAACAGTATAATCAAGTATCGTTTTAAATTATATTCAAAAAGAGTTTCAATCATTCATAAGCAAATTTTGCAGCTGTAGCTTCATCACCTTTTAGAGAAGACAATACTACTTCAATACTTTTGTTTAAAATAATGTAAACCATTATTTCTGTAGGCTTCCATTACATATACTTCTATGGAATCTACAACCTTATCTTTTAAATATCTCATTTAGTTTCGGAATAAAATTTGGTGATTCTGGTAAGAATGAGACAAATGTTCAAGGCAAATTTTGCAGTTATTTTGATAGCCCCTGTATTCTATTCACTTCATCTTCTCTCTGATCAAATCTTATGTTTTCAACAGTATCAATGTCAGAACTTCTAGTACTTACATTATATTCTGCGTTGGCAAGAAAATGTCTTCATAATAGGTCTTTATTGCATTCCTCGACTCTGTTTCACCACTTTTACTTCTTTCACCACATTCTCCATGAGGTGAAGCATAAGTATTTACTACAGATTGGCCATTTTTGGATTAAGATTAAAAATATGTATGTAATAACAAGAAATTGATATATTAGAAATAACTCATGAACAACACAACTGACTAACAAACAACTGATTCTTTCCCATGTTTATTCAGGAAATGAAGTTTTTATGAAGGAAAATAGGGTTGATAAACCAGTCAAATATTTATTATAATTACAGCAACATTTCGGCAACTTGTTTTTGTTGCCCTTACCAAGCCTGAAACTGTTTTGCAATAAAAATGAAATCTTTACTTTTAACAATCAAATGTGAAATGCAAGAAGGTTATATCTCCTATATTTCACTAAGAAAGTCTGTTGATCTATATTATTAATTTATGTTATAGCTCAATGGAAGCTTTAGTGGCGTGTAGGGATTATGATATTTTTACCTCATCACATTCTACATTTGATTGTTAAAAGTATGGATTTCTTTTCATAACATAACAGTTTAAGATTTGATAAGGGCAATAAAAAAGTTGCTGAAACGTTATTGTGATTAAAATAAATATTTATTGACTACTTGAATTTTGTAGTCCCTTAAAATTGGTGAATCTTATTAACCATTTAAACAATTGTTTAAGAGAGGGAGAGAGAGAGTAGGTGTTTTGGAAGAAAAAATATTTTCTTTACATTTTTGTGTTTTTTTATGACTTTATTTAAATCTTTATTTAAATTTATGACAGTACCTAGAGAATGATGAAGTAAGACAAATACTACTTTAATCTTTTATATCTATACAAGGTAAAATCACATCATTATGTAGCTGTTACATATATGAACATGTAAAGCTTATGAGTTTCAAAGTCCTTCTCCCATTCCACCTCAAATATCAAAGGACATAAGATTTCCTGAACCTTCCAGTCAAGTTGTTTAGTAATTGTAGTCAGTCATTTAATATTTGCATCAGTGTTTTGTAACCTTTTACATTTCATTGTTCAACCCCGTCTCACAGACATTCATTTTTAATTAACCAATTGAATATTTATCCAAAAACATCATGTATAACCTTTTCCTCTTAAAACTTCTCTAGGGTTCGTTGAACTTTACTCCAATAATAAAATGAACCCACTTATAGAGTTGTCTTATGTATTGTTGTTACAGTAGTTTGGTGTTGTAACGATTCGCTCTTTTACCTTGGTATTTTTCTTTATTTAAATATGTTATTTTTGCTTATTACAAAATTTTTATATTTACTTACCAGGGCTTCTAGTCCTACGTCACAGCTCAGGCAGAAACTGTCTGTCTGTGACGTCCTTCCAAATCTCGAAGATAGAACTAGGTTACGTACGAAATAATCATTGAATGTTTAAAAGACAATTATAAACAATGTAGTTATTAAACACAAATGATAACCAATGTATCAAGTGATTTATATCAAATTACTGCCAACCATTCTTTATATATAGCAATTACATATTAAGTGTTCAAACGAAAGTATCGAGAAGGTAGTAAGTTAAGTGTTCAAATTTATTTTAGAAATGAATATTCAAAGACGATTTCTACCGTTTATGTGTTAATTATATATCTGTCAGAATTTAAGTTAGTTAAATTTATAATACATTTTCTTCATTATACTCAAAAACGTACCTGGTTGTGCATACCACTTGGATTACACTGTAACATTTTATTTATCACTGCACATCAATCTCGCAATAGGCGCACTTAAACAAAAAGAAACGTACGAACTTTTACTATATGGAACTCATGAAAAAAAAGGTTCTGGCGTCTTCTGTACGTTGCATTAATAAACTGGTACCGGCCTTGACATATTAAAGTTTGATTAATGAATGCTTGCAAATTTTCTAAATTATGTCCGAAATTACTATCACGAGTGTCTCGTATAAAGACCTTTTGTGAAGTGGGCAGTTGGATACACGCGCGAAGCTCAGTACTCATGCAACTCCCACTTTATATTCGTATATAGCATTTATCCCAATCTGTTTATAGTGCGTTGGTGAGAGTTAAATTTTGTACACAAGTTATTCTTAGACTTAATATTTCAGCAATAATTTAACATGCTTTGTCAATTGCAAGAACAAATTTCAAAACTATTTAAAATGATATAATTTACTAACTCAACTGCAGTAGAGTCCTGAAAACCCGACATTCCGTGCAACTCAGGACGTTTCAGAATAAATAAATTTCAGGGTCTCCACGATAGACTTCCAGCATTAACTCTTGTCCGCTTATGGAGAAAGCTGCTCAAACACACGAGAAATGATTTGAAAAAAAAAATTCTGAAGGCGACTGAATCTTAGTGTCTTTGTTGAGAAAAGTCCCAGACACTGACGAAGCAACTGAGAAGGATGTGGAGAATAAGATGAAAGAGGATGGAAGCAGTGAGCCTTTAGGAGACAATAGTTTTGCCATGACTGAAAAAGATTGAAATGAAGATACCTCAGATGATGAAGATGACAATGGCAACAATGTCGCTGATGAAAAAATGTGTCTCAGTGTTAGACTTCAGGCTGTAGAAGAAGCGTTGTGGTACTTCGAATAATATGGTGCATCAGCAGCAGACATCTTGGTTGTAAGACGATTGGGTGACCTCCCAGTGCACCGCAGATCTCAATCTGAGAAGCAGTCTAGCATTAGACATTTTTCCCTCACAATAACATTTTACACACAACTTTTATCCAGTAAGATTCTATGTTAGTGCATGTTACTTATTTATTACAGCCTATTACTAGACCTTGTTTAATTTTTATTAGTATTTGTTTATTTTGTTTTATTGATAGTCATCAATGATTATGATTATTCCAATATTTGTTAAAAACGACAAAATTTTGTAAGCTTTTATCTAGCACATAGAATAGGCTATATTCTATGAAAGCATTAAACACGAGACATACAAAATATAGCCCTAGTATATTGTTGTAAATAATTTAACTTGTAAATATTACACACTTTAGCAAAAAAGTTTATGTTTTCTTTCATTTTTAACTTGAGTTCCAGCATACTCGACATTCTTGAAACTCAACACCCTTTAAGTCCACATTATGTTGAGTTTTCAAAACTCTACTCTAATACATTTTAAATAATGGTAAATAATAAAAGAGTTTAATAAAAATCTCACTTCTAGTCTGTATATATTAATAAACTAGTGTCTAGTGAGATTTTGAGTAAACTCTTTCAATATTTACTGTTATGATTTGTTCTCACTAGCTAAGCTTTAATTAACCTTACATTTTAATTGTTTTATTTATACCTTTGGATTTTTCGAGGAAAATAGCTTAAAACCTTTATTTTTACTGAAAATTTAACAAACCACACTCTTGTAAATATACACAGTTGAAGTAATAAGTATCAGCAGCAACAGCATTATTAGTATAAAACTCAAATGCTAATTATTAGAATATCCTAATTATTTCCTAATTATTAGACATTCATTGATATGTCTAGCAACAATGGGATGGCATATGAAATATAGACAGCATAAGTTATGATTTATCTTTGTGAGCATTTACAAGAGATTTAGCCCTGATAATTGTTTTCTTATCACATTACCAATGACAGAAAAGTTTGTTCTTATGGTTAGTAAGACATGGATTTGTAAGTTGATATTTTAATTGACTTCTGGTAGTTCGTTTTGAAAGTATGTTTCCGTACTGTTTATTTGCTTCCAAGATCACTCATAAGTATATACATTAAGATTAAAATTTGACTCATTTCAAATATTACAAGCACAACAGAAAAGTAGGTGTAAGACTGTGGTTGCAAAATTGGTCATTTCCATTGTTCCGTTTGAATGAACTTTTGGAATTAATTCTTTTAGTTGCCATTTTTAGAAATCACTTCAGTGACCAAATTATTGTACTGCTCAGTATTTATATGAATAATACATTATCTTGAATCAACCTTTACCTTTAAAGTTTAATACTCCGGAATTATTTACAAATTTCTACTTGTTTTCAGTCATTGTCCGTAAAGAAATTATTTCTGATTCAAAAAATAATGAAGTATATAACAATTACATAAATTACATTAATTACGTACATATTTCTTAAAATTAGTTTCCACTTAAATAAAGAAATATTTAAATTATATTATTTCTCTTGAATTTTGTAGTCCACTACGTGCCGTAAAACATAATTAATCACTTCTACATTATTTTATGACTTAGAACTTTAAATTTTGTCAATTTGTAAAAACTTACTGAGACAGAACGTTTTCAATCGTTTTGTGGTGATCTTCATCATTGTCTGAAGAAGAGAAGGGAACAAAAACGTTCTGTCTCAGTAAGTTTTTACAAATTTACAAAATTTAAAGTTCGGATCGTCATTAACTAATGTAAAAGTGATTAATTGTATTATTTGATAAAATTGATTAAATCATATAAATATGTATTGTATAATAACATTTTATATTGTAATTGTTTTTTTTTTTATTCAAATTACTTTCAAACTCTGTTCTAGTGATTAATTATTTTTATATTAGACAGATTTTTAATGTTTATGAATATCGTAGATATTAGAAACTAAACAAATACACATCTTTTTCTTCTTGTTGAATAAGAATTGTTTTACAGTTAAAATAACTTTTAAATTCAAAAAAAATTACATGTTTAAGACATTACATGCAAGTCTCAATTCTGATACTATGAACTTTATTAATTGTAAAGAAATATTTCACTTAATTACTGAATCCTAACATTCGCAGGTTTATATTTATTACAGGGAAGATTTTTGTATTATCTAGGCGATACAGATGCACGGAAAAAAAATTTTAAGATTGAAAGGTGGTGTATATGATTCTGCTGCTTGTCTTAGTGAGCAGTGCATTCAATCAGCTATTACTAAAAGTGGAAAACAATATTTTAACAACTTTTTGGAACTAGCGTACCCGTAAGTCCACTTATCTGTAAAGATTTTACAACTTGCAGTTTTGTTGTACATCTTGAAGTTTTTTTAAATTACTACTTTTGTCATCACTTAGAAAATTAACCACTATATACTAGTATTTTTCAGCAAAAGCGTTTCTCACTGAATCAGTTCCTTGTTCAATGTTTGAGTCACGGACAAATGAATACAATAGTAGTAAAGATTTTATTTCTATAAATGTGTTTTTCAGAAATTATTGACAAGATAAAAATTTTGTGAATGATGCACAATCATATATATATATATATATATATATATTTATTTATTTATTTATTTATATATATATATATATATATATATATATATATATATATAATATTTTCATAAACAAGAAAATATAATTTTTTTTCTTAATAAATTTTCACTAAGCTAAATAAGTGAAGCTTTTCACAGATTTGCACAACCAGCATTCTCAAACTTACAAGTAACATAGAGTTCCACGACTACATCCTGACTGTCCATATATTGTATTATGTCCAAAGGATCAGCCAATACTTATGTTGTCAGTTTTATTATACAACTGCTAACACTTTCTATTTATTTTGATAATATCATGGAATATGCTAAAGAATAGTGTTATGTTTTGATTTTATTTGTATTTGTTCTTCAATAAGTGTATTTTAATTTTTGTTACAACACTTGATGCTACATGATGACAATGCTAAGTATTACATTATTTTTTTTTTGTTACCAGAAGAGCAATTTTATCAATAAGAAACTGTGCATTAATTATTTTGACAATAACAGATACTTTTCTCTTGTATAATTATTTAATTTTAAAGTTTTTAATTTGTGTAAGCGTGTAATTAAAAATATAGTGAACAATTCAATGATTAAGTAAATTTTTTGAATTTATTTTAAAAAAACAAAACTTTATAGGAAATTGTAAAAATTATGAATAAATACTAATGCTGTATTTCCTGGGAACCATAATATTGCAAGCTTAAAGTGCATTCTTGAAAAGAACCTTTCATAAAAATTTTTTTATTTTCACCATTATTCTTATGAATTGTAAACAAAAATAATTTTTTTAAATAATTATTGATTAAAGATTCTGAAAGTAAAACCATCTTTAAGTTTGAAGATAATTTCAGTACCCTACCACTCAAACATAATAATTGTCTAACACTTTAACACATATTAAAACTGCTTCTTGTAATCATCTTGGATTCACTAATTAAACTGTAAGTAACTATTACATAACTGAATGAATACTTTAGAACTTGTGTGATGGCACGTTTTGAAACAATCGTTTCATTTACAATGCGAACAGTCCAATCACTGTGAGTAGACGATTAGCTTCATAAATGAAACGATTGTTTTAAAACGACACAGTACATGAGTTCTAAAGAATTCACTCAGTTATACAATAATTACTTACAGCATAATATATTAAAATTTGTAAGAACGTGGCTATAGCTGTACTTACTTTTTTTTAATGAGAAAGGTGGTTAAGTCAAACATATCTATTTACCTTAAAAAATGCCCATGATCATTTAACATCAAGTGTAAGTGTTACTGTGAGCAAGGTTTTACATTATGTTTGTTAGTGTGATTTCTAGTACCCTAAGTGGAAGATAAAATTAAATAATAAAATAGTATAAACCATTTTTACAATTAGATTACAATTACCTAGATTTTACAATTAAACATAGATTAAAACTATAAAGTTAGTTTTATTTCTCTACTGGTGACTTTTGCATTGGCTCGTTGCTGTGTTAGAAACATTAAAACAAAAAAAAATTAAATCTTCAAGCTGACATCAAGAAACATTATAAGTTTCTATTGTAATTATTTTTACATTAAAAAAATTAAAAAAGCTACTAAAATATTTATATACAGTTCTTATATTAAGAAATGATGTTTCAGAGCTATTATGTACTGGTGGCATTATAGAATACAAAGAAATACAACAAAAGCTGTGAACCGACCATATACACCCTGGGAAGAAGACTACCAACTACAAGGTCCTGGAAGACTAGCGCTGTTTGAACAATACTTTGAAATGGATATTTTATATTTTAAAAAAATATTTATATTCTTATAATAAAATTTTTATCTGTTTTCAAATGGAAGTAACTACTCTTGAAGATATAAAACTTAATTTTTTATTTTAAAAAACAATAGTGTTTAGTGTCATTTATATCAGTTACAGTGGAAATCAGTCACTTTAATATTTGTGACAGTGAAAAACTGTCATTCATTTTTTTAAATAACACAAAACTATAATTACTTTCAAACATACCTCTTTGAATGTTATATATATATATTCCTCCACAGATGGAAAAATATGATTAATAGTTATTATTTGGAGTACATCCGTTCATTCTGCAGTGCATAAAATCGTTAGAATCTCACATAGCATTGTCGAGGTGAACCTAACAACAGTTGAAGAGCGCAGACAACTCTACTCCTATATATGAAGGAATAAAGCCTTGACCAATGACGTCAATCCACATACCCCTGAGCCAAACAATTACTCACTTTCCTTTCCTTTTGTTCACCTTACTCCCGATAAAATCTATTGATGATACATTTCCACACTGCAGGCAAATTCAAAATATCATAACGTTTGTTAAGACTCCCTTGCTCCTCTATTTCGACAGCCTCATGTATAATTCTAGTCCTGTAGTTTTCCACTTGCGCAATCTGTCGGCAAGACTGGAAATCAATGGTATGCCCTATATCGCAGTGGTGCTTGTACAGAGCCGATGTTAAGCAACAAGTTAAAAACGGTTATTCATTTTTTCTAATAACACAAAATTATAATCAATTTCAAAAATACCTCTTTGAATGTTATATATTCCTATTTTATTAAATAATTAATAGAAAATGTAAGGAAATATGTATACAATTAGTTTTATGGTAAATTCATGACTACATAAATCATTCAAGAACAGTAAATGTTTTTGTACATATTTCCTAATGTCTATGAAACAAGAAAAATTTATTTGAAACTAAAAGACATTTGAATTTTGCCAACTGTGTGTGGCCGTGATTACATTTCATGAAAACTTCCTAAAACAATTAATATCTATTTTTTGCACCGGCATACAGCTTCAAGAATAGCCAATAGCCTGATGTCCACTGTAAATGATCCTTGCCAGCTCCTGTTCATGTTCCTGTGCAGGAGAATCTCTTACAATGTCACTTCGGCCCTCACAAAGTCCACAGTCGAATAAAATGAGCTTCATGCTTTTATCACTACCTCCTCAAAGTGCACAATTTGAAAACTCGAAAGATTAAATCTAAATAAGTATTTCTTCATCACTAGATGACCAGATCATGCAGCAATCGGATATGATACTTCCCAGATTCTCTCCTAATTCAACAGTTCAGACTAAATTTGAAAGAGGTGACTAATAATAAGTCCAACATTTTTGGGGCTGATTATTTGGCAAGCTTTTACAGTACATGAATGAGTAGGCCTACCTGGCTTTAATTGTTTGGTAAATGTGGGATGCCACTTTAGCTGTTTCATTGGCACACTCATTTCCTGGTATTTCACAATGTCAATAAATAGGTTTATTCTTCCCCACTTAATGTTGTTTGCAGGTTTTCTTATTTCAGCAGTACAAACGGAGTAGTCCCCTGCAGATGAATATGAGACAACCTAAAGGGCAGATCTGGAGTCGGTAAATATGCATATTTTCTCTTCCTTTGTTTCAAAGAAACTCAAATAAGGAAATAATAAAATATTCAACTGCTTTTTAAGGCAGAGTTTCACAATATTTTAAATCAGAAAATCAGATTTTCAGTATTTATTGCGTGGAATATAGAAAGGTTATCCCAAGCAGAGAAAGATAGTACCCTTATACAACTAAATAATTATGATATAGGAACTTTTATTTTTAGCTTGTAACACAACAAAATAATTACTAATTTTATAAGAACCACGCCTGGAAATATAGCTGTCTGCTGTAAGAGATCAGACACTGAGGCACAAACCAGTATCAGACATTTGACACATAACCAGTATGAACAAGAAACAAGTCACTACAAATACTTAATCCACTGGACTTTATTGAATTAGATATTAGGCTAATTTATTGCATAAAATAAATGAAAACAGATACAATCTTGGTAGATATTTCAATTTGTACGATAAAAACTCTATATCCAACTGACACTAGAACCAACTGACAATTTTAAAGGTTGTTGAAATTATTTTGAGAATTGTTACGGCAGCATTACATTAATACGGCAACATCAAATTAAGTAATATAAGATTCTGCCCTTAATGTATATACCCTACAGAAAAAAATACTAATTGACTGGAGAAAAATTTTACAAACTCCTTAAAGGTCTAGTAAATTATCTAGGATTATTGATTAATATTTTCACAAAAACAAATTACTTCGACCTGTTTTATTAAATATTTATTATCTAAAAGTATGACATTAAACTGTATGATGACAATCACTACTGGTAATTGTCTCAATATTTATAAGAAAACGACATTTTGTAGTTTGTATGTGTTTGCATAAAACTTTTCTAAATTGAAAATAAAGTGTTGGAAATGTGCTACTAATGTATATTTATAGATAAAAAAAGAAAGAAATTGGGTATTTTCAGTGACCATTCCTCTCCCTATTTTATATTGGATATGCTTACTGCTACAGTATTTTAAGCAAAATCATTATCTGTTGATAAGAAACTTCTACTGAAAAGTTTGAACCTTAAGGACTTAAACTTAGTCATTTAGATTGACTCAAAACTTTAATTTTAAGCTATACATCTAAGAGTCTAATAGTATTGTTTATCAGAAATAAGTACAGAGCCGTTAGAAATAAGATTTTGGCGGTTATGGTGACAAAAAGCGTATGTGAGTTATGTGTTTAGGAGTTGAGTATGGGCGTAGGGTGTAGTGTGAAATGTTTGTATATCTCATATTGTTTGATTTTGTATTGTTGGTTATTTTTTAGTTAAAAACTAGTAGCTCAAGTGTAGATGGAATCAATTAATATATATTTTTTCCTCCATGTTGGTTTTCCAAAAGTTTTCTATTCTTGGATATGTTTTCTGGTAATGTAGTCAACATCGTTTCCTTGAGCAATTACCATTTCACATTAGTAAAATGGAGTGTGTAAAGCATGTTATCATTATTTAGGCGCATACTCATGCCATTCTATTTCTGATGCCAGTAGTAACAGTATATTTCCAATGGGGTAGGGGAAGCAGTTCTGCCTTGAAGCTATTGCCACTAAATTATAGTCACGTAAGGATTGACCTATTTCATTCTAAACATTGTAACCAATTACATTTCTTCATTTATAATGAAAAATATAGTAACTGATTAAGGAAATATTTGTGAACTAATATTTTTATTCAATGTCTGTTATTAACTATTACTTTCTTACTAAAACACTTGTAAATATTTACAAACTTGCCTATAGTAGCACTTACTTATATTGGTTGAGGATGGCCGTTTCGGGAGATGTGTCCAATTGTCAACTCAGACTGTCCGGTTGAGTGACCGTTGGATGATGGTTTGAGTTGACAATGGAACACATCTCCTGAAACTGCCGTCCTCAACAAATATAAGTTAGTGCTACTATAGACAAGTTTGTAAATATTTACCAGTGTTTTAGTGAAAACTAGTAACTCATGTGAAGATGGAATCAACAAATATTACCTTCTTATTTAGGTTAGTGACAGATCACAGATAATTAATTCATGCGTTTTTAACACTCAACGTTTCGAATTTCTTTCCAAATTCCTTATCAAGAGCTAATTTTTATTATTAAACCAACATACAACATAGCTTACACTTATGAAATTTATAACATTAGTTAAAACATAATAAAAATCAATACTAAAAAACTCTTAACAAATATTTTCATTTACAAGTCAAATTTATTATTACAATAAAAGACAAATCACAGATACATACACTAACTCATCATACTATAATAACTGAGTCAGCAGTTTGAAGTTTTTAAGAAAACACAATCATTATGATATATACAATACCCTGAGTGATCAAAAAACCAACAAAAATGTTAAATTTCACTTATATTTTCATTACTAAAACTTTATATGCAGATGTAAAATCATTTAATTCTGACATTTTATTCAATGCATTTCTTCCAGCAATACAGCTGATTCTTAACTAATATTTTTATTTATTATCTTCCAGCAATGTGATCTGTCATTAGCCTATATAAAGATATTTGTGACGGTAATATGTAATCATCATCCTAACAAACGTATTTTTTTTTAATAAAGAGACTTCGCTGCCTTTCATGGCATACCCCGAAGAAGGTTTAACTACTTTTAAAGTTAGTGATCACATCCTATGGTAACAGTACTAATGTGAATAAATATTTATTTTATTTTAATGTTGGTTTTCAAATTTATTTAACGACATTATTAAAGGAAATACATTATATAAGAAACACTGGTTATATACATTTCAACTTCAAGTTGGAACAATACAAAGCCTAAAATTAAACACAAAATATAATATTAACTATTATTTTTTTAAAATATTCCTTAACTAAAACACCTATAAATATATAGGTGTATATATAGGTATATATAAAACACCTATAAATATAAACACCTATAACTTGCCTATAGTAGCACTTACTTTATAATTGTTGAGGACAGCCGTTTCGGGAGGTGTGTCTCATTGTCAACTCACATCTTAACTGGTTTCAAGGTGTTTGTAAGTTGGGGTGAGGTGGAATATTATCCTGGGGGTTTGGGTGTATTTTGGTGAATATTAGGAGATATTATGTAGAAAAGTGTATAATAGCTATAATGTAATTGGGTGTTGAGTATGTGTTTAGGGTGTTCTTTAAAATATTTAAACACCCTACACCCATACTCAACACTCAATTACATTATACCTCACGTATACTTTTAGACACCATAACTCCTATTGGTCACCAAAATACACTCACATCCCTACCCCCTAATATCCCACCCTAATCCAAACCCACAAAAACCAAGAATTCAGTTACAGTCTGAGTTGACAAATGGGACACATCTCTCGAAATGGCCTCCCTCAACAATATAAAGTAGTAGTAAATACTATAGGCACGTTTAACCATTTTCAAGTGTTTTAGTTGACAACTAGTAGATCACATAAAGATGGAATCAACAAAATTAGTTATTCATTGTTTCAGGCTTTTGTTACTGCTTATACAAGTGATTTTATTCCTGGAATTGTGTACCAGGTTGTTTACTCAGGAGATAAAAGTCTTGAAGGCTATATAAACTTTATAATTGTTGAGGACAGCCGTTTCAAGAAATATGTCTCATTGTCAACTGAGACCGTAACTGGTCTCAAGGTTTTTGTAGGTTAGGGTGGGGGTGGGATATTATTGTGTGAGTGTGGGTGTATTTTGGTGATAGGGGTTATGATGTAGAAAAGTGTAGGTGAGCTATAATGTAAATTGGGTGTTGAGTATGTATGTAGGGTGTAGTTTGAAATATTTGCTAAAATTAGTGTTATATTTGGATTTTATTTGTATTTGTTCTTCAATAATTGTATTTTTAATTTTATTTTTATATATTTCTAAATTTTCAAATACAATCCTTTTTAACCCTTTTTGGGCATACAAAAATACTACATAGTATTTTTGACACGTTGTACATTTTATGCTATAAATACCACTCAAATCCAATTTATTTGATATATTATTTCCATTTAATATATTATTTATTTTATTGTTTGTGTAATAAGCTAGTTTAATGTTATTGTCTTTAAATAATTTTACAATTTATTTAATTTCATATCTGGTAAGTATGAATTTGGACCAAATAGTTTCTTAAAGATTTTTGTATTGTTATTTTTGTTTATATTATTACTTAACTTTTTAATTATATTATTACTTAATTTATGATCGTTTATTTTAATATCCATTTCTTGTTGCTATTTGGTATATAATGATTAATTTGTAATAAACTGTTGTAAATATTTTAACAACTTGCTTATAGTAGCACTTACTTATATTTGTTGAGGACGGCCGTTTCGGAAGATGTGTTCCATTGTCAACTCAGATGGTCTGACTTGACCGATCAGACAGTCTGAGCTGGCAATGGGACACATCTTCCGAAACGGCCGTCCTCAACAAATATAAGTAAGTGCTACTATAGCCAACTTGTTAGAATATTTACAAGTTTTTTAGTGAAAACTAGTAGCACACGTGAAGATGGAATCAACAATTATCATTTAATTGGTTTAACTAAGGCCTACTTATAAGATTTAATGGAATTTTATTCATTCTATATAAAAAAAAACTATATAAAGCTGCCAATTTTAGATAATATGGATGGTTTGAGTAGTTAGGTATTATTTTATGTTTGAGTAGGTTTCCTGTAAATTTCAAAATTTCATTTATTATTTTCCGTATAATTAGTGATATCTAAAAAAGTTATTGTGTTATGTTTTTCTATTTCATGTGTAAACTGTATTTTATTGTGTATATTATTTATGTCGTTAATTATTAGGTTTAGATTTACACTGTTGTTTGTTTAAATATATAATACATCATCTACATCATCTATATGTACCATAGTCCATTGTTGTAATATTTTTTAATTATTTTAAATATTTTTTAGTCAGAATTGTAAAAATATTTCGGACATGATACATGACGGAGATAAACTCATTTCCCAACCATCTTCTTGTCTATAAATTTTGTTATTATAGTAAAACTAATTTTATTTTAATATTATTTTAATTTTCAAAATATTGTTGTTGTTCATTGGGAGCTCGTTGTTAATCACGTATTACACTTTAAAATTACTTGCGACCAGACATATTCCTACAACACATAGAACAAAACGAAATTATAAATAACAACAGACACGCAGATAAGACAATAAATTCGCACAGATATGTAGACGATGTTGTAATACTGCACTGAGGAAACATAAGACAATGCCAACAACTCCAAATATGCATAAACAAAATACACAAAAGCATCCAGTTTATCCCAGAATTTAAAACAACAAACCATTGAATGTCTTAGACATCGCCATAACAAAGCATCAAAACAAACATGAATTTAACATATACCGCAGCCAACCATGACATACACTCTAATTCACTACACATCAAACCACCTAATACAACATAAACATGCAGCATTCAAATATTTTCTACACAGAATAAACAAGATACCTATGTCCACAACTCACTACTCAGAGGAAATAAACACATTCAAATATTTAGTTCATCTAAACAGATATGACCATTATTTAATATCAGTAATTACACAATAAGAATTATGAAAATACTACTGTCATAACTGATGTTACTTATAACTTCATTATTGTTATAAAAGAGTGTAATAATATGAAGTTAGTAACCTATTTTTTAACTCAACATTTGTGTACATTTACGTAGGTTGGTTGAATAAATGGTTGTGTCATAATTCAGTATTGGTTGAACATATATAATGAATGGTGTATTACCGGCAGTTTTATTAATCCTTTCCATTCTAACACTCAATATTGAGTGTTTTATCAAAAACAAACTTCATGTAATTCTTTTTGTCGTTTATATAATTTGGGATATTGTATTTTTGATAAAAGTTATACCTTTTAAAATGTTTATCTATGATATAATTTGGTTTACTTTAGACATACTTACAGTAATAGCAAAATGCGAGTGCCCCTGAACGCCAGGTAGGCTCACTCACACACATATACACACAGTCCTCACTCACACAAAGGTAGAGGATTATGACGGGCTGTATTTCTCCCGCGCTCTGTTTATTTGTGCTTCCTTGCCATCCCCTCAGATACGAAGGTGTGTTTTTTAAATTTTATAACACACCTCAGAAATCTTATCATAAATTAATTCTGCACATCATTACGAGAAAGTTGATACCAAACAATGTACAATTAATTGTCACCGTTCATGAGGGCATAACATGAAATAAAAATGTACTAAGTTTATTAGTATATAGGTTTAATTTTAATAATAAATATATAGATATATTTATATATAATACATAATTTACACACGCAACTCGATAATAGCATAAAAACGTTTACATATTTCAATGTTTAATGAGGTCACGTTATAGCAGCCGTCTATACTGAATTTTTGTATGTAAATGACAAAGAAAAAAACACCAACAAGTAGAATATAAAATGATTAGTTATCATAAGAATATTATTGGTTCTTATTTATTTATTTATAATATATTAAGAAAAGTATTCAAATTGTAATTTAATTAATTTGTTAGTTCAAGGAAAACACTACTAAATACGTTAACATGACTAATAACTACTAGAGTAAATCCTGGGTTGTTTGGTATCATTTTTTTTTTTGAACTTTTAAGTGGAATCAATATTCATTACCTATTTTTGGTTAAAATTACAACTTAAAAAGTTAGAGTTTAGTTGGAAGATACCACTAAATGACCAATGGAGTGGAAATACGGCCGGTCTCGGGTCTGTCCTAATCCTCTACAATTGTAAGGGTGAGTGCGATGCTACTGCCAAACCCCACTGCTTGCCGCTAATCCTGCCTCCAGCCCCTGTCACGACACCCTCAGCAGCATATATTTTACGTTCTACTTTGATTTACTGATGATAAGTGCTGTAGAGCCGAAACGCGAAAGTTAGGCCGCGATCAAAATATGATACCACCCGACTTGCCAAATCCTGGTACCTGTGGTGCGTCGAGCGTGATCTGCAGTAGATAAATCCCTGGACTTCATTTATAAAACCAACCATAATGCTTTATCTCATTTAGATATATTTTAAGCTCATTATTAAATTATTTTATCAATGTTAAAATGAATATAATTATTTGCTATTGCATAAATATTTATTAGAATTCTTTTTTCTAACTTGATTTGAAATGTTTGCTTTTATTCTTTAAAATAGTTGGAAAAATCTTAGATATTTTATTACTGATTTACCACAGGTTGATAACAATATTTTTAAACATTTTGTAGTTTCAACTTGATTTTTAATTAAATTGAAATTCAAACAATACAATATTAAAATTCACTCTTGACAATTTTATCTCAAAGATTTATTTTATTTTCTCTTAACAAAAGCAGTTTTTACTTAAAATAAAGTTTAATAGCTTATAATGGTTCTCAAACATTCTTGTTGTTTTGATTAAAGCATATAAATTATTCTTCTAACACAAATTTATATAATTTACCACTTTAAATAGAATATGAGAAATATTTATATTAACTGCTTTTATTTCATGTCCATTATTTTATTTTTAGAAGTAAGCACAAGTTTACTTCCAAATCATTTAATTTTCAATTTACATTTGTGCTTCCAAATATAAATCTAAAAGATTCATACAACAAGTTTATAGGATTGTCGTTTTTACATATTTTTAATACCGGTTCTATGATGTAATTTTAATGGACATAAAATGAAAGATATTAACCAAGTTAAAGCGATTTTTATTTTAAATTTCCACAATGAAATTTTCATTCAATTTTTCTCGTTGAATTTAAATATATAATTTTAATAATGTCATTGGATTTTCTTTGTCTTAACTTGTTAAATTTGACCTTGAAACAATTTGATAAACTCTAATCTTGATATTAGTAATTTAAATTTGAATAATTCATATTTAATCTCCACCATTTAGATACTTTTCCAATAAAAAGTCAGCTGCCTTATATATATTTTTTATTCTAATGAAATATCATTTTGATAATAATTTTGTATTTAATGAAATCTGTATTTATAATTTTGAAATTTGTATTTAAATTCTTATTTGTATACGGCATCTAGCATTCCATGGTTCTGGATGTCCAGAAGAAAACGTCCGTCTTGTCCTAGTGCTGAATTACGTCTCCCATTCTCATAAAACTGTGCCTCTACTCTTTCGTTTCGTTAGCCAAAACAAGCCCTCTGGACCGGCTTTGTTTGCCTATTCTGATAGCGGACAGGTTTGGCCCACTACTTTCACTTCCACTATTGCGTTTTAAAAATCTTTATTTTAATTAATTTATCGATTTTGCATTGTTTTGTAAAATCTGTAAATTTTGAGACGGTTTTGGGCGTCTCAACGTTCCCCGCTTTAAAAAAAATTAAATTATTTTTCCTTCTATTACATATTTTAACATTAACAAGAATTATTAAATTTAATTACAACTAAAAAATTTTTTCTTAATTTATAACTTATTCTCTATTTACAACGCAACTTGTGTTGTTTATGTCGTCTTCACATCCTCAGCATTTTCTGTCTGTAATTTGAAACAAACACATCTATTTTAATAATTTATTGAAACTCAAACTTTCACTTTTCCTTTCACTTTCACTAGTGACGTCATCACTTTAATATTTTATTTATCTTTATAATAATTAATTTTTTTCATAACTTGAAATATATAAGCAATGGCTGTACAATACTTTCTTAACGCTTTAATTTTATTTAGTAGATCATAGTGTTTTTTTTTAAATTTATTATCATACATTATTTTTCATTACGTTTTTTAAAAAATATAAATAATATTTATGTAATAATTATTTTATTAAATTCCCATATTAACATTTATTTAAATTTTATTCCTTATTTTATTTAAACAAAATACATCTCGGTGTTCATAATTTTGCATATAAGATTAGAGTTGATTGTAAATAAACTCCCTTCCAGAGGGACTTAATACATCAGATTGCCTAAACTGCTGTTCTGGATTAGCATTCTATCTAGACTAGATTTCAAATATTGACCTTGAACCAATTTGTTTAAAATCCTTATCAATAAACTGAGCATGTTGGCCACTGATTGTGTATTATCCTTATCTGTCTTGAAATTGGTTTGTTATTCTATTTCAGCAATAATACTTAACTCAGATAACAAACAAACATGTTATTCTTGAACATAGTTTTTCTTGTTTGAACTGATAAAACCACTTGTTCGTTGTTATTTTGCTAGGTAAACATTATTTCAAACTTCCTGCTCTGATAATTTATTCTTTTTATCTTTCAATGTTGATTTTGTTTAATAGATCCTTAAAACCTTTTTTTAAATTAGTTTATTGATACAAACTAACCCCTGCTTTTAATTTCATATGTTTTAGACAATTTAAATATAGTTAATTTAACATGTTTCTTCGACAAAGTTTTTAATCTCTCTTGCATCGTAGATGCCTTTCATTTAATAAATTTTGCAATTTTTCTTCCTGTGTATTATTAAATATGGATTGATCATTTTTGTTGTTTTCTATTTCAACACTATTTACTTTTAGCCATTGCTTATTTATCACGCCTTTGCTTAATTTTTTACGGCGTTTCACCTTTTTCCGCTTATTATTGTCCTATTTTTTCTCAACTCTAGTATTTTTTCTTTTAATACTCTTTGTTTTTTGTTTTCGCATTAGGGTTCGTAAATTTAACAGATTTGGTGATTTTAAAATACTTTTTAACGTTCAGGTTGCGCGAAGTTGTTTATTCGGCAAATTTTGGCTTTTAGGATTATTTATATTTTTGTTTTTTGGGTTTTACCCTGGTTTGTTTCCGCTCACAGCCATTTTAAAATTATTTATTTATTTTTCCTCGTTCTCCCTTATTTTCTACGCTTTCTTTATTTACTGGTTTCTATGGACCTTTTTTATTATTTATTTCAATTTGTTTAGGCTTCAATGGTACTTCACTTTTACCCCCTTGTTCCGTCATTTCCAAGTCACTATCTATATTGCCACTTTCCATAGATCTTATTTTGTTATTATATTTGTTGTTGTTTTAAAATCTTTTGCCTCTTGGCCTATTAATGTTTTATAAATAACTTGTTCCATCCCTTGTTCCCCTCTTCTGACTAGCTCATGCCCTACGGACAGGAGATTATGTTTTGTTATTTTGTTACATTTAAATTTCATTTTATTTTTAGTTATTTCACTAGTATTTTTATACTTTAACATTTTTAAATCTTTTTTGTTTTCCTCTCTTCTTTTTATTTTTCGTTTACATTCAAAACCCCTACTGGGTCCCTTGAATGTATATTCTTGTGAAGCGCTTTCGTCTTCACAAGAAGTCGGTTGTAGCCCCGTCTCCTCGTTACAGCCACTTGACCCCACCTTTTTTAGCATTACACATGTCATCTTGCTACTTTTAACTGGGTCATCGTTATTTACAATCTTATCTTTTACTCTTTTTCGGTTTTTTCCGCTTGAAACTTTATAATTTAATCTCTTAAAATGTTTCTGATTTTCTTCCCTCATTTTTGTTTTTTCTGTACTTATGAACTCCTTATTTGGTTCTTTGAAAGTACCGCCTTGTAAAGCCCTTTCTTATTCTTGGGTAGCTCCACCTGGCTATCCCCCTCCCTTGACCCTTCCTGCTGTAGCATTTTAGGTATTATGTTGCTACTCCTAATTGGGTCACCGTTATATTTTATTATATTTTTGTATTTATTTTTATTTTGAGTTAGTGGTTAACTATTTGAGCTATTTTTTTAAACTTGATTGTTCTCTATTGTAGTAGGCTTTATGGTTTTTATTATGATCAGTTTAACAAAGTCCTGGTGTTGTAACTGTCCATTTATTTCATAAGTAATGAACGACCGTTCTAAGTTTTATTCGGAACTTTAATTTCGTTAAGGCGTTCATTCCTAGTAGGTTGACCCTTAGGCTATCTACTATAAAAATACTAGATCCGTACTTCAAAGCTACCGGTAGCATAGTCTGTTGCTTGACTCGTTTTACACCCGACCCTAATGCCGTGACCAGACCAACATTTGACACTGGAAGTTCATAAAACTCGTTTCCTTGTTGTTTTAATGACAAATATTTGTTTGTCTGAATCACCGACATCTAGGCAGTATCAATTTCTGCTGTGATTTCTTGCCGGTTAATGTAACATTGAATAGCTGGACATGGATCTACCTGCCTATTTGCTTATATGGGGTCCTCCTCCTCTCCTAATAATTCGTCCCTTAAATCCATGGACAGTCCCCCCAGCCTAATTACATTGTCAGGATTGTAAACATGCCTATCCCTGTTTTCTTGTGTATCCTGGATCGCCTGGGTAACCTGATATTATACCGACCAGATATCCTGTTTCCTAGTTTTTTTTTATTTAGGTCACTAGGTCACGGGATGAGTGAGGAAGGATTAGTTTTCTGCGGATACGTGGTTTTGGTTATTTCTTTGTGATCGCCATAGGATCGCTGGTTAGGGTTAGGTTTCTGGTTTGAAGTGACCGCCCTTGGTGGACCCCTGGAGGGATTGTGGTTACCATTCCCGTTACAGTTTCTTTCGCTTTCAGAGACATTATCAATCTGTTGTAAAAATGTAATGACATTTTTAATACTGTTAGTAGGGTTTCCTACACTCGCTAACTACACATTACTTCCAAAATGTCTCATAATCATGAAGATCAGGTGTTGTTCCGGGATAGCGGTATTGAGATTTTTGGCACGGTTTATCATCATGACAAAGTACTCCGCCATGTTAAAAGGGCTATTAGGACAATATCGCCCCTGATTTATTTGTCGCCCAACCCGTTCTTGTTGGTGAAAGCTCCAAAGGTGTTTTACAAATGCGTCCCTACATTGGCCGTATGTTTCTGTTCCTACTTTTATTGCTTTCCACCATGTATCCGCAGCTCCCTTAAGGTGTTTCCCAATTATCTTTAACTCGTTTGTCTCGTCCATGGTACTATCAATCTCCTCAAATAGTTCCTCGATCTCATTGAGAAAATTCATGGGGCCTTCTTTTTCATTTCCCCAACACTCTATTTTTCGATAGGACGCCTCGTTAAAGTGATCAATTACCCTGGGCATACTAATTTGTGTAACCGTTCCCTTTTCGCTTAATCTTTTAATTCTTTCCTATATACTCTTTTTACTTTTTGCTGGACCACCTCTACATGTTGCCCTATCCCTATCACTCGCTCATTTAATTTTTTATCTTTATTCTCTACTCATTTTTAAATTTGTCTAACGCGTTTTCTAATTCTTTTGTTTTTAATACAGTCTCTTTCTTATAAATTTCGACTTCTAACTGGAATGCTTCTAGTATTTTTTGTCTCTCCTTTCTTTCCTCTTCATATTATTTTATTCTTTCCTCTCTTTCTTTTTCTCTTTCCGCCTCCCTTTTTTTATTATCTAATTCTCAATACTTCAATCTTTTTTTTCTTGTCTTTTTTCTCTTGCTGCATTTTCTATATAATTTCTTGTTTTTCTTTTATCCTTCTCTCTTCTTCTCTCATTTCTCTGGCGGCATTCTCTTCCGCTCTTTCTTGTCTCCTTCTTTCTTCTTCTAATTTTTTCCCCATTTTCTCTTTCCTCTTTTTCTTGTCTCCTTTCTTTTTCTAATTTTTTTCTCATTTTCTCTTTCTTGTTTATCTTTTTCCTTCTCAGCTTTGAAAAAGCTAGTAATTTATCTACATCTGTTTTTTGACATATTGATATTTTATTCTGCTATAATTAATTTTAACTTCTTTTTATCACTTTTTCGTTTCGTGTAATCTTTTACTTTTTATAGCCCAAATGATCCGTTTCGATGTCTGCCTTCCGCCTACTTCACTGCTAACATGTATTTCTTCCTGGATATTTGTTTCTTATTATTTGATTTTTTTAACCATTTATTCAATTATTAATCTTTTATTTTTAAAAAAAGGATGCGATTTATATTTTTTCAAATCGCATCCTTTCACCTTCTCCATTTTGCCGCGGCCAAATCCCAATGCTTGCCGCTAATCTCGCGTACAGCCCCTGTCACGACACCCTCAGCCGCATATATTTTACGCTCTACTTTTACTTACAGATGATGGGTGCTGTAGAGCTGAAACGCGTCAGTTCAGCCGCGGTCAAAATATGACTCGGTACGGACACTTAAAACTATTTATACCTTGATACGTTTATACCAAAAGTTCAAGGCCTTGTTCAAGATATTTTAGTCCAGAATCTAAAGAGGTTGAGATTACACTGAAATAAAAACGCAATTTTATTTCAAATTATTGCTCTGGACACTTGGGTAATTGTAAAAACGTGTATCGTAGCCCACTCACATGGTCGACATTCCGGCGGGGAGAGGGGGTAACAGCGGAAAACGCGTTGTACTGGAACCTTTGCATCTTTTTAAATATAAAAGACATAATAATAGGTCTAATAAAAAAAATGTTTTTAAACTCACAAAAATAAAGGCTTCAATAATTGTTCTTATGTAAAAATGGGTATCTATAATATCTATTGAGTAAAGAATTATTTTTCTTAAAACTGTTACTTTTACTTTAATTTTTTAGTGAATTTCCATTGGAAAATAACCCATTGCGAATAAGTGTTAATTAATTGGGCTAATTTTATAACAATTATTTATAGATTGGCAGTAGTAGCAGTTGATCAGAAAGTAGAATTATCTATTTTGTTTGAATATTTTATATTGCTTTTCCATACAGATTCAAGAAATGTAGGCTAAATTGATTGATAATGCCGCTTCAATTTTCTTGTGACGAATATGTCAATATAATCATTATATATTCTTAACAAGAAACATTTCGTGATCAACCGAATCCGAAGGCGGACACTTCTTTAGTGTATCAGTGTTTTGGACGATTCGGTCACTTCCAACACATTTATTTTCTGTTGAACTGCAAACATATCACAGTGCAGATGACGGACACTTAGATCTCTACGCATTTAGATCAAACACATTTTGGATAACCATGTTACCCTCATCAGACAATCTACACTGAACAGGAGTAATCAAACATTGTTGAAGCTTAAACCAAGAAACAAAACAGATAAATAAAACATTTTCCTCAAATAATAAAAAAATGTGATTTGATTTGGATAATAGTCTGTGCACTTATTACAAACATTGGCTATACCCACATTTGAAAACATTTTCATTACAAACTAATTAACTAAAACTACTAGTATATTTATTAAAATTGAACCTTAAATTAAATAATTGAGTTAAAACAAGGCAAATATTTTATCGAAGTGCAAAGTAATATATATCAGACTCAAAATCACACTATTCAAGAAATAACTTCTGGTTCAGAATACAGTATGGCCTTGAAATGTGTAAAAAGTGTAAAATCTGGAAGCGATTGCAGATCCATCAACTGAATCTATTGGATACACTCGGGAACTAAAACGCCTTTCCATACGTGCCTGCAACAGCACACCGAGGACGGAAAACCGAGGTCTCAAGTCCGAGACCTCGGTATGCTCTAAGACCACTGTAGTCGGTACAGAGAGTTTGTCAGGATCTCACTTGACGACACATACACACTTACACACAGAGAGACACACACACATACATACACACACACACACACACACACACACACACACACACACACACACACACACACACACACACACACACACACACACACACACACACACACACACACACACACACACACACACACACACACACACACACACACACACACACACACACACACACACACACACATACACACACACATACACACACACACACTCACACACACAAACACACACAAACACACACACACACAAACACACACACACACACACACACACACAAACACACACACACACACACACACACACACACGCGCGCGCACTGAGACGCCAAATGGTCTTAAAGTTGCAGATTTTGCACATAATGTAGAATTTTTAAAATATTATTTTTAATATTTAAAATTGAAACAACTGCAAGGACTGTAGAAGGCCAAGGCAGTCTAATTCTCAGATTAAGTAAACAAAGCCGGTCCAACGGGCTGAACCTGATAACGAAACATATTCTAGTAGTATAGAATTATATTTTTCCTTTATACAAAATTAAAATAAATTAAGTTTTGTTATTTAAATAAAACAAAACAAAAAAAGTAAATATTATAATAAAAATTTTTTAAAAAAACAGCAGGGTTCAAGAAATATAAGACCAATAAAGGCCTTATAAAAAAAGATTGTAAACTATAATTTAATTTCAAATTTATATAAAAATAATTGTGAATAAAAAATGGTTAATAGATTGCTCCAAAAATTTATAAAAGTGTCAAGGGCGAGAGAAAATTGTTTCGAGTGCCGATAAAGCGTAACTAACAAACGGAGTAGCGTAGAACTGTCATTCAAGTTTGTAATAAAATCAGAGAATATGAAAAAGACCATGGCGTTAAGAAATATGAGATTTTTAAACCATAAGTGACGTTTACAGCAACAGTTAATTGTGGCGCCTTGTATTTTTAATGTTGTACTAGTTTAGAGGTAGACTATATAGATTAATATCTATCCATTATTACAAGGATTGTGTTCTGTGGTTAAGAGTATTTCTTATGAAGTAAGATTGGCTTGTGAAGTAAGAGTATTTCTATTAAAGTAAGATTATGAAGTAAGTTTAATTTTACTTCTTTTATGTGGAAGATATAGATTTATTGATTTTGATTATTATATATTTTTAGTTTGATTTATTATTTTAAATTTGTCTTTATCTATATGTTCATTTTCTTCTAGTCTTGCTGAAACTAAGATGCCCATTTTATTTTACTGAAGGTGAATCAGAACTTGTTTCAGCATTGTATGTTGAATATAGAAGAGAAGGATTTGCATATATTCCGTATCTGAGCATTTTTAGCACTATTTCAAAGAGTTCTCTTTCACTTATTATTTTTTTTTTTTGCTCTAGTTTATTATTATATTCAGAGTTTAAATGTTAGATTTATTGGGTTTTTATTTATTTGAGACCAAGAGACTTTACCACATTATCGTTGTGATAAGCTTATTTATGTCTTGAAAGTGCTATTTGCCTGTTTCGTTGAAATTTTGTTATGCCATTTAAATGTATAATTGTTTATTTCATCATTGTTACTCAAGTTGATAGATTGTTTAATATCTTTATAACATTTTCAAAATATACGCTTAATTGTAGCCAAATAACTAATTAATAATTTTGACTCATAATTTGTTTGATAGTGGTTCTAATATTTTATAAGTTTATTTCATTTTGGTGTTTATTTAATTATTAATGATAAGATCTTTTTAGTTGTATGATCATTTTTATCTACGATTTCTCCTTCTTATTTAGGAAAATTTTTGAAGACATTCTTTTCCAAAATAGTCCAGCATCCGCTTCAAAACCTTGATCGACTGTGTAGCCGTTCTTCGACCTAAGATTTTTAAAATGCGTAGAAATGAATTGGCGGCTTCATGATTCACTGATGCTGATTCATCGTCAAGTTTCACGCTGTGAAGAGAAAACCGTCTCTTGAACTTGTCAAAACAACCTTAGTTGCTGAAAATGATTGATTGTTGTTACGTTTGCCATAGTTTTGTATAAAATGTTCATAAAACACAGCATTTTCACGAATAAAAGTTGAACTCAGAGCCTCTCTTTTTTGTGATTGATCTTCTATCCACACACTCAAAACCTTTTCCATTTTCCCGATGTTTATATCGCGACACACGGATGTAACTTTCGACGATTTACAAGTCCCTTCTCTGACACTCCTCCATATATTTTCTCTATTTTTCTCTATATAACGCACTGTTGACTCGACGCTAAAATGCCTTGCGACAGATGCTATACTTTCACCACATTTTAATTGATCTAAAAGGTCAATTTCCTTAATTAACGTCATAATGTTGTTCTTCCTTTTCTTGTTCCTATCAAAGTTTGACGAGATGACTTGATTCAACAGTTTAAGGGAAACGATTAAACTAAACATAACAAATCCACTAAACAATTCCACAAGTAGACGATAAACAAACGAGTAGACACTACTAGAGAATGCAACACCTGTTTGGATTTCGTAAAGTAATAAATTAGCAGTAGCTAAGCAGAAGTGATGCTAAAGTTATTGTTTGTCAGTGACGATAACGCCTCTTGTTATAACAGAGTATAACACTACCTAGTAGTGTACAGTGTAACGGCTGTTTGGAGAATAATCAGATATCTTTGTGATAAGTAACTACTGTACTGGATAAAATAAATAAAACGAGAGCCCATTAACCTACAACCTACACAGTAACTACACTGTATTACCTGTCTTTACTTTTAAATACGATATATATTTGCGGGATATACTGTAATTCGGTAACCTCGAATAATCGAATCCGCCCATACCGAACCAGCGAATACCTAGGTTCTCCTGTACAGTATATACAAATATATGCACAACATATTGGTAATATTTTCATGTTTGTAACATACTTTTGTTCATTTCACTAAAGTTGTTCAGGTGAATAATGTGTCGTTAAATTGCATACCCAGCCCCGTGTTTTCATTGTCCCAGTCATGATATACACAGTCCCGCTTACGTCTACCTGTGTTATACTGGTAACGATTTTCTAAAATTTAATACCTACTACAAACACGTTTAAAATACCTGCAAGAAACAACGATGTGTGAGAGTCATCCTAGAACGTTCGATGAGAACAGACGTCGGTCGAATTACCTCCAGTTCGCAGTAAAGTATTAAGTAAAGTATCCGAAAAATTACTACGGAAAATAATTAATTAAAGTAAAGTAAAGGTCTCAAAGTAATAGGTAAAGTATCCGAAAAGTTACGAGGGTAAATAATTTATTAAAGTAAAGCTGTCAAAGTAATAGGTAAAGTATCCGAAAAGTTACGGGGGGAAATAATTAATAAAAGTAAAGTAAAGGGATCAAAGTATTAAGTAAAGTCGCCGAAAAGTTTCGAAGGGAAATAATTAATAAAAGTAAAGTAAAGGGATCAAAGTATTAAGTAAAGTCGCCGATACGTTTCGAAGGGAAATAATTAATAAAAGTAAAGGAAAGGGATCAAAATATTAAGGAAAGTCGTCGAAAAGTTACGGGGGGAAATAATTAGTTAAAGTAAAATAAAGGGATCAAAGTACTAAGTAAAGTATCGGAAAAGTTACGGGGGGAAATAATTATTAAATGTAAAGTAAAGGAGTCAAAGTATTAAGTAAAGTCACCGAAAAGTTTCGAAGGGAAATAATTAATAAAAGTAAAGGGATCAAAGTATTAAGTAAAGTCACCGAAAAGTTTCGAAGGGAAATAATTAATAAAAGTAAAGTAAAGGGATCAAAGTATTAAGTAAAGTCGCCGATACGTTTCGAAGGGAAATAATTAATAAAAGTAAAGGAAAGGGATCAAAATATTAAGGAAAGTCGTCGAAAGGCTACGAAGGGAAATAATTAATTAAAGTAAAGGTCTCAAAGTAATACGTAAAGTATCCGAAAAGTTACGGGGGTAAATAATTAATAAAAGTAAAGTAAAGGGATCAATGTAATAAGTAAAGTAGTCGAAAGGTTACGAAGGGAAATAATTAATAAAAGTAAAGTAAAGGGATCAAAGTAATAGGTAAAGTATCTGAAAAGTTACGAGGGTAAATAATAAATAAAAGTAAAGGAAAGGGATCAAAGTATTAAGTAAAGTCGTCGAAAAGTTACGGGGGGAAATAATTAGTTAAAGTAAAATAAAGGGATCAAAGTTCTAAGTAAAGTATCGGAAAAGTTACGGGGGGAAATAATTATTAAATGTAAAGTAAAGGAATCAAAGTATTAAGTAAAGTCGCCGAAAAGATACTGGAGGAAATAATTAGTTAAAGTAAAGTAAAGGGATCAAAGTAAAAGTAAAGTATCCGAAAATTTACGGGGGGAAATAATTAATAAAAGTAAAGTAAAGCGATCAAAGTAATAACTAAAGTCGCCAAAAAGTTACGGGAGGAAATAATTAATAAAAGTAAAGTAAAGGGATCAAAGTTTTAAGTAAAGTCGTTGAAAGGCTACGATGGGAAATAATTAATAAAAGTAAAGTAAAGGGATCAAAGTATTAAGTAGAGTCGTCGAAAGGCTACGAGGGGAAATAATAAATAAAAGTAAAGTAAAGGGATTAAAGTAATAAGTATGGTCGTCGAATGAAGTAACATAGTGAAATATTAATAAAGGAATATTAAGTAGCAACTTAAGCGTCGTAGCAAAGTGAAAGTAAAATCGTCGAGAAGTGATTGTGGGTTATAGGCGTATAGGGATTCAGCAAAAGGATGTGACTTCAGACAACGATCTACGAACAGATGACCCTACGATTCATTAAACTTTATGAATAGCTTTTGAATATTAAACTCTTTGCTTGTCTGCCAATCACAAGTTTTTTTTTATTAATTTATCAAAGCAATAACTGTTGAGTAAATCCGAAGTATACTTTAGGCCTATACATTTTAAGCTTATATTTCTTCAATTTCACAGGAACCTAATACAGCGACCCTGAGAGTAAAGCTATAAATTAAGTTAAGTAACTGATTAAGATTAAGAATCTCTTTAAGTAAACAGTAAGAAATCATCATCTAAACCATAGAGATTGTAATTCTTTCTGATAAACAAATTGATTAAATAATATTAGGAATCAGTAATTTGTTGTATGTTATTTCAGTGCAATTCAGAGAATCAATAACATAAATATTTATACCTGTCTTACCAGTGATAAGTGGCACCCAAACCTAATCCAATTAATTAAAATAAAAATCGTTAATATTAATTGAGTAAATAATAAATTTATAACATTTACAAGTTTAAACCTAATATATAAACGTTAAATTTGTAAATCATCCACACATTAAACAACAAGTGTTATAATATGTAAACTGAACGATACTAGACTCGAACACAACTGGCTGAATCGGTAAGAACTGAAGCGGACTGCCAGCGCAAGAGAACTGGCCCGACGGCGTATTGATGAATAAAGACGGTTATTTTATTTTCTACTACGTCCGGATCTGAGGGGGCCGGGTATGAGAGGTTTTACTGTGGTTGGTGATAGACTTCTGTGACAGAACCTTTAGTAGAAAGAGACGAAGAATACTTCAGACAAAATTAATAATAATATTCCAATTTTTTTCTCTATATTACAATTGATGTGCGTAAAACTTGAAGTGTTGATTCTCGGGTAATGCCACGGCATCATTGAATTATTGTTAGTGCAATAATTATTAGTCTTTTAAATAATAGATTTGCTTATATTGATGACATCATATGATTATTCCTGATGGTAACGTTATTACTCCAATTGATGCTGTGATTGGTCAAGGTCTATGATCTACTAAGTGGAAGGGGGATTTTTTGACATTACATTTAAATTTCTTCTTAATAAAGTGTTCTTAAAACGGTAAATACATAAACTTGAGTTACCGAAACTGCTCTTTCAAATAATAATAGTATTGTTTGTGTTATAATAGGCATCTTATAACACTTATAGGCATACTTATAAACAATGCCTTATAATAATAATTATTATACTATTTATATTAATGGTTATATTAGCGTGAGGCCTCTCGTCCTTTAGAGGCGTAACCACAGCGACAAAGTACTATTGGCGTACGCCTCGTCGTACGACTTCATTCGCCCTTTATTTGATGTTCTGACGTACGACAAAGTTGGTTGTGTTTATGTCATTGTCAAATCAACAACTCTCTATCACATCACAGACTATTTATAACCGTGATTAGCTGACAATTTTCTACAATATTAACACGACAATCTAAATATTTCTGCCCTGACTGTGATGTAGCACTTTGTATTACACTACAAATTTCATAATTTACCATACTGTCGCAAATATATAAAACCATATTTACATATATTATGTACATTAATGTAGATATTTATTTGTGAATTGTATTTCATAAGTGAATTTGTTTATAAATGAATTAATGTTTTTTTACGAATGTGATAGTGAAACATTCACCCTGTTACTGCATTCAAAAGCAGCAATATTTGCGAACGTATCTTACAATATTTCGCTGTACAATCACTTCAGAGTTCTAACCTTTATGCATATATAACATTTTATTATATAAAGTGGTAATTATATAAATGTTACATGTTTTATATCAATTATTAGGATACTACTCTAAATTTAAACAACTTAACTAAGTGAATACGTAATTGCTTACTTGCTGACGCGTTTCAAAACGATCGTTCCTTTTACGAAGCTACCCTCTACTGGCGGCAAGGCTTTTGGCTGTTTACAAACTGTATGACAGGGTTGGATTTATGATAGTGGATGAGGTGTCGGCGTCTTGTGTAATGTATTTGAAAAGACTATTGGCTTTAAAGTGTGTGTGGTCGTTTAATACATTTTTCCTGTTTGTTGTGTAGTGTTTGTAGATTTCATATGTTTCTAAGGTTGTTAGTTTTTTACTCTGTTTTAATGTGTGTAGAATATTTAAATTAGTGTGTATGTCGGTATGTGTGTGTTGGGTGTTATTTAGGCGTTTTGCGTAGCTGGATTTAGGGTTTGTTTGTTTTGTTTGGGTGATGTGTTCATCGAAGCGTGTATAAAATGACCTGCCGGTTTGGCCGATGTAACAATTGGGACAATCGTTGCAAGTTAATTTGTAAATACCTGAGAGTTTGTTAATGTCAGTTTCTTTTTGAAAAGGTTGTATATGTTTTCTTAGAGTGTTTGTTGTTTTGTAGGATATTTGGTAATGGAGTTTTTGAACATAGATTCAATTTTGTGTGTGTTTTATTGTGGTAGGTGAGGGATATGAATTTGTAGTTTTTTGTGTGGTGTGTTTGTGTGGCTGTTTGATGGTGTTTATGTTTTATTTTCCTGAGTATGTTGTCTATGAATGTGTGTTGGTAGCCATTTTGTTGAGCGATGTATTTTATGATATTAAGTTCTTCGTCGTAGTATTTCTGTAGCATTGGTATATTTATTAGGCGGTGTAACATATGATTAAATGCAGCGTGTTTGTGTTGTGTGGGGTGATTAGATGTATTATGTATGACCATATCTGTAGTTGTTGGTTTTCTGTATATTTTGAAATTGTGTCTATTTGAAAGTTTATTCTATTGTTTTCTTCTAATTCGAGAGTTAATGTGAGGTTTTGGTGTATGGTATTAATGTAATTATGTAGATGTTTTATTTGCCGTTTGTTGCCGTTGTATAGTATTAAAATGTCATCTACATATCTATGGTAGTAAATTATTTTATGTGTGTGGTTATTATTCCGTAGAATATATTGTTGTTTGATGTGGTGTAGGAATATTTTGCTAGGATGCCTGAGATAGGGGAACCCATTGGGAGGCCATCTGTCTGTGTGTAGTATTTGTGTTGGTATGTGAAGTAGTTTTGTGATGTGATGAGTTTGGTGAGTGTGATTATTTCATGTGTGAGTTTATGACGAGTGTTGTTTGCTGTGAGCATATTTTGTAGTATGTGTAGTGTTTGTACTATTGGCACATTGGTGTGAAGGTTTTTTATGTCGAATGAGGCTATGGTGGAATTGTGTGGTATGTGGATGTCTTAATTTTGTGTATGAGGTTTATGTTATTGTGTATGGATGTGTGATTGTGAAAGTTTATGTTGTGTCTGATAAGTTTGTCTATGTATTTGGCTAGGATACGTTTTTCATCCAAATTAACTCGGGTTAATAAATAGGTGGTATTTATGGGAGTTATTTCAGCCCTTATTATACGAAAAAAGAGTTTTCCAATGAAGGCAGTTCTATCGAGATATAGAGGATAAGAAATTCACAACAAAAAAATTTATGGGAAGGAAATGTGAATCGGTAACGTTACAGTGGTTAAAAAAAGTGTAATCTGGAAAAATATATTGAAAACTCGAAACTAAGGCCATTGAATGAAAACAGCGCTACCATAAATACCAATAGGTGCATGATAGGTATAATACAATGAATGCTACATTTGATCCGAAAGCAAATCAAGTTTTTCAATATATTTAGCGTAGTAAGCTTTAAAATTTTTTTACTCTCGGAAAATTTTTAAAAAGGCATTTTAAATACAATATTTAGAATATTAAAATAGAAAAATAAATTATTATTACTATACATGCTACTACATACCTGAATATTGCATTTCAACAGCAATTTGAATCGATAATTTATTAGTAATATGCCTCATGTGGTGTTGAGCATCTCGTTGGTCCCACAGGGGTATCCTTTCTTGGACAAGATGAATACGTTTCTCGCTATCCATGAAGCTGATCGTAGGAAAAAGTGCGTTGCGTGACGTCGTGCAACAAGCCCCCTCCTAAATAGGGTCGGCTTCACTTCTTCACGTTTAGATCGGTCATTGCCTTACGTACGGAAACTTGCGACGTTGCCACAACTTGTCCATCTTTTACCCATCTAAAGGACTAGAGGGCTAATAATATAAGCAAAATACCAGCTAATATATTTGCTGGTAATCGCACAGTTACCAGGAGTTGATCCTGGACGAATTAAGTTGATGTTTCAATACATACTGTGAATTTTTTAATAAAAAATGCAGGTATTCCAATTAAAATAAGATAAATTTGTTTTGGTATGTGTAGTTCGTCCATAAATTATAAGTGACAGTCATAAATGTAAGGCTAAAGTTATTGTGAAGATGGATGACTAGATCTAGTACTTACTATTGTGTATGGTAAAAATCCTATCATGTTGTTATAGATAATAAAAATAAATATTGAAATGAATAACAGGGAGGAGAGCTTGCAATGTCATATTAGGCCCTATTATTATTAATGCAATATATAGTTTATTAATAATAAGAATAAGATTATGTTACGTGGTGGTAGAGTTCAGTATTATAATGGTGTTATTATCAATTCAATAATAGCTCTTCTTCAATTTATTGACATAAATCTTATTGATGGATCTAATACTGAGAATAAGTTTGTTATTATTCCCACATTCTTTGCTTTGCTTTAAATACATTTTTAATATATTTTTTTATTCACTTTATGGTAAAATATATTATTACGTTAATAGTTATACATAATAGTGTGAATAACATAAATATTCAATAATTGTTTTGAGCACTTTGGATTAATTTTTGAACTAAATAAATAAAACGCATTAACCACGTGAGAAAAATCTTTATTTTACTACAATTACTTTATGAACACTTCAATTACATGGTAATCATCTTCAGAAGTACTATTTCAAACCATCTTCCTCATAAAATAGTATTTATGAAGATGATTTCTATATAATCGAAATGTACATAAGGTAATTGTAGTAAAATAAAGATTTTTGTATTGTGGCTAATGGGTTTTATTATTTATTTTGAAAAAAAAAGTATAGAGTTACTCAACATATAGGTGCTACTTGATGCATAAAGAAATGTTGAAGCTTAATTTTTTGACAATTTATAATGTTTTTTATAGGCTAGACTAAAATATTTTATTAAGAATAAATGTTAATTTATTGTAATTTTGTTTACACCACTACTTACTTTCGGCCACTTAATGAGTATGATTTAATCATTTAATAAAGTACTTACTTTACTTTATCCAATGCCAGATCTGAGATGTTTGATGTGCAGTGACTAAATGAAGCTGTTCGTTATGATGTTTTCCTTGGAGCGAAATTGATGTTTACTGTGTTGTAGCTTGTTTTACTTTTTTAAAAGACCATCTTTGATCTTCTGTTAACATGATAGACAATGTTTATGATTAGTGTAAGAGTGATTTTACATTTCAAACTCGGTACACTGGTTTTTCTGAACACATCAGAAATGATATCATCTAAGAATGGCTAATTTTACAACAATTCTAGACTGCATTTTCACACTTCTGAAATTTGCAAGCACTTTCTGTCAATTATTTCACAATAAACGTTAAAAAACAATTTATACTATGTACATATAAAGCAGGAGTTAGTAGCACAAACATACTCAGAGCTTGTCGTGTGCTCTATTTTACGGGGATTGTGGTGAGCCAGTACCTCCTAGACAACCAAACCAGAGCGTTTTAACGTCACAACTTGTGTGACGTATAGTCTTTTTGACGAGTCTCATCCTCTGCCGGTGCCGGGATACCAAGTGGGTACTGTAATTAGACGTTGGGTTATGTTGTGTTGTGCTATAACATTTCTTTGAATCCGAGCGAAATAGAAAAAACAATATCTATCACTTTTACATTAGTTTATGACCATCCGAACTTTAATTTTTTAAATTTGTAAAAACTTACTGAGACAGAACATTTTCGATTGCTCCGTGGCGATCTTTATCAGTGCCTACATTTTTCGCTTGGAGTTGTTGTTAGGTAAAGCGGTGAAGGTTCTATAGGCAAGTTCTCATAGTATCAAAGAGTATGAGGGATTTATATTGGGTTTGTTTGTTTAATATGTTTGTATTTTGTGTTTTTGTGTGTTTGTAAATTTCATATGATTTTAGAGTGTGTTCTAGTTTGAATTCATTGACAAAATCAATGAATACATAATAAATAATAATATAATACAAATTAATACAAATTCAACTAAGAAATAGCACAGAACCATCAAATTACTAATTATTAACTCCAAATACATTATCAGTAAAAACAAAAAATACCACTCAAAACAAGTCCACCCTAAAGCACCTGCCTTTCGTGCTCACCTACCTCCCTAAAATTCACAAAACCAATGTCCCCATCCAAGCCATCATCAACTACCGAAATTCCCCTTCACATATACCAGCAAAATACAAGGAAAAAATAATCACACAGTCAATACCTTTAACAGAGACACACACATAAAATACAAAACAAACCTCATTAATAAAATAAAATACATAAACATACAATACTACACAATTGAACACTACTATTACTCGACACAACAAACATGTACACCAGCACATCCGTATCCGAAACGCTCAACATCCTAAAGACCCAATTAATACAGAACAACATACCAAAAACCAACGTCACCGAAATCCTAGATATCCTTCAAACCATCACCAAACAAAACTATTTCACCCACAAATCAAATTTCTATTCACAACCACATGACCTACCCGTCGGAAGTCCTACCAGCAGTGTCCTAAGCGAAACTTTCCTACAACACATAGAAAATACCAAGATACTCACAAACAATACACACGCACACAAAATCATTTACTGGCACAGGAACGTTGATGTTATCATAACACTATACAGAGGCAACACCTGACAATACGAAAAACTCCTCACACACACTAACAAAATACACCCAAAACTCCAGTTCACCTCAGAGGTTGAAACCAATCGATCCCTAAACTTGCTCGACCTCACCATAACAAAAAACCACACACAAAAATACAGCTTCAACATTTACAGGAAACCCACAACGACAGACACATATCCACAACACCTCAAACCATCCTATCCAAACAAACACGCTGCCTTCAGATCCATGCTCTATTGACTTAAAGAGGTTCCAATGACCACAGAAAATATAAACAAAGAACTACACACTATTAAATATTTATCATACACAGATGGATACAACCATAACACTAGACAAAGCTATGACACAATATACAAAAAAACCACTAAAATTAACATTACAGAGAGGAAAAACAAATAGGCTACATCACAATACCATAAATTAACAGAACATTAAATAAAATAGCTTACAAATTTCAAAAAACAGGATACAAAAGAGCATACAAAACTAATAACAATTTACAATACAAAATACAACACGACACCAACAACAAAGATTAACTACAATCATCAAGCGTATTCAAATTAAACTGTACAAACTGTAACAAATTCTACATTGGGGAAACAGGTTGCAGCTTGCAACAAAGAGTCGAGGGACACACAAAATCACCCAAACAGAACACCAACTCAGCGTTCTCTAATCACCTAAATGAAACAGGACACAAATACACAGACATTTACCATAACCTAAAAATCTTACTCATCAACAAAAAAGGACCACATCTCAACACACTAGAACAATATGAAGTTTACAAACACACAAAATACAAACATATTAAACGAAGAAACCCAATACAAATCACTCATACTCTTTCATACTATCGAAAACCTGCCTTTAAAACCGTCACTGCTTAATGTAACAGCAACTCCAAGCGGAAAAATTAGACACGAAAACGTTCTGTCTCAGTACGTTTTTACAAGTTTACATAATTAAAGTTCGGATAGTCATAAAGTAATGTAAAAGTGATTGATTTAGTTTCACCGAACATAATGGACTATAAACTTCAAGAGATAATATCTATGTTGTTAGGGCGTAAAAGTAGAGGAAAAGAGTTGAAAAAGATAGTTAAAAATAATTTGAGAATAAATAAAGAGCTGAGTAAACGAAAAATTTAACAAGACAAAATAGCCAACTGCTTTTCTGATTGTAATGAGCGGGTAGACGTTTTAAATAATTCTCAAATTCCAGAAGGATGACTAAAGTTCGTTCAAACAATAAAATAACTATATTTAAATTAATATATGATCCAGGCCCTGTTGTTACATTTTCAGTTGTTATTTGGAATTAGAAACTTTCTTGATTGGCAAATAAATATCTATTGATGTATGCAAAAAGAAAACGCCATATAAGATAGGTGAAATTGAAAATGCTGTAGAAATGTTTTTATATAAGCAAATGACAGATCACAGACAATTTCTTCCCGAAATTCCTTTTCAAGAGCTAAGAAAGGAAAAAAATTCGAAACGTTGAGTGTGTTAAGAGCTCTTGAAAGGGAATTTCGGAGAAAAATTCGAAACGTTGAGTGTGTAAAGCAAAAGTGTCTGTGATCTGTCATTAGCCTATATAAAAAAATTAATAGTTATTAACAGATATTAAATAAATAAATTGCTGTAGAAATGTTATCTCTTTTAGAAAAGAAACAATAGAGCGGAAATGACAATTCTTCATTAGTACTAGGTTTTCTGTCCAGTATTATAAGCAATCTCTCCTCTGAAAAATATGAGAAAATGCAAACTTGTTTGTCTCTCTTTACAGGACAAACCAAATTACTAGTCATACCTAAGGAAGGATTAAGATATTCAACTTATACTTGGTACTATCTTCACTACTGTATAAAATCAGTCTCAATGCATAAAAATTTCCAAGTCATTCAAATGTTCTCACCTCACCTCATCCAAAAACTATTTAAACTCTGTGTAATAACTATTTAAACGATCCAAGTGTGGGAGAAAAACAAGCCTATCTTTACTTATGCTTAATTACATTGTAGATTTTCAAAACATCTGTAAAAGGTAACCCTCCTAATGCTTGAAATTCACATCCAATATTATCTAGACTTTAAGGGGGTAATATAGTAGGTAGTGCTTGTAATAACTCATCAATTGCTAAGTCAAGCTTTTCTTTTCATATTAAATAGTATCACATAAATAAATGAAACCTCTATACCACAAATGACATTTTTCTTAAATTTAAAACCTTATGTACATTTCGATTGCATAGCAATCATCCTCAGAGGTAATTTACAATAAAATGTTTTTTATTGTGACTTACCTCTGAGAAGGATTGCTATGCAATCGAAATGTACATAAGGTTTTAAATAAAAGAAAAAAGTCATTTGTGTTATAGAGGTTCCATTTATTTATGTTAAGCATTACGCCACAGTTGTTTTGTGCAGTTTTAAATTGTATTAGTTCAAAAATCGCCAATAACGTTTAAGTAATGCCAATGGATATAAACTTGAACTCTTCTAGACCTTATTCTTCAGCATTTTCATTGTTTGAAATGGCAGGTATGTTATTTTAATATATGCTATTCACTCATATGGATGAGCATGTGTATGATTGGTTGCAATAGTTGGTTGTAATAGAAATACAAGGGAATACCAATTAACGAGTTGTTGAAAGCAAATTTTCAACGCATTTACCAATTGGTAGGACAATAAATTATTTTATTTTCGTAAAATATTTCAAATGAATAATAATTTTAAGGAAGTACTCATAAGATAAGTAAAGGAAATTTAACAAGTTGAGCAGGAGCGCTTCCCTTAACGAAACCGGGCGCGCCACCATAAGGATGCCTTGATTCTTTCTATTTTAGTCAGTTTTTGTCATTATTAGGATTATTGCTCGGTAGTTATAGTTATCAAGAATCATTTTATTACTATATTATATAATTTATAATCAGCACACAATATTTATTTACCCGTCATGTTATAGATGGAGTACGATTATTTATAATACGAATATAATAAATCAGTTACACATCAACAATAATATAATTATAAAATTTTAGTAATACAATATAATTAGCCTTTAATATTTATGCTTAACGTTAAAAATTTAATTTAAAGTTCAGCTTGAAACAAAGATCATGATCTTCTAATACTAAGGTATGAGTAAAAATTTACAAGTTTTCTTACAAAATGTAGCCTAATATACCATTCATCTGGCCTATAAATTGAAAAATTCATGTAGTTACAAAATCTACCCAATACTTACAAAATATATAGTCTAGACCTAAAATATAATAAGTTATAATCTACTATGTATTTCAAATTATTCACTATCGGATTCCTTAGTGCAATAGAAACATCAAATTTGTCATTCACTATGCGATTTACAAACAAATATTTTACAAGAAGTACAACGAGCTGTAGTTTTATTATTTCTGTGTTTTCCGCAAGGTAAGCATAATACAGTTTTTGAATTATTTTGTTCCCTCTTTTCATTCCTCAATCGAAATTTTCCAAGAAAGCAAACAATAACTTTTGAAAGAGATCTAAGTTTAGCTTGTTCTCTCAAATGATATTCCATAGGCTGGCTTGTTAGGAAATATTCTCCTACGGGAAACCAGGATTCTGCTGGATTTGTGAAAGAGCATAATTCATGACAATTGAAGTAAATATGAACAATAAGTAGCATTTTTGAAGAAATAATAATTTTATAACGCAGAAAAGTAATGAAACTGAATCACAATCGTATCATACACATTACTATAAGGTTAGGTTAATCACAATGCAAAGAATCGTAATAACATTTCCAAGCGCGCAGCGGAATAGAGTACCACACAATGTAGTAGTGGTCGTCTTCACAGCTCAATAGCAAATGAACTACTGAAGGAAAAACAGAACAAACCTAGAATCACGTAGACTAGACAAGAAACAGCGAATACGAATGACCTCAGTACAATTCATAGAGTCCTTTGTCAGCAGTTTATGAATTACTCGAAGTAGCGGCACGGAGTACCACCCCGCGCCCGTTAAACAGTTAATATTATTCTAAACGAAAAACAAGATATAATATGGTTATAATGAAGATTAGTTATTTAGGACTAGTACAGTAATTTACTAAAGCTAGTTTAATAAGAGTGTGATTGTATTAAGGGTGTGTTCGTAGGGGTGTGACTGGACTACTAACACATGGGAGGGAGGGGGAAAAGCAGCACGTAGAAAGTTTAACAGAAGGAGATTCTCTAACAAGGCAGTGACAGGATTTGCAAAAATGACAGTTCTTAACACATAAATTAGTGTTTAACGCGGATGAGGCTGGACTGTTTTAAAAAATAATGTCTTCACGAACGTTTATCTAGAGAAGAGAAATCTGCCCCAAAAAAAAGTTTGACAGTTCTACTGTGCTATAGTGCTAGTGGATAAACGAAAAAACCAAAGATAGTGTACAGATCCCTAAACTAAGCCCTAGAGCACTGAAAGGCAAGGACAAGAATAACTTGTCGGTGTTATGGAAAGCGAACAAAAATGCATGCATAACTGGAGAACTGTTTACGGATCCCTAAACTAAACCCTAGAGCACTGAAAGGCAAGGACAAGGATAACTTGCCGGTGTTATGGAAAGCGAACAAAAAGGCATGGGTAACTGGAGAACTGTTTACATATCCCTAAACTAAACCCTAGAGCACTGAAAGGCAAGGACAAGGATCACTTGCCTGTGTTATGAAAAGCGAACAAAAAGGCATGAGTAACTGGAGAACTGTTTAAAGATCCCTAACCTCTAGAGCACTGAAAGGCAATGACAAGGATCACTTGACGGTGTTATGGAAAGCGAATAAAAAGGCATGAGGAACTGGAGAACTGCTTACAGATCCCTAAACTAAACCCTAGAGCACTGAAAGGCGAGGCCAAGGATCACTTGCCGGTGTTATGGAAAGCCAACAAAAAGGCATGGGTAACTGGAGAACGGTTTACGGATCCCTAACCTCTAGAACACTGAAAGGCAAGGCCAAGGATCACTTGCCGGTGTTATGGAAAGCCAACAAAAAGGCATGGGTAACTGGAGAACGGTTTACAGACCCCTAACCTCTAGAGCACTGAAAGGCAAGGACAAGGATCACTTGCCGGTGTTATGGAAAGCCAACAAAAAGGCATGGGTAACTGGAGAACGGTTTACAGACCCCTAACCTCTAGAGCACTGAAAGGCAAGGACAAGGCTCACTTGCAAGTGTTATGGAAAGCCAACAAAAAGGCATGGATAACTGGAGAACTGTTTACGGAACCCTAAACTAAACCCTAGAGCATTGAAAGGCAAGGACAAAGATCATTTGCCAGTGTTATGGAAAGCGAATAAAAAGGCATGAGTAACTGGAGAACTGTTTAAAGATCCCTAACCTCTAGAGCACTGAAAGGCAATGACAAGGATCACTTGCCGGTGTTATGGAAAGCCAACAAAAAGGCATGGGTAACTGGAGAACTGTTTACAGATCCCTAAACTAAACCCTAGAGCACGGAAAGGCAAGGACAAGGATCACTTGCCGGTGTTATGAAAAGCGAACAAAAAGGCATGAGTAACTGGGGAACTGTTTAAAGATCCCTAACCTCTAGAGCACTGAAAGGCAATGACAAGGATCACTTGACGGTGTTATGGAAAGCGAACAAAAAGGCATGAGTAACTGGAGAACTCTTTACAGACCCCTAACCTCTAGAGCACTGAAAGGTAAGGACAAGGATCCCTTGCCGGTGATATGGAAAGCGACAAAAAGGCATGGGTTACTGGAGAACTGTTTACAGATCCATAAACTAATCACTAGAGCACTGAAAGGCAAGGTCAAGGGTCACTTGCCGGTGTTATAAAAAGCAACAAAAAGGCATGAGTAACTGGAGAACTGTTTACAGATCCCTAAACTAAACCCTAGAGCACTGAAAGGCAAGGCCAAGGATAACTTGCCGGTGTTATGGAAAGTCAACCAAAAAGGCATGGGTAACTGGAGAACTGTTTACAGACCCCTAACCTCTAGAGCACTGAAAGGCAAGGACAAGGATCACTTGCCGGTGTTATGGAAAGCCAACAAAAAGGCATGGATAACTGGAGAAATGTTTACGGATGCCTAAACTAAACCCTAGAGCACTGAAAGGCAAGGACAAGGATCACTTGCCGGTGTTATGGAAAGCGAACAAAAAGGCATGGGTCTCTGGAGAACTGTTTACAGATCCCTAAACTAAACCCTAGAGCACTGAAAGGCAAGGACTAGGATCACTTGCCAGTGTTATGGAAAGCGAACAAAAAGGCGTGGGTATTTGGAGAACTTTTTACAGACCCCTAACCTCTAGAGCACTGAAAGGCAAGGACAAGGATCACTTGCCGGTGTTGTGGAAAGCCAACAATAAGGCATGGATAAGTGGAGAACTGTTTACAGACCCCTAACCTCTAGAGCACTGAAAGGCAAGGACAAGGATCACCTGCCGGTGTTATGGAAAGCCAACAAAAAGGCATGGATAACTGGAAAACTGTTTATGGATCCCTAAACTAAACCCTAGAGCACTGAAAGGCAAGGACAAGGATCACTTGCCGGTGTTATAGACAGCGAACGAAAAGGCATTGGTAACCAGAGAACTGTTTCCAGATCCCTAAACTAAAAACTAGAGCACTGAAAGGCAAGGACAAGGATCACTTGCCGGTGGTATGGAAAGCGAACAAAAAGGCATGGGTAACCAGAGAACTGTTTACAGATCCTTAAACTAAAAACTAGAGCACTGAAAGGCAAGGACAAGGATCACTTGCCGGTGTTATGGAAAGCGAACAATAAGGCATGGGTATCTGGAGAACTGTTTACAGATCCCTAAACTAAACCCTAGACCACTAAAAGGCAAGGACAAGGAACCCTTGCCGGTGTTATGGAAAGCGACAAAAAGGCATGAGTAACTGGAGAACTGTTTAAAGATCCCTAACCTCTAGAGCACTGAAAGGCAATGACAAGGATCACTTGACGGTGTTATGGAAAGCGAATAAAAAGGCATGAGAAACTGGAGAACTGCTTACAGATCCCTAAACTAAACCCTAAAGCACTGAAAGGCAAGGCCAAGGATCACTTGCCGGTGTTATGGAAAGCCAACAAAAAGGCATGGGTAACTGGAGAACGGTTTACGGTTCCCTAACCTCTAAAGCACTGAAAGGCAAGGACAAGGATCACTTGCCGGTGTTATGGAAAGCCAACAAAAAGGCATGGGTAACTGGAGAACGGTTTACGGATCCCTAACCTCTAGAGCACTGAAAGGCAAGGCAAAGGATCACTTGCCGGTGTTATGGAAAGCCAACAAAAAGGCATGGGTAACTGGAGAACGTTTTACAGACCCCTAACCTCTAGAGCACTCAAAGGCAAGGACAAGGATCACTTGCCGGTGTTATGGAAAGCCAACAAAAAGGCATGGGTAACTGGAGAACGGTTTACAGACCCCTAACCTCTAGAGCACTGCAAGGCAAGGACAAGGATCACTTGCCAGTGTTATGGAAAGCCAACAAAAAGGCATGGATAACTGGAGAACTGTTTACGGAACCCTAAACTAAACCCTAGAGCACAGAAAGGCAAGGACAAGGGTCATTTGCCAGTGTTATGGAAAGCGAATAAAAAGGCATGAGTAACTGGAGAACTGTTTAAAGATCCCTAACCTCTAGAGCACTGAAAGGCAATGACAAGGATCACTTGCCGGTGTTATGGAAAGCCAACAAAAAGGCATGGGTAACTGGAGAACTGTTTAAAGATCCCTAACCTCTAGAGCACTGAAAGGCAATGACAAGGATCACTTGACGGTGTAATGGAAAGCGAACAAAAAGGCATGAGTAACTGGAGAACTGTTTACAGATCCCTAAACTAAACCCTAGAGCACTGAAAGGCAAGGCCAAGGATCACTTGCCGGTGTTATGGAAAGCCAACAAAAAGGCATGGGTAACTGGAGAACGGTTTACAGACCCCTAACCTCTAGAGCACTGAAAGACAAGGACAAGGATCACTTGCCGGTGTTATGGAAAGCCAACAAAAAGGCATTGATAACTATAGAAATGTTTACGGATCCCTAAACTAAACCCTAGAGCACTGAAAGGCAAAGACAAGGATCACTTGCCGGTGTTATGGCAAGCGAACAAAAAGGCATGGGTATCTGGAGAATTGTTTACAGATCCCTAAACTAAACCCTAGAGCACTGAAAGGCAAGGACAAGGATCACTTGCCGGTGTTATAGAAAGCAACAAAAAGGCATGAGTAACTGGAGAACTGTTTACAGATCCCTAAACTAAACCCTAGAGCACTGAAAGGCAAGGCCAAGGATCACTTGCCGGTGTTATGGAAAGTCAACCAAAAGGCATAGGTAACTGGAGAACTGTTTACAGACCCCTAACCTCTAGAGCACTGAAAGGCAAGGACAAGGATCACTTGCCGGTGTTATGGAAAGCCAACAAAAAGGCATTGATAACTGGAGAAATGTGTACGGATCCCTAAACTAAACCCTAGAGCACTGAAAGGCAAGGACAAGGATCACTTGCCAGTGTTATGGAAAGCGAACAAAAAGGCCTGGGTAACTGGAGAACTTTTTACAGACCCCTAACCTCTAGAGCACTGAAAGGCAAGGACAAGGATCACTTGCCGGTGTTGTGGAAAGCCAACAATAAGGCATGGATAACTGGAGAACTGTTTACAGACCCCTAACCTCTAGAGCACTGAAAGGCAAGGACAAGGATCACTGGCCGGTGTTATGGAAAGCCAACAAAAAGGCATGGGTAACTGGAGAACTGTTTACGGATCCCTAAACTAAACCCTAGAGCACTGAAAGGCAAGGACAAGGATCACTTACCGGTGTTATAGAAAGCGAACAAAAAGGCATTGGTAACCAGAGAACTGTTTCCAGATCCCTAAACTAAAAACTAGAGCACTGAAAGGCAAGGACAAGGATCACTTGCCGGTGGTATGGAAAGCGAACAAAAAGGCATGGGTAACCAGAGAACTGTTTACAGATCCTTAAACTAAAAACTAGAGCACTGAAAGGCAAGGACAAGGATCACTTGCCGGTGTTATGGAAAGCGAACAATAAGGCATGGGTATCTGGAGAACTGTTTAAAGATCCCTAAACTAACCCTAGAGCACTAAAAGGCAAGGACAAGGAACCCTTGCCGGTGTTATGGAAAGCAACAAAAAGGCATGAGTAACTGGAGAACTGTTTACAGATCACTAAACTAAACCCTAGAGCACTGAAAGGCAAGGCCAAGGATCACTTGCCGGTGTTATGGAAAGCCAACCAAAAGGCATGGATAACTGGAGAACTGTTTACGGATCCCTAAACTAAACCCTAGAGCACTGAAAGGCAAGGACAAAGATCACTTGCCGGTGTTATGGAAAGCCAACAAAAAGGCATGGGTAACTGGAGAACTGTTTACGGATCCCTAAACTAAACCCTAGAGCACTGAAAGGCAAGGACAAGGATCACTTGCCGGTGTTATGGAAAGCCAACAAAAAGGCACGGGTAACTGGAGAACTGTTTACGGATCCCTAAACTAAACCCTAGAGCACTGAAAGGCAAGGACAAGGATCACTTGCCGGTGGTATGGAAAGCCAACCAAAAGGCATGGGTAACCAGAGAACTGTTTACAGATCCCTAAACTAAACCCTAGAGCACTGAAAGACAAGGACAAGGATCACTTGCCGGTGTTATGGAAAGCCAACAAAAAGCCATGGGTATCTGGAGAACTGTTTACAGATCCCTAAACTAAACCCTAGAGCACTAAAAGGCAAGGACAAGGAACCCTTGCCGGTATTATGGAAAGCGACAAAAAGGCATGGGTAACTGGAGAACTGTTTACGGATCCCTAAACTAAACCGTAGAGCACTGAAAGGCAAGGACAAGGATCACTTGCCGGTGTTATAGAAAGCAACAAAAAGGCATGAGTAACTGGAGAACTGTTTACAGATCCCTAACCTAAACCCTAGAGCACTGAAAGGCAAAGACAAGGATAACTTGCCGGTGTTATAGAAAGCCAACAAAAAGGCATGGGTATCTGGAGAACTGTTTACAGATCCCTAAACTAAACCCTAGAGCACTGAAAGGCAAGGACAAGGATCACTTGCCGGTGTTATGGAAAGCGAACAAAAAGGCATGGGTATCTGGAGAACTGTTTACAGATCCCTAAACTAAACCCTAGAGCACTGAAAAGCAAGGACAAGGATCACTTGCCGGTGTTATGGAAAGCCAACAAAAAGGCATGGGTATCTGGAGAACTGTTTACAGATCCCTAAACTAAACCCTAGAGCACTGAAAGGCAAGGCCAAGGATCACTTGCCGGTGTTATGGAAAGCCAAAAAAAAAGCATGGGTAACTGGAGAACGGTTTACAGACCCCTAACCTGTAGAGCACTGAAAGGCAAGAACAAGGATCAATTGCCGGTGTTATGGAAAGCGACAAAAAGGCATGGGTAACTGGAGAACTGTTTACAGATCCATAAACTAAACCCTAGAGCACTGAAAGGCAAGGACAAGGGTCACTTGCCGGTGTTATATAAAGCAACAAAAAGGCATGAGTAACTGGAGAACTGTTTACAGATCCCTAAACTAAACCCTAGAGCACTGAAAGGCAAGGCCAAGGATCACTTGCCGGTGTTATGGAAAGCCAACAAAAAGGCACGGGTAACTGGAGAACTGTTTACGGATCCCTAAACTAAACCCTAGAGCACTGAAAGGCAAGGACAAGGATCACTTGCCGGTGGTATGGAAAGCCAACCAAAAGGCATGGGTAACCAGAGAACTGTTTACAGATCCCTAAACTAAACCCTAGAGCACTGAAAGACAAGGACAAGGATCACTTGCCGGTGTTATGGAAAGCCAACAAAAAGGCATGGGTATCTGGAGAACTGTTTACAGATCCCTAAACTAAACCCTAGAGCACTAAAAGACAAGGACAAGGAACCCTTGCCGGTATTATGGAAAGCGACAAAAAGGCATGGGTAACTGGAGAACTGTTTACGGATCCCTAAACTAAACCGTAGAGCACTGAAAGGCAAGGACAAGGATCACTTGCCGGTGTTATAGAAAGCAACAAAAAGGCATGAGTAACTGGAGAACTGTTTACAGATCCCTAAACTAAACCCTAGAGCACTGAAAGGCAAGGACAAGGATAACTTGCCGGTGTTATAGAAAGCCAACAAAAAGGCATGGGTATCTGGAGAACTGTTTACAGATCCCTAAACTAAACCCTACAGCACTGAAAGGCAAGGACAAGGATCACTTGCCGGTGTTATGGAAAGCGAACAAAAAGGCATGGGTATCTGGAGAACTGTTTACAGATCCCTAAACTAAACCCTAGAGCACTGAAAAGCAAGGACAAGGATCACTTGCCGGTGTTATGGAAAGCCAACAAAAAGGCATGGGTATCTGGAGAACTGTTTACAGATCCCTAAACTAAACCCTAGAGCACTGAAAGGCAAGGCCAAGGATCACTTGCCGTTGTTATTTAAAGCCAAAAAAAAGCATGGGTAACTGGAGAACGGTTTACAGACCCCTAACCTCTAGAGCACTGAAAGGCAAGAACAAGGATCCCTTGCCGGTGTTATGGAAAGCGACAAAAAGGCATGGGTAACTGGAGAACTGTTTACAGATCCATAAACTAAACCCTAGAGCACTGAAAGGCAAGGACAAGGGTCACTTGCCGGTGTTATATAAAGCAACAAAAAGGCATGAGTAACTGGAGAACTGTTTACAGATCCCTAAACTAAACCCTAGAGCACTGAAAGGCAAGGCCAAGGATAACTTGCCGGTGTTATGGAAAGTCAACCAAAAAGGCATGGGTAACTGGATAACTGTTTACAGACCCCTAACCTCTAGAGCACTGAAAGGCAAGGGCAAGGATCACTTGCCGGTGTTATGGAAAGCCAACAAAAAGGCATGGATAACTGGAGAAATGTTTACGGATGCCTAAACTAAACCCTAGAGCACTGAAAGGCAAGGACAAGGATCACTTGCCGGTGTTATGGAAAGCGAACAAAAAGGCATGGGTATCTGGAGAACTGTTTACAGATCCCTAAACTAAACCCTAGAGCACTGAAAGGCAAGGACAAGGATCACTTGCCAGTGTTATGGAAAGCGAACAAAAAGGCGTGGGTATTTGGAGAACTTTTTACAGACCCCTAACCTCTAGAGCACTGAAAGGCAAGGACTAGGATCACTTACCGGTGTTGTGGAAAGCCAACAAAAAGGCATGGGTAACTGGAGAACGGTTTACGGTTCCCTAACCTCTAGAGCACTGAAAGGCAAGGACAAGGATCACTTGCCGGTGTTATGGAAAGCCAACAGAAAGGCATGGGTAACTGGAGAACGGTTTACAGACCCCTAACCTCTAGAGCACTGAAAGGCAAGGACAAGGATCACTTGCCGGTGTTATGGCAAGCCAACAAAAAGGCATGGGTACCTGGAGAACGGTTTACAGACCCCTAACCTCTAGAGCACTGAAAGGCAAGGACAAGGATCACTTGCCAGTGTTATGGAAAGCCAACAAAAAGGCATGGGTATCTGGAGAACTGTTTACAGATCCCTAAACTAAACCCTAGAGCACTGAAAGGCAAGGACAAGGATAACTTGCCGGTGTTATAGAAAGCCAACAAAAAGGCATGGGTATCTGAAAAAATCTGTTTACAGACCCCTAAACTAAACCCTAGAGCACTGAAAGGCAAGGACAAGGATCACTTGCCGGTGTTATGGAAAGCGAACAAAAAGGCATGGGTATCTGGAGAACTGTTTACAGATCCCTAAACTAAACCCTAGAGCACTGAAAAGCAAGGACAAGGATCACTTGCCGGTGTTATGGAAAGCCAACAAAAAGGCATGGGTATCTGGAGAACTGTTTACAGATCCCTAAACTAAACCCTAGAGCACTGAAAGGCAAGGCCAAGGATCACTTGCCGGTGTTATGGAAAGCCAAAAAAAAAGCATGGGTAACTGGAGAACGGTTTACAGACCCCTAACCTCTAGAGCACTGAAAGGCAAGAACAAGGATCCCTTGCCGGTGTTATGGAAAGCGACAAAAAGGCATGGGTAACTGGAGAACTGTTTACAGATCCATAAACTAAACCCTAGAGCACTGAAAGGCAAGGACAAGGGTCACTTGCCGGTGTTATATAAAGCAACAAAAAGGCATGAGTAACTGGAGAACTGTTTACAGATCCCTAAACTAAACCCTAGAGCACTGAAAGGCAAGGCCAAGGATAACTTGCCGGTGTTATGGAAAGTCAACCAAAAAGGCATGGGTAACTGGAGAACTGTTTACAGACCCCTAACCTCTAGAGCACTGAAAGGCAAGGACAAGGATCACTTGCCGGTGTTATGGAAAGCCAACAAAAAGGCATGGACAACTGGAGAAATGTTTACGGATGCTCAAACTAAACCCTAAAGCACTGAAAGGCAAGGACAAGGATCACTTGCCAGTGTTATGGAAAGCGAACAAAAAGGCGTGGGTATTTGGAGAACTTTTTACAGACCCCTATCCTCTAGAGCACTGAAAGGCAAGGACTAGGATCACTTACCGGTGTTGTGGAAAGCCAACAAAAAGGCATGGCTAACTGGAGAACGGTTTACGGTTCCCTAACCTCTAGAGCACTGAAAGGCAAGGACAAGGATCACTTGCCGGTGTTATGGAAAGCGAACAATAAGGCATGGGTATCTGGAGAACTGTTTAAAGATCCCTAAACTAACCCTAGAGCACTAAAAGGCAAGGACAAGGAACACTTGCCGGTGTTATGGAAAGCAAACAAAAGGCATGAGTAACTGGAGAACTGTTTACGGATCCCTAAACTAAACACTAGAGCACTGAAAGGCAAGGACAAAGATCACTTGCCGGTGTTATGGAAAGCCAACAAAAAGGTATGGGTAACTGGAGAACTGTTTACGGATCCCTAAACTAAACCCTAGAGCACTGAAAGGCAAGGACAAGGATCACTTGCCGGTGTTACGGAAAGCCAACAAAAAGGCACGGGTAACTGGAGAACTGTTTACGGATCCCTAAACTAAACCCTAGAGCACTGAAAGGCAAGGACAAGGATCACTTGCCGGTGGTATGGAAAGACAACCAAAAGGCATGGGTAACCAGAGAACTGTTTACAGATCCCTAAACTAAACCCTAGAGCACTGAAAGACAAGGACAAGGATCACTTGCCGGTGTTATGGAAAGCCAACAAAAAGGCATGGGTATCTGGAGAACTGTTTACAGATCCCTAAACTAAACCCTAGAGCACTAAAAGGCAAGGACAAGGAACCCTTGCCGGTATTATGGAAAGCGACAAAAAGGCATGGGTAACTGGAGAACTGTTTACGGATCCCTAAACTAAACCGTAGAGCACTGAAAGGCAAGGACAAGGATCACTTGCCGGTGTTATAGAAAGCAACAAAAAGGCATGAGTAACTAGAGAACTGTTTACAGATCCCTAACCTAAACCCTAGAGCACTGAAAGGCAAGGACAAGGATAACTTACCGGTGTTATAGAAAGCCAACAAAAAGGCATGGGTATCTGGAAAACTGTTTACAGATCCCTAAACTAAACCCTAGAGCACTGAAAGGCAAGGACAAGGATCACTTGCCGGTGTTATGGAAAGCGAACAAAAAGGCATGGGTATCTGGAGAACTGTTTACAGATCCCTAAACTAAACCCTAGAGCACTGAAAAGCAAGGACAAGGATCACTTGCCGGTGTTATGGAAAGCCAACAAAAAGGCATGGGTATCTGGAGAACTGTTTAGAGATCCCTAAACTAAACCCTAGAGCACTGAAAGGCAAGGCCAAGGATCACTTGCCGGTGTTATGGAAAGCCAAAAAAAAAGCATGGGTAACTGGAGAACGGTTTACAGACCCCTAACCTCTAGAGCACTGAAAGGCAAGAACAAGGATCCCTTGCCGGTGTTATGGAAAGCGACAAAAAGGCATGGGTAACTGGAGAACTGTTTACAGATCCATAAACTAAACCCTAGAGCACTGAAAGGCAAGGACAAGGGTCACTTGCCGGTGTTATATAAAGCAACAAAAAGGCATGAGTAACTGGAGAACTGTTTACAGATCCCTAAACTAAACCCTAGAGCACTGAAAGGCAAGGCCAAGGATAACTTGCCGGTGTTATGGAAAGTCAACCAAAAAGGCATGGGTAACTGGAAAACTGTTTACAGACCCCTAACCTCTAGAGCACTGAAAGGCAAGGGCAAGGATCACTTGCCGGTGTTATGGAAAGCCAACAAAAAGGCATGGATAACTGGAGAAATGTTTACGGATGCCTAAACTAAACCCTAGAGCACTGAGAGGCAAGGACAAGGATCACTTGCCGGTGTTATGGAAAGCGAACAAAAAGGCATGGGTATCTGGAGAACTGTTTACAGATCCCTAAACTAAACCCTAGAGCACTGAAAGGCAAGGACAAGGATCACTTGCCAGTGTTATGGAAAGCGAACAAAAAGGCGTGGGTATTTGGAGAACTTTTTACAGACCCCTAACCTCTAGAGCACTGAAAGGCAAGGACTAGGATCACTTACCGGTGTTGTGGAAAGCCAACAAAAAGGCATGGGTAACTGGAAAACGGTTTACGGTTCCCTAACTTCTAGAGCACTGAAAGGCAAGGACAAGGATCACTTGCCGGTGTTATGGAAAGCCAACAGAAAGGCATGGGTAACTGGAGAACGGTTTACGGATCCCTAACCTCTAGAGCACTGAAAGGCAAGGCCAAGGATCAATTGCCGGTGTTATGGAAAGCCAACAAAAAGGCATGGGTAACTGGAGAACGGTTTACAGACCCCTAACCTCTAGAGCACTGAAAGGCAAGGACAAGGATCACTTGCCGGTGTTATGGCAAGCCAACAAAAAGGCATGGGTACCTGGAGAACGGTTTACAGACCCCTAACCTCTAGAGCACTGAAAGGCAAGGACAAGGATCACTTGCCAGTGTTATGGAAAGCCAACAAAAAGGCATGGGTATCTGGAGAACTGTTTATAGATCAATAAACTAAACCATAGAGCACTGAAAGGCAAGGACAAGGATAACTTGCCGGTGTTATAGAAAGCCAACAAAAAGGCATGGGTATCTGGAGAACTGTTTACAGATCCCTAAACTAAACCCTAGAGCACTGAAAGGCAAGGACAAGGATCACTTGCCGGTGTTATGGAAAGCGAACAAAAAGGCATGGGTATCTGGAGAACTGTTTACAGATCCCTAAACTAAACCCTAGAGCACTGAAAAGCAAGGACAAGGATCACTTGCCGGTATTATAGAAAGCCAACAAAAAGGCATGGGTATCTGGAGAACTGTTTACAGATCCCTAAACTAAACCCTAGAGCACTGAAAGGCAAGGCCAAGGATCACTTGCCGGTGTTATGGAAAGCCAAAAAAAAAGCATGGGTAACTGGAGAACGGTTTACAGACCCCTAACCTCTAGAGCACTGAAAGGCAAGACCAAGGATCCCTTGCCGGTGTTATGGAAAGCGACAAAAAGGCATGGGTAACTGGAGAACTGTTTACAGATCCATAAACTAAACCCTAGAGCACTGAAAGGCAAGGACAAGGGTCACTTGCCGGTGTTATATAAAGCAACAAAAAGGCATGAGTAACTGGAGAACTGTTTACAGATCCCTAAACTAAACCCTAGAGCACTGAAAGGCAATGCCAAGGATAACTTGCCGGTGTTATGGAAAGTCAACCAAAAAGGCATGGGTAACTGGAGAACTGTTTACAGACCCCTAACCTCTAGAGCACTGAAAGGCAAGGACAAGGATCACTTGCCGGTGTTATGGAAAGCCAACAAAAAGGCATGGATAACTGGAGAAATGTTTACGGATGCCTAAACTAAACCCTAGAGCACTGAAAGGCAAGGACAAGGATCACTTGCCAGTGTTATGGAAAGCGAACAAAAAGGCGTGGGTATTTGGAGAACTTTTTACAGACCCCTAACCTCTAGAGCACTGAAAGGCAAGGACTAGGATCACTTACCGGTGTTGTGGAAAGCCAACAAAAAGGCATGGGTAACTGGAGAACGGTTTACGATTCCCTAACCTCTAGAGCACTGAAAGGCAAGGACAAGGATCACTTGCCGGTGTTATGGAAAGCCAACAGAAAGGCATGGGTAACTGGAGAACGGTTTACGGATCTCTAACCTCTAGAGCACTGAAAGGCAAGGCCAAGGATCAATTGCCGGTGTTATGGAAAGCCAACAAAAAGGCATGGGTAACTGGAGAACGGTTTACAGAACCCTAACCTCTAGAGCACTGAAAGGCAAGGACAAGGATCACTTGCCGGTGTTATGGCAAGCCAACAAAAAGGCATGGGTACCTGGAGAACGGTTTACAGACCCCTAACCTCTAGAGCACTGAAAGGTAAGGACAAGGATCACTTGCCAGTGTTATGGAAAGCCAACAAAAATGCATGGATAACTGGAGAACTGTTTACGGAACCCTAAACTAAACCCTAGAGCACTGAAAGGCAAGGACAAGGATCATTTGCCAGTGTTATGGAAAGCGAATAAAAAGGCATGAGTAACTGGAGAACTGTTTAAAGATCCCTAACCTCTAGAGCACTGAAAGGCAATGACAAGGATCACTTGCCGGTGTTATGGAAAGCCAACAAAAAGGCATGGGTAACTGGAGAACTGTTTACAGATCCCTAAACTAAACCCTAGAGCACTGAAAGGCAAGGCCAAGGAACCCTTGCCGGTGTTATGGAAAGCGACAAAAAATCATGAGTAACTGGAGAACTGTTTAAAGATCCCTAACCTCTAGAGCACTGAAAGGCAATGACAAGGATCACTTGACGGTGTTATGGAAAGCGAATAAAAAGGCATGAGAAACTGGAGAACTGCTTACAGATCCCTAAACTAAACCCTAGAGCACTGAAAGGCAAGGCCAAAGATCACTTGCCGGTGTTATGGAAAGACAACAAAAAGGCATGGGTAACTGGAGAACGGTTTACGGTTCCCTAACCTCTAGAGCACTGAAAGGCAAGGACAAGGATCACTTGCCGGTGTTATGGAAAGCCAACAAAAAGGCATGGGTAACTGGAGAACGGTTTACAGACCCCTAACCTCTAGAGCACTGAAAGGCAAGGACAAGGATCACTTGCCAGTGTTATGGAAAGCCAACAAAAATGCATGGATAACTGGAGAACTGTTTACGAAACCCTAAACTAAACCCTAGAGCACTGAAAGGCAAGGACAAGGATCACTTACCGGTGTTATGAAAAGCGAACAAAAAGGCATGAGTAACTGGAGAACTGTTGTAAGATCCCTAACCTCTAGAGTACTGAAAGGCAATGACAAAGATCACTTGACGGTGTTATGGAAAGCGAACAAAAAGGCATGAGTAACTGGAGAACTGTTTACAGATCCCTAATCTAAACCCTAGAGCACTGAAAGGCAAGGCCAAGGATCACTTGCCGGTGTTATGGAAAGCCAACAAAAAGGCATGGGTAACTGGAGAACGGTTTACAGACCCCTAACCTCTTGAGCACTGAAAGGCAAGGACAAGGATCCCTTGCCGGTGTTATGGAAAGGGACAAAAAGGCATGGGTAACTGTAGAACTGTTTACAGATCCCAGACTAAACCCTAGAGCACTGAAAGGCAAGGACAAGGATCACTTGCCGGTGTTATAGAAAGCAACAAAAAGGCATGAGTAACTGGAGAACTGTTTACAGATCCCTAAACTAAACCCTAGAGCACTGAAAGGCAAGGCCAAGGATCACTTGCCGGTGTTATGGAAAGTCAACCAAAAGGCATGGGTAACTGGAGAACTGTTTACAGACCCCTAACCTTTAGAGCACTGAAAGGCAAGGACAAGGATCACTTGCCGTTGTTATGGAAAGCCAACAAAAAGGCATTGATAACTGGAGAAATGTTTACGGATCCCTAAACTAAACCCTAGAGCACTGAAAGGCAAAGACAAGGATCACTTGCCGGTGTTATGGAAAGCGAAAAAAAAGGCATGGGTATCTGGAGAACTGTTTACAGATCCCTAAACTAAACCCTAGAGCACTGAAAGGCAGGGACAAGGATCACTTGCCAGTGTTATGGAAAGTGAACAATAAAGCATGGGTATCTGGAGAACTGTTTAAAGATCCCTAAACTAAACCCTAGAGCACTAAAAGGCACGGACAAGGAACCCTTGCCGGTTTTATGGAAAGCGACAAAAAGGCATGGGTAACTGGAGAACTGTTTACGGATCCCTAAACTAATCCCTAGAGCACTGAAAGGCAAGGACAAGGATCACTTGCCGGTGTTATGGAAAGCGAACAATAAGGCATGGGTATCTGGAGAACTTTTTACAGATCCCTAAACTAAACCCTAGAGCACTAAAAGGCAAGGACAAGGAACCTTTACCGGTGTTATGGAAAGCGACAAAAAGGCATGGGTAACTGGAGAACTGTTTACAGATCCCTAAACTAAACCCTAGAGCACTGAAAGGCAAGGACAAGGATCACTTGCCGGTGTTATAGAAAGCTACAAAAAGGCATGAGTAACTGGAGAACTGTTTACGGATCCCTAAACTAAACCCTAGAGCACTGAAAGGCAAGGACAAGAATAACTTGCCGGTGTTATTGAAAGCCAACAAAAAGGCATGGGTATCTGGAGAACTGTTTACAGATCCCTAAACTAAACCCTAGAGCACTGAAAGGCAAGGACAAGGATCACTTTCCGGTGTTATGGAAAGCGAACAAAAAGGCATGGGTATCTGGAGAAATGTTTACAGATCCCTAAACTAAACCCTAGAGCACTGAAAGGCAAGGACAAGGATCACTTGCCGGTGTTATGGAAAGCCAACAAAAAGGCATGGGTATCTGGAGAACTGTTTACAGATCCCTAAACTAAACCCTAGAGCACTGAAAGGCAAGGACAAGGATCACTTGCCGGTGTTATGGAAAGCGAACAAAAAGGCATGGGTATCTGGAGAACTGTTTACAGATCCCTAAACTAAATCCTAGAGCACTGAAAGGCAAGGACAAGGATCCCTTGCCAGTGATATGGAAAGCGAACAAAAAGTCATGGGTAACTGGAGATCTTTTTACAGACCCCTAACCTCTAGAGCACTGAAAGGCAAGGACAAGGATCACTTGCCGGTGTTGTGGAAAGCCAACAATAAGGCATGGATAACTGGAGAACTGTTTACAGACCCCTAACCTCTAGAGCACTGAAAGGCAAGGACAAGGATCACTTGCCGGTGTTATGGAAAGCCAACAAAAAGGCATGGGTATCTGGAGAACTGTTAACAGATCCCTAAACTAAACCCTAGAGCACTGAAAGGCTAGGACAAGGATCACTTGCCAGTGTTATGAAAAGCGAACAAAAAGGCATGGGTAACTGGAGAACGGTTTACAGATCCCTAACCTCTAGAACACTGAAAGGCAAGGACAAGGATCCCTTGCCGGTGTTATGGAAAGGGACAAAAAGGCATGGGTAACTGTAGAACTGTTTACAGATCCCAGACTAAACCCTAGAGCACTGAAAGGCAAGGACAAGGATCACTTGCCGGTGTTATAGAAAGCAACAAAAAGGCATGAGTAACTGGAGAACTGTTTACAGATCCCTAAACTATACCCTAGAGCACTGAAAGGCAAGGCCAAGGATCACTTGCCGGTGTTATGGAAAGCCAACAAAAAGGCATTGATAACTGGAGAAATTTTTACGGATCCCTAAACTAAACCCTAGAGCACTGAAAGGCAAAGACAAGGATCAATTGCCGGTGTTATGGAAAGCGAACAAAAAGGCATGGGTATCTGGAGAACTGTTTACAGATCCCTAAGCTAAACCCTAGAGCACTGAAAGGCAAGGACAAGGATCACTTGCCAGTGTTATGGAAAGCGAACAATAAGGCATGGGTATCTGGAGAACTGTTTAAAGATCCCTAAACTAACCCTAGAGCACTAAAAGGCAAGGACAAGGAACCCTTGCCGGTGTTATGGAAAGCGACAAAAAGGCATGGGTAACTGGAGAACTGTTTACAGATCCCTAAACTAAACCCCAGAGCACTGAAAGGCAAGGACAAGGATCACTTGCCGGTGTTATAGAAAGCAACAAAAAGGCATGAGTAACTGGAGAACTGTTTACAGATCCCTAAACTAAACCCTAGAGCACTGAAAGGCAAGGCCAAGGATCACTTGCCGGTGTTATGGAAAGCCAACCAAAAGGCATGGATAACTGGAGCACTGTTTACGGATCCCTAAACTAAACCCTAGAGCACTGAAAGGCAAGGACAAAGATCACTTGCCAGTGTTATGGAAAGCGAACAAAAAGACGTGGGTAACTGGAGAACTTTTTACAGACCCCTAACCTCTAGAGCACTGAAAGGCAAGGACAAGGATCACTTGCCGGTGTTGTGGAAAGCCAACAATAAGGCATGGATTACTGGAGAACTGTTTACAGACCCCTAACCTCTAGAGCACTGAAAGGCAAGGAAAAGGATCACTTGCCGATGTTATGGAAAGCCAACCAAAAGCCATGGGTAACTGGAGAACTGTTTACGGATCCCTAAACTAAACCCTAGAGCACTGAAAGGCAAGGACAAAGGATCACTTGCCGGTGTTATGGAAAGCGAACAATAAGGCATGGGTATCTGGAGAACTGTTTACAGATCCCTAAACTAAATCCTAGAGCACTGAAAGGCAAGGACAAGAATCCCTTGCCAGTGTTATGGAAAGCGAACAAAAAGTCATGGGTAACTGGAGAACTTTTTACAGACCCCTAACCTCTAGAGCACTGAAAGGCAAGGACAAGGATCACTTGCCGGTGTTATGGAAAGCCAACAAAAAGGCATGGGTAACTGGAGAACGGTTTACAGACCCCTAACCTCTAGAGCACTGAAAGGCAAGGACAAGGATCCCTTGCCGGTGTTATGGAAAGCGAACAAAAAGGCATGAGTAACTGGAGAACTGTTTACAGATCCCTAAACTAAACCCTAGAGCACTGAAAGGCAAGGCCAAGGATCACTTGCCGGTGTTATGGAAAGCCAACCAAAAGGCATGGATAACTGGAGCACTGTTTACGGATCCCTAAACTAAACCCTAGAGCACTGAAAGGCAAGGACAAAGATCACTTGCCGGTGTTATGGAAAGCCAACAAAAAGGCATGGGTAACTGGAGAACTGTTTACGGATCCCTAAACTAAACACTAGAGCACTGAAAGGCAAGGACAAGGAGTACTTGCCGGTGTTATGGAAAGCCAACAAAAAGGCATGGGTAACTGGAGAACTGTTTACGGATCCCTAAACTAAACCCTAGAGCACTCAAAGGCAAGGACAAGGATCATTTGCCGGTGGTATGGAATGCCAACAAAAAGGCATAGGTAACCAGAGAACTGTTTACAGATCCCTAAACTAAACCCTAGAGCACTGAAAGACAAGGACAAGGATCACTGGCCGGTGTTATGGAAAGCCAACATAAAGGCATGGGTATCTGGAGAACTGTTTACAGATCCCCAAACTAAACCCTAGAGCACTAAAAGGCACGGACAAGGAAACCTTGCCGGTGTTATGGAAAGCGACAAAAAGGCATGGGTAACTGGAGAACTGTTTACGGATCTATAAAATAAACCCTAGAGCACTGAAAGGCAAGGACAAGGATCACTTGCCGGTGTTATGGAAAGCGAACAATAAGGCATGGGTATCTGGAGAACTGTTTACAGATCCCTAAACTAAACCCTAGAGCACTAAAAGGCAAGGACAATTAACCTTTGCCGGTGTTATGGAAAGCGACAAAAAGGCATGGGTAACTGGAGAACTGTTTACAGATCCCTAAACTAAACCCTAGAGCACTGAAAGGCAAGGACAAGGATCACTTGCCGGTGTTATAGAAAGCTACAAAAAGGCATGAGTAACTGGAGAACTGTTTACAGATCCCTAAACTAAACCCTAGAGCACTGAAAGGAAAGGACAAGGATAACTTGCCGGTGTTATGGAAAGCCAACAAAAAGGCATGGGTATCTGGAGAACTGTTTACAGATCCCTAAACTAAACCCTAGAGCACTGAAAGGCAGGGACAAGGATCACTTGCTGGTGTTATGGAAAGCGAACAAAAAGGCATGGGTATCTGGAGAACTGTTTACAGATCCCTAAACTAAACCCTAGAGCACTGAAAGGCAAGGACAAGGATCACTTGCCGGTGTTATGGAAAGCCAACAAAAAGGCATGGGTATCTGGAGAACTGTTTACAGATCCCTAAACTAAACACTAGAGCACTGAAAGGCAAGGACAAGGAGTACTTGCCGGTGTTATGGAAAGCCAAAAAAAAGGCATGGGTAACTGGAGAACTGTTTACGGATCCCTAAACTAAACCCTAGAGCACTGAAAGGCAAGGACAAGGATCACTTGCCGGTGTTATAGAAAGCTACAAAAAGATATGAGTAACTGGAGAACTGTTTACAGATCCCTAAACTAAACCCTAGAGCACTGAAAGGAAAGGACAAGGATAACTTGCCGGTGTTTTGGAAAGCCAACAAAAAGGCATGGGTATCTGGAGAACTGTTTACAGATCCCTAAACTAAACCCTAGAGCACTGAAAGGCAAGGACAAGGATCACTTGCCTGTGTTATGGAAAGCGAACAAAAAGGCATGGGTATCTGGAGAACTGTTTACAGATCCCTAAACTAAACCCTAGAGCACTGAAAGGCAAGGACAAGGATCACTTGCAGGTGTTATGGAAAGCCAACAAAAAGGCATGGGTATCTGGAGAACTGTTTACAGATCCCTAAACTAAACCCTACAGCACTGAAAGGCAAGGACAAGGATCACTTGCCGGTGTTATGGAAAGCGAACAAAAAGGCATGGGTATCTGGAGAACTGTTTACAGATCCCTAAACTAAATCCTAGAGCACTGAAAGGCAAGGACAAGGATCCCTTGCCAGTGTTATGGAAAGCGAACAAAAAGTCATGGGTAACTGGAGAACTTTTTACAGACCCCTAACCTCCAGAGCACTGAAAGGCAAGGACAAGGATCACTTGCCGGTGTTGTGGAAAGCCAACAATAAGGCATGGATAACTGGAGAACTGTTTACAGACCCCTAACTTCTAGAGCACTGAAAGGCAAGGACAAGGATCACTTGCCGGTGTTATGGAAAGCCAACAAAAAGCCATGGGTAACTGGAGAACTGTTTACGGATCCCTAAACTAAACCCTAGAGCACTGAAAGGCAAGGACAAAGGATCACTTGCCGGTGTTATGGAAAGCGAACAATAAGGCATGGGTATCTGGAGAACTGTTTACAGATCCCTAAACTAAACCCTAGAGCACTAAAAGGCAAGGACAAGGAACCCTTGCCGGTGTTATGGAAAGCGAAAAAAAGGCATGGGTAACTGGAGAACTGTTTACAGATATCTAAACTAAACCCTAGAGCACTGAAAGGCAAGGCCAAGGATCACTTACCGGTGTTATGGAAAGCCAACCAAAAGGCATGGAAAACTGGAGAACTGTTTACGGATCCCTAAACTAAACCCTAGAGCACTGAAAGGCAAGGACAAAGATCACTTGCCGGTGTTATGGAAAGCCAACAAAAAGGCATGGGTAACTGGAGAACTGTTTACGGATCCCTAAACTAAACCCTAGAGCACTGAAAGGCAAGGACAAGGATCACTTGCCGGTGTTATGGAAAGACAACAAAAAGGCATGGGTAACTGGAGAACTGTTTACGGATCCCTAAACTAAACCCTAGAGCACTGAAAGGCAAGGACAAGGATCACTTGCCGGTGGTATGGAAAGGCAACAAAAAGGCATGGTTAACCAGAGAACTGTTTACAGATCCCTAAACTAAACCCTAGAGCACTGAAAGACAAGGACAAGGATCACTTACCGGTGTTATGGAAAGCCAACAAAAAGGCATGGGTATCTGGAGAACTGTTTACAGATCCCTAAACTAAACCCTAGAGCACTAAAAGGCAAGGACAAGGAACCCTTGCCGGTGTTATGGAAAGCGACAAAAAGGCATGGGTAACTGGAGAACTGTTTACGGATCCCTAACCTAAACCCTAGAGCACTGAAAGGCAAGGACAAGGATCACTTGCCGGTGTTATGGAAAGCGAACAATAAGGCATGGGTATCTGGAGAACTGTTTACAGATCCCTAAACTAAACCCTAGAGCACTAAAAGGCAAGGACAAGGAACCCTTGCCGGTGTTATGGAAAGTGACAAAAAGGCATGGGTAACTGGAGAACTGTTTACAGATCCCTAAACAAAACCCTAGAGCACTGAAAGGCAAGGACAAGGATCACTTGCCGGTGTTATAGAAAGCAACAAAAAGGCATGAGTAACTGGAGAACTGTTTACAGATCCCTAAACTAAACCCTAGAGCACTGAAAGGCAAGGACAAGGATCACTTGACGGTGTTATGGAAAGCCAACAAAATGGCATGGGTATCTGGAGAACTGTTTACAAATCCCTAAACTAAACCCTAGAGCACTGAAAGGCAAAGACAAGGATCACTTTCCGGTGTTATGGAAAGCGAACAAAAAGGCATGGGTATCTGGAGAACTGTTTACAGATCCCTAAACTAAACCATAGAGCACTGAAAGGCAAGGACAAGGATCACTTGCCGGTGTTATGGAAAGCCAACAAAAAGGCATGGGTATCTGGAGAACTGTTTACAGATCCCTAAACTAAACCCTAGAGCACTGAAAGGCAAGGACAAGGATCACTTGCCGGTGTTATGGAAAGCGAAAAAAAAGGCATGGGTATCTGGGGAACTGTTTACAGATCCCTAAACTAAACCCTAGAGCACTGAAAGGCAAGGACAAGGATCCCTTGCCAGTGTTATGGAAAGCGAACAAAAAGACATGGGTAACTGGAGAACTTTTTACAGACCCCTAACCTCTAGAGCACTGAAAGGCAAGGACAAGGATCACTTGCCGGTGTTGTGGAAAGCCAACAATAAGGCATGGATAACTGGAGAACTGTTTACAGACCCCTAACCTCTAGAGCACTGAAAGGCAAGGAAAAGGATCACTTGCCGGTGTTATGGAAAGCCAACAAAAAGCCATGGGTAACTGGAGAACTGTTTACGGATCCTTAAACTAAACCCTAGAGCACTGAAAGGCAAGGACAAAGGATCACTTGCCGGTGTTATGGAAAGCGAACAATAAGGCATGGGTATCTGGAGAACTGTTTACAGATCTCTAAACTAAACCCTAGAGCACTGAAAGGCAAGGACAAGGATCACTTGCCGGTGGTATGGAAAGCCAACAAAAAGGCATGGTTAACCAGAGAACTGTTTACAGATCCCTAAACTAAACCCTAGAGCACTGAAAGACAAGGACAAGGATCACTTACCGGTGTTATGGAAAGCCAACAAAAAGGCATGGGTATCTGGAGAACTGTTTACAGATCCCTAAACTAAACCCTAGAGCACTAAAAGGCAAGGACAAGGAACCCTTGCCGGTGTTATGGAAAGCGACAAAAAGGCATGGGTAACTGGAGAACTGTTTACGGATCCCTAAACTAAACCCTAGAGCACTGAAAGGCAAGGACAAGGATCACTTGCCGGTGTTATGGAAAGCGAACAATAAGGCATGGGTATCTGGAGAACTGTTTACAGATCCCTAAACTAAACCCTAGAGCACTAAAAGGCAAGGACAAGGAACCCTTGCCGGTGTTATGGAAAGTGACAAAAAGGCATGGGTAACTGGAGAACTGTTTACAGATCCCTAAACTAAACCCTAGAGCACTGAAAGGCAAGGACAAGGATCACTTGCCGGTGTTATAGAAAGCAACAAAAAGGCATGAGTAACTGGAGAACTGTTTACAGATCCCTAAACTAAACCCTAGAGCACTGAAAGGCAAGGACAAGGATCACTTGCCGGTGTTATGGAAAGCCAACAAAATGGCATGGGTATCTGAAGAACTGTTTACAGATCCCTAAACTAAACCCTAGAGCACTGAAAGGCAAAGACAAGGATCACTTTCCGGTGTTATGGAAAGCGAACAAAAAGGCATGGGTATCTGGAGAACTGTTTACAGATCCCTAAACTAAACCCTAGAGCACTGAAAGGCAAGGACAAGGATCACTTGCCGGTGTTATGGAAAGCGAAAAAAAAGGCATGGGTATCTGGGGAACTGTTTACAGATCCCTAAACTAAACCCTAGAGCACTGAAAGGCAAGGACAAGGATCCCTTGCCAGTGTTATGGAAAGCGAACAAAAAGACATGGGTAACTGGAGAACTTTTTATAGACCCCTAACCTCTAGAGCACTGAAAGGCAAGGACAAGGATCACTTGCCGGTGTTGTGGAAAGCCAACAATAAGGCATGGATAACTGGAGAACTGTTTACAGACCCCTAACCTCTAGAGCACTGAAAGGCAAGGAAAAGGATCACTTGCCGGTGTTATGGAAAGCCAACAAAAAGCCATGGGTAACTGGAGAACTGTTTACGGATCCCTAAACTAAACCCTAGAGCACTGAAAGGCAAGGACAAAGGATCACTTGCCGGTGTTATGGAAAGCGAACAATAAGGCATGGGTATCTGGAGAACTGTTTACAGATCCCTAAACTAAATCCTAGAGCACTGAAAGGCAAGGACAAGGATCCCTTGCCAGTGTTATGGAAAGCGAACAAAAAGTCATGGGTAACTGGAGAACTTTTTACAGACCCCTAACCTCTAGAGCACTGAAAGGCAAGGACAAGGATCACTTGCCGGTTGTTATGGAAAGCCAACAAAAAGGCATGGGTAACTGGAGAACGGTTTACAGACCCCTAACCTCTAGAGCACTGAAAGGCAAGGATAAGGATCCCTTGCCGGTGTTATGGAAAGCGAACAAAAAGGCATGAGTAACTGGAGAACTGTTTACAGATCCCTAAACTAAACCCTAGAGCACTGAAAGGCAAGGCCAAGGATCACTTGCCGGTGTTATGGAAAGCCAACCAAAAGGCATGGATAACTGGAGCACTGTTTACGGATCCCTAAACTAAACCCTAGAGCACTGAAAGGCAAGGACAAGGATCACTTGCCGGTGGTATGGAAAGCCAACAAAAAGGCATGGTTAACCAGAGAACTGTTTACAGATCCCTAAACTAAACCCTAGAGCACTAAAAGGCAAGGACAAGGAACCCTTGCCGGTGTTATGGAAAGTGACAAAAAGGCATGGGTAACTGGAGAACTGTTTACAGATCCCTAAACTAAACCCTAGAGCACTGAAAGGCAAGGACAAGGATCACTTGCCGGTGTTATAGAAAGCAACAAAAACGCATGAGTAACTGGAGAACTGTTTACAGATCCCTAAACTAAACCCTAGAGCACTGAAAGGCAAGGACAAGGATCACTTGCCGGTGTTATGGAAAGCCAACAAAATGGCATGGGTATCTGGAGAACTGTTTACAGATCCCTAAACTAAACCCTAGAGCACTGAAAGGGAAAGACAAGGATCACTTTCCGGTGTTATGGAAAGCGAACAAAAAGGCATGGGTATCTGGAGAACTGTTTACAGATCCCTAAACTAAACCATAGAGCACTGAAAGGCAAGGACAAGGATCACTTGCCGGTGTTATGGAAAGCCAACAAAAAGGCATGGGTATCTGGAGAACTGTTTACAGATCCCTAAACTAAACCCTAGAGCACTGAAAGGCAAGGACAAGGATCACTTGCCGGTGTTATGGAAAGTGAACAAAAAGGCATGGGTATCTGGGGAACTGTTTACAGATCCCTAAACTAAACCCTAGAGCACTGAAAGGCAAGGACAAGGATCCCTTGCCAGTGTTATGGAAAGCGAACAAAAAGACATGGGTAACTGGAGAACTTTTTACAGACCCCTAACCTCTAGAGCACTGAAAGGCAAGGACAAGGATCACTTGCCGGTGTTGTGGAAAGCCAACAATAAGGCATGGATAACTGGAGAACTGTTTACAGACCCCTAACCTCTAGAGCACTGAAAGGCAAGGAAAAGGATCACTTGCCGGTGTTATGGAAAGCCAACAAAAAGCCATGGGTAACTGGAGAACTGTTTACGGATCCCTAAACTAAACCCTAGAGCACTGAAAGGCAAGGACAAAGGATCACTTGCCGGTGTTATGGAAAGTGAACAATAAGGCATGGGTATCTGGAGAACTGTTTACAGATCCCTAAACTAAATCCTAGAGCACTGAAAGGCAAGGACAAGGATCCCTTGCCAGTGTTATGGAAAGCGAACAAAAAGTCATGGGTAACTGGAGAACTTTTTACAGACCCCTAACCTCTAGAGCACTGAAAGGCAAGGACAAGGATCACTTGCCGGTGTTATGGAAAGCCAACAAAAAGGCATGGGTAACTGGAGAACGGTTTACAGACCCCTAACCTCTAGAGCACTGAAAGGCAAGGACAAGGATCCCTTGCCGGTGTTATGGAAAGCGAACAAAAAGGCATGAGTAACTGGAGAACTGTTTACAGATCCCTAAACTAAACCCTAGAGCACTGAAAGGCAAGGCCAAGGATCACTTGCCGGTGTTATGGAAAGCCAACCAAAAGGCATGGATAACTGGAGCACTGTTTACGGATCCCTAAACTAAACCCTAGAGCACTGAAAGGCAAGGACAAAGATCACTTGCCGGTGTTATGGAAAGCCAACAAAAAGGCATGGGTAACTGGAGAACTGTTTACGGATCCCTAAACTAAACACTAGAGCACTGAAAGGCAAGGACAAGGAGTACTTGCCGGTGTTATGGAAAGCCAACAAAAAGGCATGGGTAACTGGAGAACTGTTTACGGATCCCTAAACTAAACCCTAGAGCACTGAAAGGCAAGGACAAGGATCATTTGCCGGTGGTATGGAATGCCAACAAAAAGGCATAGGTAACCAGAGAACTGTTTACAGATCCCTAAACTAAACCCTAGAGCACTGAAAGACAAGGACAAGGATCACTTGCCGGTGTAATGGAAAGCCAACAAAAAGGCATGGGTATCTGGAGAACTGTTTACAGATCCCTAAACTAAACCCTAGAGCACTAAAAGGCACGGACAAGGAACCCTTGCCGGTGTTATGGAAAGCGACAAAAAGGCATGGGTAACTGGAGAACTGTTTACGGATCTATAAAATAAACCCTAGAGCACTGAAAGGCAAGGACAAGGATCACTTGCCGGTGTTATGGAAAGCGAACAATAAGGCATGGGTATCTGGAGAACTGTTTACAGATCCCTAAACTAAACCCTAGAGCACTAAAAGGCAAGGACAATTAACCTTTGCCGGTGTTATGGAAAGCGACAAAAAGGCATGGGTAACTGGAGAACTGTTTACGGATCCCTAAACTAAACCCTAGAGCACTGAAAGGCAAGGACAAGGATCACTTGCCGGTGTTATAGAAAGCTACAAAAAGGCATGAGTAACTGGAGAACTGTTTACAGATCCCTAAACTAAACCCTAGAGCACTGAAAGGAAAGGACAAGGATAACTTGCCGGTGTTATGGAAAGCCAAAAAAAAGGCATGGGTATCTGGAGAACTGTTTACAGATCCCTAAACTAAACCCTAGAGCACTGAAAGGCAAGGACAAGGATCACTTGCTGGTGTTATGGAAAGCGAACAAAAAGGCATGGGTATCTGGAGAACTGTTTACAGATCCCTAAACTAAACCCTACAGCACTGAAAGGCAAGGACAAGGATCACTTGCCGGTGTTATGAAAAGCGAACAAAAAGGCATGGGTATCTGGAGAACTGTTTACAGATCCCTAAACTAAATCCTAGAGCACTGAAAGGCAAGGACAAGGATCCCTTGCCAGTGTTATGGAAAGCGAACAAAAAGTCATGGGTAACTGGAGAACTTTTTACAGACCCCTAACCTCTAGAGCACTGAAAGGCAAGGACAAGGATCACTTACCGGTGTTATGGAAAGCCAACAAAAAGGCATGGGTATCTGGAGAACTGTTTACAGATCCCTAAACTAAACCCTAGAGCACTAAAAGGCAAGGACAAGGAACCCTTGCCGGTGTTATGGAAAGCGACAAAAAGGCATGGGTAACTGGAGAACTGTTTACGGATCCCTAAACTAAACCCTAGAGCACTGAAAGGCAAGGACAAGGATCACTTGCCGGTGTTATGGAAAGCGAACAATAAGGCATGGGTATCTGGAGAACTGTTTACAGATCCCTAAACTAAACCCTAGAGCACTAAAAGGCAAGGACAAGGAACCCTTGCCGGTGTTATGGAAAGTGACAAAAAGGCATGGGTAACTGGAGAACTGTTTACAGATCCCTAAACTAAATCCTAGAGCACTGAAAGGCAAGGACAAGGATCACTTGCCGGTTTTATAGAAAGCAACAAAAAGGCATGAGTAACTGGAGAACTGTATACAGATCCCTAAACTAAACCCTAGAGCACTGAAAGGCAAGGACAAGGATCACTTGCCGGTGTTATGGAAAGCCAACAAAATGGCATGGGTATCTGGAGAACTGTTTACAGATCCCTAAACTAAACCCTAGAGCACTGAAAGGCAAAGACAAGGATCACTTTCCGGTGTTATGGAAAGCGAACAAAAAGGCATGGGTATCTGGAGAACTGTTTACAGATCCCTAAACTAAACCATAGAGCACTGAAAGGCAAGGACAAGGATCACTTGCCGGTGTTATGGAAAGCCAACAAAAAGGCATGGGTATCTGGAGAACTGTTTACAGATCCCTAAACTAAACCCTAGAGCACTGAAAGGCAAGGACAAGGATCACTTGCCGGTGTTATGGAAAGCGAACAAAAAGGCATGGGTATCTGGGGAACTGTTTACAGATCCCTAAACTAAACCCTAGAGCACTGAAAGGCAAGGACAAGGATCCCTTGCCAGTGTTATGGAAAGCGAACAAAAAGACATGGGTAACTGGAGAACTTTTTACAGACCCCTAACCTCTAGAGCACTGAAAGGCAAGGACAAGGATCACTTGCCGGTGTTGTGGAAAGCCAACAATAAGGCATGGATAACTGGAGAACTGTTTACAGACCCCTAACCTCTAGAGCACTGAAAGGCAAGGAAAAGGATCACTTGCCGGTGTTATGGAAAGCCAACAAAAAGCCATGGGTAACTGGAGAACTGTTTACGGATCCCTAAACTAAACCCTAGAGCACTGAAAGGCAAGGACAAAGGATCACTTGCCGGTGTTATGGAAAGCGAACAATAAGGCATGGGTATCTGGAGAACTGTTTACAGATCCCTAAACTAAATCCTAGAGCACTGAAAGGCAAGGACAAGGATCCCTTGCCAGTGTTATGGAAAGCGAACAAAAAGTCATGGGTAACTGGAGAACTTTTTACAGACCCCTAACCTCTAGAGCACTGAAAGGCAAGGACAAGGATCACTTGCCGGTGTTGTGGAAAGCCAACAATAAGGCATGGATAACTGGAGAACTGTTTACAGATGCCTAAACTAAACCCTAGAGCACTGAAAGGCAAGGCCAAGGATCACTTGCCGGTGTTATGGAAAGCCAACCAAAAGGCATGGATAACTGGAGCACTGTTTACGGATCCCTAAACTAAACCCTAGAGCACTGAAAGGCAAGGACAAAGATCACTTGCCGGTGTTATGGAAAGCCAACAAAAAGGCATGGGTAACTGGAGAACTGTTTACGGATCCCAAAACTAAACACTAGAGCACTGAAAGGCAAGGACAAGCAGTACTTGCCGGTGTTACGGAAAGCCAACAAAAAGGCATGGGTAACTGGAGAACTGTTTACGGATCCCTAAACTAAACCCTAGAGCACTGAAAGGCAAGGACAAGGATCACTTGCCGGTGGTATGGAATGCCAACAAAAAGGCATAGGTAACCAGAGAACTGTTTACAGATATCTAAACTAAACCCTAGAGCACTGAAAGACAAGGACAAGGATCACTTGCCGGTGTTATGGAAAGCCAACAAAAAGGCATGGGTATCTGGAGAACTGTTAACAGATCCCTAAACTAAACCCTAGAGCACTAAAAGGCACAGACAAGGAACCCTTGCCGGTGTTATGGAAAGCGACAAAAAGGCATGGGTAACTGGAGAACTGTTTACGGATCTATAAAATAAACCCTAGAGCACTGAAAGGCAAGGACAAGGATCACTTGCCGGTGTTATGGAAAGCGAACAATAAGGCATGGGTATCTGGAGAACTGTTTACAGATCCCTAAACTAAACCCTAGAGCACTAAAAGGCAAGGACAATTAACCTTTGCCGGTGTTATGGAAAGCGACAAAAAGGCATGGGTAACTGGAGAACTGTTTACAGATCCCTAAACTAAACCCTAGAGCACTGAAAGGCAAGGACAAGGACCACTTGCCGGTGTTATAGAAAGCTACAAAAAGGCATGAGTAACTGGAGAACTGTTTACAGATCCCTAAACTAAACCCTAGAGCACTGAAAGGAAAGGACAAGGATAACTTGCCGGTGTTATGGAAAGCCAACAAAAAGGCATGGGTATCTGGAGAACTGTTTACAGATCCCTAAACTAAACCCTAGAGCACTGAAAGGCAAGGACAAGGATCACTTGCCGGTGTTATGGAAAGCGAACAAAAAGGCATGGGTATCTGGAGAACTGTTTACAGATCCCTAAACTAAACCCTAGAGCACTGAAAGGCAAGGACAAGGATCACTTGCCGGTGTTATGGAAAGCCATCAAAAAGGCATGGGTATCTGGAGAACTGTTTACAGATCCCTAAACTAAACCCTACAGCACTGAAAGGCAAGGACAAGGATCACTTGCCGGTGTTATGAAAAGCGAACAAAAAGGCATGGGTATCTGGAGAACTGTTTACAGATCCCTAAACTAAATCCTAGAGCACTGAAAGGCAAGGACAAGGATCCCTTGCCAGTGTTATGGAAAGCGAACAAAAAGTCATGGGTAACTGGAGAACTTTTTACAGACCCCTAACCTCTAGAGCACTGAAAGGCAAGGACAAGGATCACTTGCCGGTGTTGTGGAAAGCCGACAATAAGGCATGGATAACTGGAGAACTGTTTACAGATCCCTAAACTAAACCCTAGAGCACTAAAAGGCACGGACAATTAACCCTTGCCGGTGTTATGGAAAGCGACAAAAAGGCATGGGTAACTGGAGAACTGTTTACGGATCCCTAAACTAAACCCTAGAGCACTGAAAGGCAAGGACAAGGATCACTTGCCGGTGTTATGGAAAGCGACAAAAAGGCATGGGTAACTGGAGAACTGTTTACAGATCCCTAAACTAAACCCTAGAGCACTGAAAGGCAAGGACAAGGATCACTTGCCGGTGTTATAGAAAGCTACAAAAAGGCATGAGTAACTGGAGAACTGTTTACAGATCCCTAAACTAAACCCTAGAGCACTGAAAGGAAAGGACAAGGATAACTTGCCGGTGTTTTGGAAAGCCAACAAAAAGGCATGGGTATCTGGAGAACTGTTTACAGATCCCTAAACTAAACCCTAGAGCACTGAAAGGCAAGGAAAAGGATCACTTGCCTGTGTTATGGAAAGCGAACAAAAAGGCATGGGTATCTGGAGAACTGTTTACAGATCCCTAAACTAAACCCTAGAGCACTGAAAGGCAAGGACAAGGATCACTTGCAGGTGTTATGGAAAGCCAACAAAAAGGCATGGGTATCTGGAGAACTGTTTACAGATCCCTAAACTAAACCCTAGAGCACTGAAAGGCAAGGACAAGGATCACTTGCCGGTGTTATGGAAAGCCAACAAAAAGGCATGGGTAACTGGAGAACTGTTTACGGATCCCTAAACTAAACACTAGAGCACTGAAAGGCAAGGACAAGGAGTACTTGCCGGTGTTATGGAAAGCCAACAAAAAGGCATGGGTAACTGGAGAACTGTTTACGGATCCCTAAACTAAACCCTAGTGCACTGAAAGGCAAGGACAAGGATCACTTACCGGTGTTATGGAAAGCCAACAAAAAGGCATGGGTATCTGGAGAACTGTTTACAGATCCCTAAACTAAACCCTAGAGCACTAAAAGGCAAGGACAAGGAACCCTTGCCGGTGTTATGGAAAGCGACAAAAAGGCATGGGTAACTGGAGAACTGTTTACGGATCCCTAAACTAAACACTAGAGCACTGAAAGGCAAGGACAAGGAGTACTTGCCGGTGTTATGGAAAGCCAACAAAAAGGCATGGGTAACTGGAGAACTGTTTACGGATCCCTAAACTAAACCCTAGTGCACTGAAAGGCAAGGACAAGGATCACTTACCGGTGTTATGGAAAGCCAACAAAAAGGCATGGGTATCTGGAGAACTGTTTACAGATCCCTAAACTAAACCCTAGAGCACTAAAAGGCAAGGACAAGGAACCCTTGCCAGTGTTATGGAAAGCGAACAAAAAGTCATGGGTAACTGGAGAACTGTTTACGGATCCCTAAACTAAACCCTAGAGCACTGAAAGGCAAGGACAAGGATCACTTGCCGGTGTTATGGAAAGCGAACAATAAGGCATGGGTATCTGGAGAACTGTTTACAGATCCCTAAACTAAACCCTAGAGCACTAAAAGGCAAGGACAAGGAACCCTTGCCGGTGTTATGGAAAGTGACAAAAAGGCATGGGTAACTGGAGAACTGTTTACAGATCCCTAAACTAAACCCTAGAGCACTGAAAGGCAAGGACAAGGATCACTTGCCGGTGTTATGGAAAGCCAACAAAAAGGCATGGGTATCTGGAGAACTGTTTACAGATCCCTAAACTAAACCCTACAGCACTGAAAGGCAAGGACAAGGATCACTTGCCGGTGTTATGAAAAGCGAACAAAAAGGCATGGGTATCTGGAGAACTGTTTACAGATCCCTAAACTAAATCCTAGAGCACTGAAAGGCAAGGACAAGGATCCCTTGCCAGTGTTATGGAAAGCGAACAAAAAGTCATGGGTAACTGGAGAACTTTTTACAGACCCCTAACCTCTAGAGCACTGAAAGGCAAGGACAAGGATCACTTGCCGGTGTTGTGGAAAGCCAACAATAAGGCATGGATAACTGGAGAACTGTTTACAGATCCCTAAACTAAACCCTAGAGCACTAAAAGGCACGGTCAAGGAACCCTTGCCGGTGTTATGGAAAGCGACAAAAAGGCATGGGTAACTGGAGAACTGTTTACGGATCCCTAAACTAAACCCTAGAGCACTGAAAGGCAAGGACAAGGATCACTTGCCGGTGTTATGGAAAGCGAACAATAAGGCATGGGTATCTGGAGAACTGTTTACAGATCCCTAAACTAAACCCTAGAGCACTAAAAGGCAAGGACAATTAACCTTTGCCGGTGTTATGGAAAGCGACAAAAAGGCATGGGTAACTGGAGAACTGTTTACAGATCCCTAAACTAAACCCTAGAGCACTGAAAGGCAAGGACAAGGATCACTTGCCGGTGTTATAGAAAGCTACAAAAAGGCATGAGTAACTGGAGAACTGTTTACAGATCCCTAAACTAAACCCTAGAGCACTGAAAGGCAAGGACAAGGATCACTTGCAGGTGTTATGGAAAGCCAACAAAAAGGCATGGGTATCTGGAGAACTGTTTACAGATCCCTAAACTAAACCCTACAGCACTGAAAGGCAAGGACAAGGATCACTTGCCGGTGTTATGGAAAGCGAACAAAAAGGCATGGGTATCTGGAGAACTGTTTACAGATCCCTAAACTAAATCCTAGAGCACTGAAAGGCAAGGACAAGGATCCCTTGCCAGTGTTATGGAAAGCGAACAAAAAGTCATGGGTAACTGGAGAACTTTTTACAGACCCCTAACCTCTAGAGCACTGAAAGGCAAGGACAAGGATCACTTGCCGGTGTTGTGGAAAGCCAACAATAAGGCATGGATAACTGGAGAACTGTTTACAGACCCCTAACTTCTAGAGCACTGAAAGGCAAGGACAAGGATCACTTGCCGGTGTTATGGAAAGCCAACAAAAAGCCATGGGTAACTGGAGAACTGTTTACGGATCCCTAAACTAAACAATAGAGCACTGAAAGGCAAGGACAAAGGATCACTTGCTGGTGTTATGGAAAGCGAACAATAAGGCATGGGTATCTGGAGAACTGTTTACAGATCCCTAAACTAAACCCTAGAGCACTAAAAGGCAAGGACAAGGAACCCTTGCCGGTGTTATGGAAAGCGAAAAAAAGGCATGGGTAACTGGAGAACTGTTTACAGATCCCTAAACTAAACCCTAGAGCACTGAAAGGCAAGGACAAGGATCACTTGCCGGTGTTATAGACAGCAACAAAAAGGCATGAGTAACTGGAGAACTGTTTACAGATCCCTAAACTAAACCCTAGAGCACTGAAAGGCAAGGCCAAGGATCACTTACCGGTGTTATGGAAAGCCAACCAAAAGGCATGGATAACTGGAGAACTGTTTACGGATCCCTAAACTAAACCCTAGAGCACTGAAAGGCAAGGACAAAGATCACTTGCCGGTGTTATGGAAAGCCAACAAAAAGGCATGGGTAACTGGAGAACTGTTTACGGATCCCTAAACTAAACCCTAGAGCACTAAAAGGCAAGGACAAGGATCACTTGCCGGTGTTATGGAAAGACAACAAAAAGGCATGGGTAACTGGAGAACTGTTTACGGATCCCTAAACTAAACCCTAGAGCACTGAAAGGCAAGGACAAGGATCACTTGCCGGTGGTATGGAAAGCCAACAAAAAGGCATGGGTAACCAGAGAACTGTTTACAGATCCCTAAACTAAACCCTAGAGCACTGAAAGACAAGGACAAGGATCACTTACCGGTGTTATGGAAAGCCAACAAAAAGGCATGGGTATCTGGAGAACTGTTTACAGATCCCTAAACTAAACCCTAGAGCACTAAAAGGCAAGGACAAGGAACCCTTGCCGGTGTTATGGAAAGCGACAAAAAGGCATGGGTAACTGGAGAACTGTTTACGGATCCCTAAACTAAACCCTAGAGCACTGAAAGGCAAGGACAAGGATCACTTGCCGGTGTTATGGAAAGCGAACAATAAGGCATGGGTATCTGGAGAACTGTTTACAGATCCCTAAACTAAACCCTAGAGCACTAAAAGGCAAGGACAAGGAACCCTTGCCGGTGTTATGGAAAGTGACAAAAAGGCATGGGTAACTGGAGAACTGTTTACAGATCCCTAAACTAAACCCTAGAGCACTGAAAGGCAAGGACAAGGATCACTTGCCGGTGTTATAGAAAGCAACAAAAAGGCATGAGTAACTGGAGAACTGTTTACAGATCCCTAAATTAAACCCTAGAGCACTGAAAGGCAAGGACAAGGATCATTTGCCGGTGTTATGGAAAGCCAACAACATGGCATGGGTATCTGGAGAACTGTTTACAGATCCCTAAACTAAACCCTAGAGCACTGAAAGGCAAAGACAAGGATCACTTTCCGATGTTATGGAAAGCGAACAAAAAGGCATGGGTATCTGGAGAACTGTTTACAGATCCCTAAACTAAACCATAGAGCACTGAAAGGCAAGGACAAGGATCACTTGCCGGTGTTATGGAAAGCCAACAAAAAGGCATGGGTATCTGGAGAACTGTTTACAGATCCCTAAACTAAACCCTAGAGCACTGAAAGGCAAGGACTAGGATCACTTGCCGGTGTTGTGGAAAGCCAACAATAAGGCATGGATAACTGGAGAACTGTTTACAGACCCCTAACCTCTAGAGCACTGAAAGGCAAGGAAAAGGATCACTTGCCGGTGTTATGGAAAGCCAACAAAAAGCCATGGGTAACTGGAGAACTGTTTACGGATCCCTAAACTAAACCCTAGAGCACTGAAAGGCAAGGACAAAGGATCACTTGCCGGTGTTATGGAAAGCGAACAATAAGGCATGGGTATCTGGAGAACTGTTTACAGATCCCTAAACTAAATCCTAGAGCACTGAAAGGCAAGGACAAGGATCCCTTGCCAGTGTTATGGAAAGCGAACAAAAAGTCATGGGTAACTGGAGAACTTTTTACAGACCCCTAACCTCTAGAGCACTGAAAGGCAAGGACAAGGATCACTTGCCGGTGTTATGGAAAGCCAACAAAAAGGCATGGGTATCTGGAGAACTGTTTACAGATCCCTAAACTAAACCCTACAGCACTGAAAGGCAAGGACAAGGATCACTTGCCGGTGTTATGGAAAGCGAACAAAAAGGCATGGGTATCTGGAGAACTGTTTACAGATCCCTAAACTAAATCCTAGAGCACTGAAAGGCAAGGACAAGGATCCCTTGCCAGTGTTATGGAAAGCGAACAAAAAGTCATGGGTAACTGGAGAACTTTTTACAGACCCCTAACCTCTAGAGCACTGAAAGGCAAGGACAAGGATCACTTGCCGGTGTTGTGGAAAGCCAACAAAAAGGCATGGATAACTGGAGAACTGTTTACAGACCCCTAACTTCTAGAGCACTGAAAGGCAAGGACAAGGATCACTTGCCGGTGTTATGGAAAGCCAACAAAAAGCCATGGGTAACTGGAGAACTGTTTACGGATCCCTAAACTAAACCCTAGAGCACTGAAAGGCAAGGACAAAGATTCACTTGCCGGTGTTATGGAAAGCGAACAATAAGGCATGGGTATCTGGAGAACTGTTTACAGATCCCTAAACTAAACCCTAGAGCACTAAAAGGCAAGGACAAGGAGCCCTTGCCGGTGTTATGGAAAGCGAAAAAAAGGCATGGGTAACTGGAGAACTGTTTACAGATCCCTAAACTAAACCCTAGAGCACTGAAAGGCAAGGACAAGGATCACTTGCCGGTGTTATAGACAGCAACAAAAAGGCATGAGTAACTGGAGAACTGTTTACAGATCCCTAAACTAAACCCTAGAGCACTGAAAGGCAAGGCCAAGGATCACTTACCGGTGTTATGGAAAGCCAACCAAAAGGCATGGATAACTGGAGAACTGTTTACGGATCCCTAAACTAAACCCTAGAGCACTGAAAGGCAAGGACAAAGATCACTTGCCGGTGTTATGGAAAGCCAACAAAAAGGCATGGGTAACTGGAGAACTGTTTACGGATCCCTAAACTAAACCCTAGAGCACTGAAAGGCAAGGACAAGGATCACTTGCCGGTGTTATGGAAAGACAACAAAAAGGCATGGGTAACTGGAGAACTGTTTACGGATCCCTAAACTAAACCCTAGAGCACTGAAAGGCAAGGACAAGGATCACTTGCCGGTGGTATGGAAAGCCAACAAAAAGGCATGGGTAACCAGAGAACTGTTTACAGATCCCTAAACTAAACCCTAGAGCACTGAAAGACAAGGACAAGGATCACTTACCGGTGTTATGGAAAGCCAACAAAAAGGCATGGGTATCTGGAGAACTGTTTACAGATCCCTAAACTAAACCCTAGAGCACTAAAAGGCAAGGACAAGGAACCCTTGCCGGTGTTATGGAAAGCGACAAAAAGGCATGGGTAACTGGAGAACTGTTTACGGATCCCTAAACTAAACCCTAGAGCACTGAAAAACAAGGACAAGGATCACTTGCCGGTGTTATGGAAAGCGAACAATAAGGCATGGGTATCTGGAGAACTGTTTACAGATCCCTAAACTAAACCCTAGAGCACTAAAAGGCAAGGACAAGGAACCCTTGCCGGTGTTATGGAAAGTGACAAAAAGGCATGGGTAACTGGAGAACTGTTTACAGATCCCTAAACTAAACCCTAGAGCACTGAAAGGCAAGGACAAGGATCACTTGCCGGTGTTATAGAAAGCAACAAAAAGGCATGAGTAACTGGAGAACTGTTTACAGATCCCTAAACTAAACCCTAGAGCACTGAAAGGCAAGGACAAGGATCACTTGCCGGTGTTATGGAAAGCCAACAACATGGCATGGGTATCTGGAGAACTGTTTACAGATCCCTAAACTAAACCCTAGAGCACTGAAAGGCAAAGACAAGGATCACTTTCCGATGTTATGGAAAGCGAACAAAAAGGCATGGGTATCTGGAGAACTGTTTACAGATCCCTAAACTAAACCATAGAGCACTGAAAGGCAAGGACAAGGATCACTTGCCGGTGTTATGGAAAGCCAACAAAAAGGCATGGGTATCTGGAGAACTGTTTACAGATCCCTAAACTAAACCCTAGAGCACTGAAAGGCAAGGACAAGGATCACTTGCCGGTGTTGTGGAAAGCCAACAATAAGGCATGGATAACTGGAGAACTGTTTACAGACCCCTAACCTCTAGAGCACTGAAAGGCAAGGAAAAGGATCACTTGCCGGTGTTATGGAAAGCCAACAAAAAGCCATGGGTAACTGGAGAACTGTTTACGGATCCCTAAACTAAACCCTAGAGCACTGAAAGGCAAGGACAAAGGATCACTTGCCGGTGTTATGGAAAGCGAACAATAAGGCATGGGTATCTGGAGAACTGTTTACAGATCCCTAAACTAAAACCTAGAGCACTGAAAGGCAAGGACAAGGATCCCTTGCCAGTGTTATGGAAAGCGAACAAAAAGTCATGGGTAACTGGAGAACTTTTTACAGACCCCTAACCTCTAGAGCACTGAAAGGCAAGGACAAGGATCACTTGCCGGTGTTGTGGAAAGCCAACAATAAGTCATGGATAACTGGAGAACTGTTTACAGACCCCTAACCTCTAGAGCACTGAAAGGCAAGGACAAGGATCACTTGCCGGTGTTATGAAAAGCGAACAAAAAGGCATGAGTAACTGGAGAACTGCTTAAAGATCCCTAACCTCTAGAGCACTGAAAGGCAATGACAAGGATCACTTGACGGTGTTATGGAAAGCGAACAAAAAGGTATGAGTAACTGGAGAACTGTTTACAGATCCCTAAACTAAACCCTAGAGCACTGAAAGGAAAGGACAAGGATAACTTGCCGGTGTTTTGGAAAGCCAACAAAAAGGCATGGGTATCTGGAGAACTGTTTACAGATCCCTAAACTAAACCCTAGAGCACTGAAAGGCAAGGACAAGGATCACTTGCCTGTGTTATGGAAAGCGAACAGAAAGGCATGGGTATTTGGAGAACTGTTTACAGATCCCTAAACTAAACCCTAGAGCACTGAAAGGCAAGGACAAGGATCACTTGCAGGTGTTATGGAAAGCCAACAAAAAGGCATGGGTATCTGGAGAACTGTTTACAGATCCCTAAACTAAACCCTAGAGCACTGAAAGGCAAGGACAAGGATCACTTGCCGGTGTTATGGAAAGCCAACAAAAAGGCATGGGTAACTGGAGAACTGTTTACGGATCCCTAAACTAAACACTAGAGCACTGAAAGGCAAGGACAAGGAGTACTTGCCGGTGTTATGGAAAGCCAACAAAAAGGCATGGGTAACTGGAGAACTGTTTACGGATCCCTAAACTAAACCCTAGTGCACTGAAAGGCTAGGACAAGGATCACTTGCCAGTGTTATGAAAAGCGAACAAAAAGGCATGAGTAACTGGAGAACTGCTTAAAGATCCCTAACCTCTAGAGCACTGAAAGGCAATGACAAGGATCACTTGACGGTGTTATGGAAAGCGAACAAAAAGGTATGAGTAACTGGAGAACTGTTTACAGATCCCTAAACTAAACCCTAGAGCACTGAAAGGCAAGGCCAAGGATCACTTGCCGGTGTTATGGAAAGCCAACAAAAAGGCATGGGTAACTGGAGAACGGTTTACAGACCCCTAACATCTAGAGCACTGAAAGGCAAGGACAAGGATCCCTTGCCGGTGTTATGGAAAGGGACAAAAAGGCATGGGTAACTGTAGAACTGTTTACAGATCCCAGACTAAACCATAGGGCACTGAAAGGCAAGGACAAGGATCACTTGCCGATGTTATAGAAAGCAACAAAAAGGCATGAGTAACTGGAGAACTGTTTACAGATCCCTAAACTAAACCCTAGAGCACTGAAAGGCAAGGCCAAGGATCACTTGCCGGTGTTATGGAAAGTCAACCAAAAGGCATGGGTAACTGGAGAACTGTTTACAGACCCCTAACCTCTAGAGCACTGAAAGGCAAGGACAAGGATCACTTGCCGGTGTTATGGAAAGCCAACAAAAAGGCATTGATAACTGGAGAAATGTTTACGGATCCCTAAACTAAACCCTAGAGCACTGAAAGGCAAAGACAAGGATCACTTGCCGGTGTTATGGAAAGCGAACAAAAAGGCATGGGTATCTGGAGAACTGTTTACAGATCCCTAAGCTAAACCCTAGAGCACTGAAAGGCAAGGACAAGGATCACTTGCCAGTGTTATGGAAAGCGAACAATAAGGCATGGGTATCTGGAGAACTGTTTAAAGATCCCTAAACTAACCCTAGAGCACTAAAAGGCAAGGACAAAGAACCCTTGCCGGTGTTATAGAAAGCAACAAAAAGGCATGAGTAACTGGAGAACTGTTTACAGATCCCTAAACTAAACCCTAGAGCACTGAAAGGCAAGGCCAAGGATCACTTGCCGGTGTTATGGAAAGATAACCAAAAGGCATGGATAACTGGAGAACTGTTTACGGATCCCTAAACTAAACCCTAGAGCACTGAAAGGCAAGGACAAAGATCACTTGCCGGTGTTATGGAAAGCCATCAAAAAGGCATGGGTAACTGGAGAACTTTTTACGGATCCCTAAACTAAACACTAGAGCACTGAAAGGCAAGGACAAGGATCACTTGCCGGTGTTATGGAAAGCCAACAAAAAGGCATGGGTAACTGGAGAACTGTTTACGGATCCCTAAACTAAACCCTAGAGCGTTGAAAGGCAAGGACAAAGATCACTTGCCGGTGGTATGGAATGCCAACAAAAAGGCATAGGTAACCAGAGAACTGTTTACAGATCCCTAAACTAAACCCTAGAGCACTGAAAGACAAGGACAAGGATCACTTGCCGGTGTTATGGAAAGCCAACAAAAAGGCATGGGTAACAGGAGAACTGTTTACAGATCCCTAAACTAAACCCTAGAGCACTAAAAGGCACGGACAAGGAACCCTTGCCGGTGTTATGGAAAGCGACAAAAAGGCATGGGTAACTGGAGAACTGTTTACGGATCCATAAACTAAACCCTAGAGCACTGAAAGGCAAGGACAAGGATCACTTGCCGGTGTTATGGAAAGCGAACAATAAGGCATGGGTATCTGGAGAACTGTTTACAGATCCCTAAACCAAACCCTAGAGCACTAAAAGGCAAGGACAATTAACCTTTGCCGGTGTTATGGAAAGCGACAAAAAGGCATGGGTAACTGGAGAACTGTTTACAGATCCCTAAACTAAACCCTAGAGCACTGAAAGGCAAGGACAAGGATCACTTGCCGGTGTTATAGAAAGCTACAAAAAGGCATGAGTAACTGGAGAACTGTTTACAGATCCCTAAACTAAACCCTAGAGCACTGAAAGGAAAGGACAAGGATAACTTGCCGGTGTTATGGAAAGCCAACAAAAAGGCATGGGTATCTGGAGAACTGTTTACAGATCCCTAAACTAAACCCTAGAGCACTGAAAGGCAAGGACAAGGATCACTTGCCGGTGTTATGGAAAGCCATCAAAAAGGCATGGGTATCTGGAGAACTGTTTACAGATGCCTAAACTAAACCCTACAGCACTGAAAGGCAAGGATAAGGATCACTTGCCGGTGTTATGAAAAGCGAACAAAAAGGCATGGGTATCTGGAGAACTGTTTACAGATCCCTAAACTAAATCCTAGAGCACTGAAAGGCAAGGACAAGGATCCCTTGCCAGTGTTATGGAAAGCGAACAAAAAGTCATGGGTAACTGGAGAACTTTTTACAGACCCCTAACCTCTAGAGCACTGAAAGGCAAGGACAAGGATCACTTGCCGGTGTTGTGGAAAGCCGACAATAAGGCATGGATAACTGGAGAACTGTTTACAGATCCCTAAACTAAACCCTAGAGCACTAAAAGGCACGGACAAGGAACCCTTGCCGGTGTTATGGAAAGCGACAAAAAGGCATGGGTAACTGGAGAACTGTTTACAGATCCCTAAACTAAACCCTAGAGCACTGAAAGGCAAGGACAAGGATCACTTGCCGGTGTTATAGAAAGCTACAAAAAGGCATGAGTAACTGGAGAACTGTTTACAGATCCCTAAACTAAACCCTAGAGCACTGAAAGGAAAGGACAAGGCTAACTTGCCGGTGTTTTGGAAAGCCAACAAAAAGGCATGGGTATCTGGAGAACTGTTTACAGATCCCTAAACTAAACCCTAGAGCACTGAAAGGCAAGGACAAGGATCACTTGCCTGTGTTATGGAAAGCGAACAGAAAGGCATGGGTATTTGGAGAACTGTTTACAGATCCCTAAACTAAACCCTAGAGCACTGAAAGGCAAGGACAAGGATCACTTGCAGGTGTTATGGAAAGCCAACAAAAAGGCATGGGTATCTGGAGAACTGTTTACAGATCCCTAAACTAAACCCTAGAGCACTGAAAGGCAAGGACAAGGATCACTTGCCGGTGTTATGGAAAGCCAACAAAAAGGCATGGGTAACTGGAGAACTGTTTACGGATCCCTAAACTAAACACTAGAGCACTGAAAGGCAAGGACAAGGAGTACTTGCCGGTGTTATGGAAAGCCAACAAAAAGGCATGGGTAACTGGAGAACTGTTTACGGATCCCTAAACTAAACCCTAGTGCACTGAAAGGCAAGGACAAGGATCACTTGCCGGTGTTATGGAAAGACAACAAAAAGGCATGGGTAACTGGAGAACTGTTTACGGATCCCTAAACTAAACCCTAGAGCACTGAAAGGCAAGGACAAGGATCACTTGCCGGTGGTATGGAAAGCCAACAAAAAGGCATGGGTAACCAGAGAACTGTTTACAGATCCATAAACTGAACCCTAGAGCACTGAAAGACAAGGACAAGGATCACTTACCGGTGTTATGGAAAGCCAACAAAAAGGCATGGGTATCTGGAGAACTGTTTACAGATCCCTAAACTAAACCCTAGAGCACTAAAAGGCAAGGACAAGGAACCCTTGCCGGTGTTATGGAAAGCCACAAAAAGGCATGGGTAACTGGAGAACTGTTTACGGATCCCTAAACTAAACCCTAGAGCACTGAAAGGCAAGGACAAGGATCACTTGCCGGTGTTATGGAAAGCGAACAATAAGGCATGGGTATCTGGAGAACTGTTTACAGATCCCTAAACTAAACCCTAGAGCACTAAAAGGCAAGGACAAGGAACCCTTGCCGGTGTTATGGAAAGTGACAAAAAGGCATGGGTAACTGGAGAACTGTTTACAGATCCCTAAACTAAACCCTAGAGCACTGAAAGGCAAGGACAAGGATCACTTGCCGGTGTTATGGAAAGCCAACAAAAAGGCATGGGTATCTGGAGAACTGTTTACAGATCCCTAAACTAAACCCTACAGCACTGAAAGGCAAGGACAAGGATCACTTGCCGGTGTTATGAAAAGCGAACAAAAAGGCATGGGTATCTGGAGAACTGTTTACAGATCCCTAAACTAAACCCTAGAGCACTGAAAGGCAAGGACAAGGATCACTTGCCGGTGTTATAGACAGCAACAAAAAGGCATGAGTAACTGGAGAACTGTTTACAGATCCCTAAACTAAACCCTAGAGCACTGAAAGGCAAGGCCAAGGATCACTTACCGGTGTTATGGAAAGCCAACCAAAAGGCATGGATAACTGGAAAACTGTTTACGGATCCCTAAACTAAACCCTAGAGCACTGAAAGGCAAGGACAAAGATCACTTGCCGGTGTTATGGAAAGCCAACAAAAAGGCATGGGTAACTGGAGAACTGTTTACGGATCCCTAAACTAAACCCTAGAGCACTGAAAGGCAAGGACAAGGATCACTTGCCGGTGTTATGGAAAGACAACAAAAAGGCATGGGTAACTGGAGAACTGTTTACGGATCCCTAAACTAAACCCTAGAGCACTGAAAGGCAAGGACAAGGATCACTTGCCGGTGGTATGGAAAGCCAACAAAAAGGCATGGGTAACCAGAGAACTGTTTACAGATCCCTAAACTAAACCCTAGAGCACTGAAAGACAAGGACAAGGATCACTTACCGGTGTTATGGAAAGCCAACAAAAAGGCATGGGTATCTGGAGAACTGTTTACAGATCCCTAAACTAAACCCTAGAGCCCTAAAAGGCAAGGACAAGGAACCCTTGCCGGTGTTATGGAAAGCGACAAAAAGGCATGGGTAACTGGAGAACTGTTTACGCATCCCTAAACTAAACCCTAGAGCACTGAAAGGCAAGGACAAGGATCACTTGCCGGTGTTATGGAAAGCGAACAATAAGGCATGGGTATCTGGAGAACTGTTTACAGATCCCTAAACTAAACCCTAGAGCACTAAAAGGCAAGGACAAGGAACCCTTGCCGGTGTTATGGAACGTGACAAAAAGGCATGGGTAACTGGAGAACTGTTTACAGATCCCTAAACTAAACCCTAGAGCACTGAAAGGCAAGGACAAGGATCACTTGCCGGTGTTATAGAAAGCAACAAAAAGGCATGAGTAACTGGAGAACTGTTTACAGATCCCTAAACTAAACCCTAGAGCACTGAAAGGCAAGGACATGGATCACTTGCCGGTGTTATGGAAAGAAAACAACATGGCATGGGTATCTGGAGAACTGTTTACAGATCCCTAAACTAAACCCTAGAGCACTGAAAGGCAAAGACAAGGATCACTTTCCGATGTTATGGAAAGCGAACAAAAAGGCATGGGTATCTGGAGAACTGTTTACAGATCCCTAAACTAAACCATAGAGCACTGAAAGGCAAGGACAAGGATCACTTGCCGGTGTTATGGAAAGCCAACAAAAAGGCATGGGTATCTGGAGAACTGTTTACAGATCCCTAAACTAAACCCTAGAGCACTGAAAGGCAAGGACAAGGATCACTTGCCGGTGTTGTGGAAAGCCAACAATAAGGCATGGATAACTGGAGAACTGTTTACAGACCCCTAACCTCTAGAGCACTGAAAGGCAAGGAAAAGGATCACTTGCCGGTGTTATGGAAAGCCAACAAAAAGCCATGGGTAACTGGAGAACTGTTTACGGATCCCTAAACTAAACCCTAGAGCACTGAAAGGCAAGGACAAAGGATCACTTGCCGGTGTTATGGAAAGCGAACAATAAGGCATGGGTATCTGGAGAACTGTTTACAGATCCCTAAACTAAATCCTAGAGCACTGAAAGGCAAGGACAAGGATCCCTTGCCAGTGTTATGGAAAGCGAACAAAAAGTCATGGGTAACTGGAGAACGTTTTACAGACCCCTAACCTCTAGAGCACTGAAAGGCAAGGACAAGGATCACTTGCCGGTGTTGTGGAAAGCCAACAATAAGTCATGGATAACTGGAGAACTGTTTACAGACCCCTAACCTCTAGAGCACTAAAAGGCAAGGACAAGGATCACTTGCCGGTGTTATGGAAAGCCAACAAAAAGGCATGGGAAACTGGAGAACTGTTTACAGATCCCTAAACTAAACCCTAGAGCACTGAAAGGCTAGGACAAGGATCACTTGCCAGTGTTATGAAAAGCGAACAAAAAGGCATGAGTAACTGGAGAACTGCTTAAAGATCCCTAACCTCTAGAGCACTGAAAGGCAATGACAAGGATCACTTGACGGTGTTATGGAAAGCGAACAAAAAGGTATGAGTAACTGGAGAACTGTTTACAGATCCCTAAACTAAACCCTAGAGCACTGAAAGGCAAGGCCAAGGATCACTTGCCGGTGTTATGGAAAGCCAACAAAAAGGCATGGGTAACTGGAGAACGGTTTACAGACCCCTAACCTCTAGAGCACTGAAAGGCAAGGACAAGGATCCCTTGCCGGTGTTATGGAAAGGGACAAAAAGGCATGGGTAACTGTAGAACTGTTTACAGATCCCAGACTAAACCATAGGGTACTGAAAGGCAAGGACAAAGATCACTTGCCGGTGTTATAGAAAGCAACAAAAAGGCATGAGTAACTGGAGAACTGTTTACAGATCCCTAAACTAAACCCTAGAGCACTGAAAGGCAAGGCCAAGGATCACTTGCCGGTGTTATGGAAAGTCAACCAAAAGGCATGGGTAACTGGAGAACTGTTTACAGACCCCTAACCTCTAGAGCACTGAAAGGCAAGGACAAGGATCACTTGCCGGTGTTATGGAAAGCCAACAAAAAGGCATTGATAACTGGAGAAATGTTTACGGATCCCTAAACTAAACCCTAGAGCACTGAAAGGCAAAGACAAGGATCACTTGCCGGTGTTATGGAAAGCGAACAAAAAGGCATGGGTATCTGCAGAACTGTTTACAGATCCCTAAGCTAAACCCTAGAGCACTGAAAGGCAAGGACAAGGATCACTTGCCAGTGTTATGGAAAGCGAACAATAAGGCATGGGTATCTGGAGAACTGTTTAAAGATCCCTAAACTAACACTAGAGCACTAAAAGGCAAGGACAAAGAACCCTTGCCGGTGTTATAGAAAGCAACAAAAAGGCATGAGTAACTCTAGAACTGTTTACAGATCCCTAAACTAAACCCTAGAGCACTGAAAGGCAAGGCCAAGGATCACTTGCCGGTGTTATGGAAAGATAACCAAAAGGCATGGATAACTGGAGAACTGTTTACGGATCCCTAAACTAAACCCTAGAGCACTGAAAGGCAAGGACAAAGATCACTTGCCGGTGTTATGGAAAGCCAACAAAAAGGCATGGTTAACTGGAGAACTGTTTACGGATCCCTAAACTAAACACTAGAGCACTGAAAGGCAAGGACAAGGATCACTTGCCGGTGTTATGGAAAGCCAAAAAAAGGCATGGGTAACTGGAGAACTGTTTACGGATCCCTAAACTAAACCCTAGAGCGCTGAAAGGCAAGGACAAGGATCACTTGCCGGTGGTATGGAATGCCAACAAAAAGGCATAGGTAACCAGAGAACTGTTTACAGATCCCTAAACTAAACCCTAGAGCACTGAAAGACAAGGACAAGGATCACTTGCCGGTGTTATGGAAAGCCAACAAAAAGGCATGGGTAACAGGAGAACTGTTTACAGATCCCTAAACTAAACCCTAGAGCACTAAAAGGCACGGACAAGGAACCCTTGCCGGTGTTATGGAAAGCGACAAAAAGGCATGGGTAACTGGAGAACTGTTTACGGATCCATAAACTAAACCCTAGAGCACTGAAAGGCAAGGACAAGGATCACTTGCCGGTGTTATGGAAAGCGAACAATAAGGCATGGGTATCTGGAGAACTGTTTACAGATCCCTAAACCAAACCCTAGAGCACTAAAATACAAGGACAATTAACCTTTGCCGGTGTTATGGAAAGCGACAAAAAGGCATGGGTAACTGGAGAACTGTTTACAGATCCCTAAACTAAACCCTAGAGCACTGAACGGCAAGGACAAGGATCACTTGCCGGTGTTATAGAAAGCTACAAAAAGGCATGAGTAACTGGAGAACTGTTTACAGATCCCTAAACTAAACCCTAGAGCACTGAAAGGAAAGGACAAGGATAACTTGCCGGTGTTATGGAAAGCCAACAAAAAGGCATGGGTATCTGGAGAACTGTTTACAGATCCCTAAACTAAACCCTAGAGCACTGAAAGGCAAGGACAAGGATCACTTGCCAGTGTTATGGAAAGCGAACAAAAAGGCATGAGTAACTGGAGAACTGTTTACAGATCCCTAAACTAAACCCTAGAGCACTGAAAGGCAAGGACAAGGATTACTTGCCGGTGTTATGGAAAGCCAACCAAAAGGCATGGATAACTGGAGAACTGTTTACGGATCCCTAAACAAAACCCTAGAGCACTGAAAGGCAAGGACAAAGATCACTTGCCGGTGTTATGGAAAGCCAACAAAAAGGCATGGGTAACTGGAGAATTGTTTACGGATCCCTAAACTAAACCCTAGAGCACTGAAAGGCAAGGACAAGGATCACTTGCCGGTGTTATAGAAAGCAACAAAAAGGCATGAGTAACTAGAGAACTGTTTACAGATCCCTAAACTAAACCCTAGAGCACTGAAAGGCAAGGCCAAGGATCACTTGCCGGTGTTATGGAAAGCCAACCAAAAGGCATGGATAACTGGAGAACTGTTTACGGATCCCTAAACTAAACCCTAGAGCACTGAAAGGCAAGGACAAAGATCACTTGCCGGTGTTATGGAAAGCCAACAAAAAGGCATGGGTAACTGGAGAACTGTTTACGGATCCCTAAACTAAACCCTAGAGCACTGAAAGGCAAGGACAAGGATCACTTGCCGGTGTTATGGAAAGCCAACAAAAAGGCATGGGTAACTGGAGAACTGTTTACGGATCCCTAAACTAAACCCTAGAGCACTGAAAGGCAAGGACAAGGATCAGTTGCCGGTGGTATGGAAAGCCAACAAAAAGGCATGGGTAACCAGACAACTGTTTACAGATCCCTAAACTAAACCCTAGAGCACTGAAAGACAAGGACAAGGATCCCTTGCCTGTGTTATGGAAAGCCAACAAAAAGGCATGGGTATCTGGAGAACTGTATACAGATCCCTAAACTAAACCCTAGAGCACTAAAAGGCAAGGACAAGGAACCCTTGCCGGTGTGTTGGAAAGCGACAAAAAGGCATGGGTAACTGGAGAACTGTTTACGGATCCCTAAACTTAACCCTAGAGCACTAAAAGGCAAGGACAAGGAACCCTTGCCGGTGTTATGTAAAGCGAACAAAAAGGCATGGGTAACTGGAGAACTGTTTACGGATCCCTAAACTAAACCCTAGAGCACTGAAAGGCAAGGAAGAGGATCTCTTGCCGGTGGTATGGAAAGCCAACAAAAAGGCATGGGTAACCAGAGAACTGTTTACAGATCCCTAAACTAAACCCTAGAGCACTGAAAGACAAGGACAAGGATCACTTACCGGTGTTATGGAAAGCCAACAAAAAGGCATGGGTATCTGGAGAACTGTTTACAGATCCCTAAACTAAATCCTAGAGCACTAAAAGGCAAGGACAAGGAACCCTTGCCGGTGTTATGGAAAGCGACAAAAAGGCATGGGTAACTGGAGAACTGTTTACGGATCCCTAAACTAAACCCTAGAGCACTGAAAGGCAAGGACAAGGATCACTTGCCGGTGTTATGGAAAGCGAACAATAAGGCATGGGTATCTGGAGAACTGTTTATAGATCCCTAAACTAAACCCTAGAGCACTAAAAGGCAAGGACAAGGAACCCTTGCCGGTGTTATGGAAAGTGACAAAAAGGCATGGGTAACTAGAGAACTGTTTACAGATCCCTAAACTAAATCCTAGAGCACTGAAAGGCAAGGACAAGGATCACTTGCCGGTGTTATAGAAAGCAACAAAGAGGCATGAGTAACTGGAGAACTGTTTACAGATCCCTAAACTAAACCCTAGAGCACTGAAAGGCAAGGACAAGGATCACTTGCCGGTGTTATGGAAAGCCAACAAAATGGCATGGGTATCTGGAGAACTGTTTACAGATCCCTAAACTAAACCCTAGAGCACTGAAAGGCAAAGACAAGGATCACTTTCCGGTGTTATGGAAAGCGAACAAAAAGGCATGGGTATCTGGAGAACTGTTTACAGATCCCTAAACTAAACCATAGAGCACTGAAAGGCAAGGACAAGGATCACTTGCCGGTGTTATGGAAAGCCAACAAAAACGCATGGGTATCTGGAGAACTGTTTACAGATCCCTAAACTAAACCCTAGAGCACTGAAAGGCAAGGACAAGGATCACTTGCCGGTGTTATGGAAAGCGAACAAAAAGGCATGGGTATCTGGGGAGCTGTTTACAGATCCCTAAACTAAACCCTAGAGCACTGAAAGGCAAGGACAAGGATCCCTTGCCAGTGTTATGGAAAGCGAACAAAAAGACATGGGTAACTGGAGAACTTTTTACAGACCCCTAACCTCTAGAGCACTGAAAGGCAAGGACAAGGATCACTTGCCGGTGTTGTGGAAAGCCAACAATAAGGCATGGATAACTGGAGAACTGTTTACAGACCCCTAACCTCTAGAGCACTGAAATTCAAGGAAAAGGATCACTTGCCGGTGTTATGGAAAGCCAACAAAAAGCCATGGGTAACTGGAGAACTGTTTACGGATCCCTAAAATAAACCATAGAGCACTGAAAGGCAAGGACAAAGGATCACTTGCCGGTGTTATGGAAAGCGAACAATAAGGCATGGGTATCTGGAGAACTGTTTACAGATCCCTAAACTAAACCCTAGAGCACTAAAAGGCAAGGACAAGGAACCCTTGCCTGTGTTATGGAAAGCGAATAAAAGGCATGGGTAACTGGAGAACTGTTTACAGATCCCTAAACTAAACCCTAGAGCACTGAAAGGCAAGGACAAGGATCACTTGCCGGTGTTATGGAAAGCCAACCAAAAGGCATGGATAACTGGAGAACTGTTTACGGATCCCTAAACAAAACCCTAGAGCACTGAAAGGCAAGGACAAAGATCACTTGCCGGTGTTATGGAAAGCCAACAAAAAGGCATGGGTAACTGGAGAATTGTTTACGGAGCCCTAAACTAAACCCTAGAGCACTGAAAGGCAAGGACAAGGATCACTTGCCGGTGTTATAGAAAGCAACAAAAAGGCATGAGTAACTAGAGAACTGTTTACAGATCCCTAAATTAAACCCTAGAGCACTGAAAGGCAAGGCCAAGGATCACTTGCCGGTGTTATGGAAAGCCAACCAAAAGGCATGGATAACTGGAGAACTGTTTACGGATCCCTAAACTAAACCCTAGAGCACTGAAAGGCAAGGACAAAGATCACTTGCCGGTGTTATGGAAAGCCAACAAAAAGGCATGGGTAACTGGAGAACTGTTTACGGATCCCAAAACTAAACCCTAGAGCACTGAAAGGCAAGGACAAGGATCACTTGCCGGTGGTATGGAAAGCCAACAAAAAGGCATGGGTAACCAGACAACTGTTTACAGATCCCTTAACTAAACCCTAGAGCACTGAAAGACAAGGACAAGGATCACTTGCCGGTGTTATGGAAAGCCAACAAAAAGGCATGGGTATCTGGAGAACTGTTTACAGATCCCTAAACTAAACCTTAGAGCACTAAAAGGCAAGGACAAGGAACCCTTGCCGGTGTTATGGAAAGCGACAAAAAGGCATGGGTAACTGGAGAACTTTTTACGGATCCCTAAACTAAACCCTAGAGCACTAAAAGGCAAGGACAAGGAACCCTTGCCGGTGTTATGGAAAGCGAACAAAAAGGCATGGGTAACTGGAGAACTGTTTACGGATCCCTAAACTAAACCCAAGAGCACTGAAAGGCAAGGACAAGGATCACTTGCCGGTGGTATGGAAAGCCAACAAAAAGGCATGGGTAACCAGAGAACTGTTTACAGATCCCTAAACTAAACCCTAGAGCACTGAAAGACAAGGACAAGGATCACTTACCGGTGTTATGGAAAGCCAACAAAAAGGCATGGGTATCTGGAGAACTGTTTACAGATCCCTAAACTAAATCCTAGAGCACTAAAAGGCAAGGACAAGGAACCCTTGCCGGTGTTATGGAAAGCGACAAAAAGGCATGGGTATCTGGAGAACTGTTTACAGATCCCTAAACTAAACCATAGAGCACTGAAAGGCAAGGACAAGGATCACTTGCCGGTGTTATGGAAAGCGAACAAAAAGGCATTGGTATCTGGGGAACTGTTTACAGATCCCTAAACTAAACCCTAGAGCACTGAAAGGCAAGGACAAGGATCCCTTGCCAGTGTTATGGAAAGCGAACAAAAAGACATGGGTAACTGGAGAACATTTTACAACCCCTAACCTCTAGAGCACTGAAAGGCAAGGACAAGGATCACTTGCCGGTGTTGTGGAAAGCCAACAATAAGGCATGGATAGCTGGAGAACTGTTTACAGACCCCTCACCTCTAGAGCACTGAAAGGCAAGGAAAAGGATCACTTGCCGGTGTTATGGAAAGCCAACAAAAAGCCATGGGTAACTGGAGAACTGTTTACGGATCCCTAAACTAAACCCTAGAGCACTGAAAGGCAAGGACAAAGGATCACTTGCCGGTGTTATGGAAAGCGAACAATAAGGCATGGGTATCTGGAGAACTGTTTACAGATCCCTAAACTAAACCCTAGAGCACTAAAAGGCAAGGACAAGGAACCCTTGCCTGTGTTATGGAAAGCGAATAAAAGGCATGGGTAACTGGAGAACTGTTTACAGATCCCTAAACTAAACCCTAGAGCACTGAAAGGCAAGGACAAGGATCACTTGCCGGTGTTATGGAAAGCCAACCAAAAGGCATGGATAACTGGAGAACTGTTTACGGATCCCTAAACAAAACCCTAGAGCACTGAAAGGCAAGGACAAAGATCACTTGCCGGTGTTATGGAAAGCCAACAAAAAGGCATGGGTAACTGGAGAATTGTTTACGGATCCCTAAACTAAACCCTAGAGCACTGAAAGGCAAGGACAAGGATCACTTGCCGGTGTTATAGAAAGCAACAAAAAGGCATGAGTAACTAGAGAACTGTTTACAGATCCCTAAACTAAACCCTAGAGCACTGAAAGGCAAGGCCAAGGATCACTTGCCGGTGTTATGGAAAGCCAACCAAAAGGCATGGATAACTGGAGAACTGTTTACGGATCCCTAAACTAAACCCTAGCGCACTGAAAGGCAAGTACAAAGATCACTTGCCGGTGTTATGGAAAGCCAACAAAAAGGCATGGGTAACTGGAGATTTGTTTACGGATCCCTAAACTAGACCCTAGAGCACTGAAAGGCAAGGACAAGGATCACTTGCCGGTGTTATGGAAAGCCAACAAAAAGGCATGGGTAACTGGAGAACTGTTTACGGATCCCTAAACTAAACCCTAGAGCACTGAAAGGCAAGGACAAGGATCACTTGCCGGTGGTATGGAAAGCCAACAATAAGGCATGGGTATCTGGAGTACTGTTTACAGATCCCTAAACTAAACCCTAGAGCACTAAAAAGCAAGGACAAAGAACCTTTGCCGGTGTTATGGAAAGCGACAAAAAGGCATGGGTAACTGGAGAACTGTTTACAGATCCCTAAACTAAACCCTAGAGCACTAAAAGGCAAGGACAAGGAACCCTTGCCGGTGTTATGGAAAGCGACAAAAAGGCATGGGTAACTGGAGAACTGTTTACGGATCCCTAAACTAAACCCTAGAGCACTGAAAGGCAAGGACAAGGATCACTTGCAGGTGTTATGGAAAGCGAACAATAAGGCATGGGTATCTGGAGTACTGTTTACAGATCCCTAAACTAAACCCTAGAGCACTAAAAAGCAAGGACAAAGAACCTTTGCCGGTGTTATGGAAAGCGACAAAAAGGCATGGGTAACTGGAGAACTGTTTACAGATCCCTAAACTAAACCCTAGAGCACTGAAAGGCAAGGACAAGGATCACTTGCCGGTGTTATAGAAAGCTACAAAAAGGCATGAGTAACTGGAAAACTGTTTACAGATCCCTAAACTAAACCCTAGAGCACTGAAAGGCAAGGACAAGGATAACTTGCCGGTGTTATGGAAAGCCAACAAAAAGGCATGGGTATCTGGAGAAATGTTTACAGATCCCTAAACTAAACCCTAGAGCACTGAAAGGCAAGGACAAGGATCACTTGCCGGTGTTATGGAAAGCGAACAAAAAGGCATGGGTATCTGGAGAACTGTTTACGGATCCCTAAACTAAACCCTAGAGCACTGAAAGGCAACGACAAGGATCACTTGCCGGTGTTATAGAAAGCAACAAAAAGGCATGGATAACTGGAGAACTGTTTACGGATCCCTAAACTAAACCCTAGAGCACTGTAAGGCAAGGACAAAGATCACTTGCCGGTGTTATGGAAAGCCAACAAAAAGGCATGGGTAACTGGAGAACTGTTTACAGATCCCTAAACTAAACCCTAGAGCACTGAAAGACAAGGACAAGGATCACTTGCCGGTGTTATGGAAAGCCAACAAAAAGGCATGGGTATCTGGAGAACTGTTTACAGATCCCTAAACTAAACCCTAGAGCGGTAAAAGGCAAGGACAAGGAACCCTTGCCGGTGTTATGGAAAGCGACAAAAAGGCATGGGTAACTGGAGAACTGTTTACGGATACCTAAACTAAACCCTAGAGCACTGAAAGGCAAGGACAAGGATCACTTTCCGGTGTTATGGAAAGCGAACAATAAGGCATGGGTATCTGGAGAACTGTTTACAGATCCCTAAACTAAACCCTAGAGCACTAAAAGGCAAGGACAAGGAACCTTTGCCGGTGTTATGGAAAGCGACAAAAAGGCATGGGTAACTGGAGAACTATTTACAGATCCCTAAACTAAACCCTAGAGCACTGAAAGGCAAGGACAAGGATCACTTGCCGGTGTTATAGGAATCTACAAAAAGGCATGAGTAACTGGAGAACTGTTTACGGATCCCTAAACTAAACCCTAGAGCACTGAAAGGCAAGGACAAAGGATCACTTGCCGGTGTTATGGAAAGCGAACAATAAGGCATGGGTATCTGGAGAACTGTTTACAGATCCCTAAACTAAACCCTAGAGCACTAAAAGGCAAGGACATGGAACCCTTGCCGGTGTTATGGAAAACGAAAAAAAGGCATGGGTAACTGGAGAACTGTTTACAGATCCCTAAACTAAACCCTAGAGCACTGAAAGGCAAGGACAAGGATCACTTGCGGTGTTATAGAAAGCAACAAAAAGGCATGAGTAACTGGAGAACTGTTTACAGATCCCTAAACTAAACCCTAGAGCACTGAAAGTCAAGGCCAAGGGTCACTTACCGGTGTTATGGAAAGCCAGTCAAAAAGCATGGATAACTGGAGAATTGTTTACGGATCCCTAAACTAAACCCTAGAGCACTGAAATGCAAGGACAAAGATCACTTGCCGGTGTTATGGAAAGCCAACAAAAAGGCATGGGTAACTGGAGAACTGTTTACGGATCCCTAAACTAAACCCTAGAGCACTGAAAGGCAAGGACAAGGATCACTTGCCGGTGTTATGGAAAGCCAACAAAAAGGCATGGGTAACTGGAGAACTGTTTACGGATCCCTAAACTAAACCCTAGAGCACTGAAAGGCAAGGACAAGGATCACTTGCCGGTGGTATGGAAAGCCAACAAAAAGGCATGGGTAACCAGAGAACTGTTTACAGATCCCTAAACTAAACCCTACAGCACTGAAAGCCAAGGACAAGGATCACTTACCGGTGTTATGGAAAGCCAACAAAAAGGCATGGGTATCTGGAGAACTGTTTACAGATCCCTAAACTAAACCCTAGAGCACTAAAAGGCAAGGACAATGAACCCTTGCCGGTGTTATGGAAAGCGACAAAAAGGCATGGGTAACTGGAGAACTGTTTACGGGTTCCCTAAACTAAACCCTAGAGCACTGAAAGGCAAAGACAAGGATCATTTGCCGGTGTTATGGAAAGCGAGCAATAAGGCATGGGTATCTGGAGAACTGTTTACAGATCCCTAAACTAAACCCTGGAGCACTAAAAGGCAAGGACAAGGTACCCTTGCCGGTGTTATGGAAAGCGACAAAAAGGCATGGGTAACTGGAGAACTGTTTACAGATCCCTAAACTAGACCCTAGAGCACTGAAAGGCAAGGACAAGGATCACTTGCCGGTGTTATAGAAAGCAACAAAAAGGAATGAGTAACTGGAGAACTGTTTACAGATCCCTAAACTAAACCCTAGAGCACTGAAAGGCAAGGACAAGGATCACTTGCCGGTGTTATGGAAAGCCAACAAAAAGGCATAGGTATCTGGAGAACTGTTTACAGATCCCTAAACTAAACCCTAGAGCACTGAAAGGCAAGGTCAAGGATCACTTGCCGGTGTTATGGAAAGCGAACAAAAAGGTATGGGTATCTAGAGAACTGTTTACAGATCCCTAAACTAAATCCTAGAGCACTGAAAGGCAAGAACAAGGATCATTTACCGGTGTTATGGAAAGCCAACAAAAAGGCATGGGTATCTGGAGAACTGTTTACAGATCCCTAAACTAAACCCTAGAGCACTGAAAGGCAAGGACAAGGATCACTTGCCGGTGGTATGGAAAGCCAACAAAAAGGCATGGGTAACCAGACAACTGTTTACAGATCCCTAAACTAAACCCTAGAGCACTGAAAGACAAGGACAAGGGACCCTTGCCGGTGTTATGGAAAGCGACAAAAAGGCATGGGTAACTGGAGAACTGTTTACGGATCCCTAAACTAAACCCTAGAGCACTGAAAGGCAAGGACAAGGATCACTTGCCGGTGTTATGGAAAGCGAACAATAAGGCATGGGTATCTGGAGAACTGTTTACAGATCCCTAAACTAAACAATAGAGCACTAAAAGGTAAGGACAAGGAACCTTTGCCGGTGTTATGGAAAGCGACAAAAAGGCATGGGTAACTGGAGAACTATTTACAGATCCCTAAACTAAACCCTAGAGCACTGAAAGGCAAGGACAAGGATCACTTGCCGATGTTATGGAAAGCGAACAAAAAGGCATGGGTATCTGGAGAACTGTTTACAAATCCCTAAACTAACCCCTAGAGCACTGAAAGGCAAGGACAAGGATCACTTGCCGGTGTTATGGAAAGCCAACAAAAAGGCATGGGTATCTGGAGAACTGTTTACAGATCCCTAAACTAAACCCTAGAGCACTCAAAGGCAAGGACAAGGATCACTTGCCGGTGTTATGGAAAGCGAACAAAAAGACATGGGTATCTGGGGAACTGTTTACAGATCCCTAAACTAAATCCTAGAGCACTGAAAGGCAAGGACAAGGATCACTTGCCAGTGTTATGGAAAGCGAACAAAAAGACATGGGTAACTGGAGAACTTTTTACAGACCCCTAACCTCTACAGCACTGAAAGGCAAGGACAAGGATCATTTGCCGGTGTTGTGGAAAGCCAACAATAAGGCATGGATAACTGGAGAACTGTTTACAGACCCCTAACCTCTAGAGCACTGAAAGGCAAGTACAAGGATCACTTGCCGGTGTTATGGAAAGCCAACAAAAAGCCATGGGTAACTGGAGAACTGTTTACGGATCCCTAAACTAAACCCTAGAGCACTGAAAGGCAAGGACAAAGGATCACTTGCCGGTGTTATGGAAAGCGAACAATAAGGCATGGGTATCTGGAGAACTGTTTACAGATCCCTAAACTAAACCCTAGAGCACCAAAAGGCAAGGACATGGAACCCTTGCCGGTGTTATGGAAAACGAAAAAAAGGCATGGGTAACTGGAGAACTGTTTACAGATCCCTAAACTAAACCCTAGAGCACTGAAAGGCAAGGACAAGGATCACTTGCCGGTGTTATAGAAAGCAACAAAAAGGCATGAGTAACTGGAGAACTGTTTACAGATCCCTAAACTAAACCCTAGAGCACTGAAAGGCAAGGCCAAGGATCACTTACCGGTGTTATGGAAAGCCAACCAAAAGGCATGGATAACTGGAGAACAGTTTACGGATCCCTAAACTAAACCCTAGAGCACTGAAAGGCAAGGACAAAGATTACTTGCCGGTGTTATGGAAAGCCAACAAAAAGTCATGGGTAACTGGAGAACTGTTTACGGATCCCTAAACTAAACCCTATAGCACTGAAAGGCAAGGACAAGGATCACTTGCCGGTGTTATGGAAAGCCAACAAAAAGGCATGGGTAACTGGAGAACTGTTTACGGATCCCTAAACTAAACCCTAGAGCACTGAAAGGCAAGGACAAGGATCACTTGCCGGTGGTATGGAAAGCCAACAAAAAGGCATGGGTAACCAGAGAACTGTTTACAGATCCCTAAACTAAACCCTAGAGCACTGAAAGCCAAGGACAAGAATCACTTACCAGTGTTATGGAAAGCCAACAAAAAGGCATGGGTATCTGGAGAACTGTTTACAGATCCCTAAACTAAACCCTAGAGCACTAAAAGGCAAGGACAATGAACTCTTGCCGGTGTTATGGAAAGCGACAAAAAGGCATGGGTAACTGGAGAACTGTTTACGGATCCCTAAACTAAACCCTAGAGCACTGAAAGGCAAAGACAAGGATCACTTGCCGGTGTTATGGAAAGTGAGCAATAAGGCATGGGTATCTGGAGAACTGTTTACAGATCCCTAAACTAAACCCTAGAGCACTAAAAGGCAAGGACAAGGAACCCTTGCCGGTGTTATGGAAAGCGACAAAAAGGCATGGGTAACTGGAGAACTGTTTACAGATCCCTAAACTAGACCCTAGAGCACTGAAAGGCAAGGACAAGGATCACTTGCCGGTGTTATAGAAAGCAACAAAAAGGAATGAGTAACTGGAGAACTGTTTACAGATCCCTAAACTAAACCCTAGAGCACTGAAAGGCAAGGACAAGGATCACTTGCCGGTGTTATGGAAAGCCAACAAAAAGGCATGGGTATCTGGAGAACTGTTTACAGATCCCTAAACTAAACCCTAGAGCACTGAAAGGCAAGGACAATTATCACTTGCCGGTGTTATGGAAAGCGAACAAAAAGGCATGGGTATCTGGAGAACTGTTTACAGATCCCTAGACTAAATCCTAGAGCACTGAAAGGCAAGGACAAGGATCATTTGCCGGTGTTATGGAAAGCCAACAAAAAGGCATGGGTATCTGGAGAACTGTTTACAGATCCCTAAACTAAACCCTAGAGCACTGAAAGGCAAGGACCATGATCACTTGCCGGTGTTATGGAAAGCGAACAAAAAGGCATGGGTATCTGGGGAACTGTTTACCGATCCCTAAACTAAACCCTAGAGCACTGAAAGGCAAGGACAAGGATCCCTTGCCAGTGTTATGGAAAGCGAACAAAAAGACTTGGGTAACTGGAGAACTTTTTACAGACCCCTAACCTCTAGAGCACTGAAAGGCAAGGACAAGGATCACTTGCCGGTGTTGTGGAAAGCCAACAATAAGGCATGGATAACTGGAGAACTGTTTACAGACCCCTAACCTCTAGAGCACTGAAAGGCAAGGACAAGGATCACTTGCCGGTGTTATGGAAAGCCAACCAAAAGGCAAGGATAACTGGAGAACTGTTTACGGATCCCTACACTAAACCCTAGAGCACTGAAAGGCAAGGACAAAGATCACTTGCCGGTGTTATGGAAAGCCAAAAAAAGGCATGGGTAACTGGAGAACTGTTTACGGATCCCTAAACTAAACCCTAGAGCACTGAAAGGCAAGGACAAGGATCACTTGCCGGTGTTATGGAAAGCCAACAATAAGGCATGGGTAACTGGAGAACTGTTTACGGATCCCTAAACTAAACCCGAGAGCACTGAAAGGCAAGGACAAGGATCACTTGCCGGTGTTATGGAAAGCCAACAAAAAGGCATGGGTAACTGGAAAACTGTTTACGGATCCCTAAACTAAACCCTAGAGCATTGAAAGGAAAGGACAAGGATCACTTGCCGGTGTTATGGAAAGCCAACAAAAAGGCATGGATAACTGGAGAACTGTTTACGGATCCCTAAACTAAACCCTAGAGCACTGAAAGGCAAGGACAAGGATCACTTGCCGGTGTTATGGAAAGCCAACAAAAAGGCATGGGTATCTGGAGAACTGTTTACAGATCCCTAAACTAAACCCTAGAGCACTGAAAGGCAAGGACAAGGATCACTTGCCGGTGTTATGGAAAGCCAACAAAAAGGCATGGGTATCTGGAGAACTGTTTACAGATCCCTAACCTAAAAACTAGAGCACTGAAAGGCAAGGACAAGGATCCCTTGCCGGTGTTATGGAAAGCGAACAATAAAGCATGGGTATCTGGAGAACTGTTTACAGATCCCTAAACTAAACCCTAGAGCACTGAAAGGCAAGGACAAGGATCACTTGCCGGTGTTATGGAAAGCCAACAAAAAGGCATGGGTATCTGGAGAACTGTTTACAGATCCCTAACCTAAAAACTAGAGCACTGAAAGGCAAGGACAAGGATCCCTTGCCGGTGTTATGGAAAGCGAACAATAAAGCATGGGTATCTGGAGAACTGTTTACAGATCCATAAACTAAACCCTAGAGCACTAAAAGGCAAGGACAAGGATCCCTTGCCGGTGTTATGGAAAGCGACAAAAAGGCATGGGTTACTGGGGAACTGTTTACAGATCCCTAAACTAAACCCTAGAGCACTGAAAGGCAAGGGCAAGGATCACTTGCCGGTGTTTTGGAAAGCGAACAAAAAGGCATGGGTATCTGGAGAACTGTTTACAGATCCCTATACAAAACCCTAGAGCACTGAAAGGGAAGGACAAGGATCCCTTGCCAGTGTTATGGAAAGCGAACAAAAACACATGGGTAACTGGAGAACTTTTTACTAACCTCTAGAGCACTGAAAGGCAATGACAAGGATCACTTGCCGTTGTTATGGAAAGCCAAAAAAAGGCATGGATAACTGGAGAACTGTTTACGGATCCCTAATTTAAACCCTAGAGCACTGAAAGGCAAGGACAAGGATCACTTGCCGGTGTTATGGAAAGCCAACAAAAAGGCATGGGTATCTGGAGAACTGTTTACAGATCCCTAAACTAAAAACTAGAGCACTGAAAGGCAAGGACAAGGATCCCTTGCCGGTGTTATGGAAAGCGAACAATAAAGCATGGGTATCTGGAGAGCTGTTTACAGATCCCTAAACTAAACCCTAGAGCACTGAAAGGCAAGGACAAGGATCACTTGCCGGTGTTATAGAAAGCAACAAAAAGGCATGAGTAACTGGAGAACTGTTTACGGATCCCTAAACTAAACCCTAGAGCACTGAAAGGCAAGGACAAGGATCACTTGCCGGTGTTATGGAAAGCGAACAAAAAGGCATGGGTATCTGGAGAACTGTTTACAGATCCCTAAACTAAAAAATAGAGCACTGAAAGGCAAGGACAAGGATCACTTTCCGGTGTTATGGAAAGCGAACAATAAGGCGTGCGTATCTGGAGAACTGTTTACAGATCCCTAAACTAAACCCTAGAGCACTAAAAGGCAAGGACAAGGATCCCTTGCCGGTGTTATGGAAAGCGACAAAAAGGCATGGGTAACTGGAGAACTGTTTACAGATCCCTAAACTAAACCCTACAGCTCTGAAAGGCAAGGAAAGGATCACTTGTGGGTGTTATGGAAAGCGAATAAAAAGGCATGGGTAACTGGAGAACGGTTTACAGATCCCTAAACTAAACCCTACAGCTCTGAAAGGCAAGGACAAGGATCACTTGCCGGTGTTATGGAAAGCGAACAATAAGGCATGGGTATCTGGAGAACTGTTTACAGATCCCTAAACTAAACCCTAGAGCACTGAAAGGCAAGGACGAGGATCACTTGCCGGTGTTTTAGAAAGCAACAAAAAGGCATGAGTAACTGAAGAACTGTTTACAGATCGCTAAACTAAACCCTACAGCTCTGAAAGGCAAGGGAAGGATCACTTGCCGGTGTTGTGGAAAGCGAACAAAAAGGTATGGGTAACAGGAGAACTGTGTACAGATCCCTAGACTAAACCCTAGAGCACTGAAAGGCAAGGACAAGGATCACTTGCCGGTGTTATGGAAAGCCAATAGAAAGGCATGGGTATCTGGAGAACTGATTACGGATCCTTAAAACTAAGCCCTAGAGCACTGAAAGGCAAGGACAAGGATCACTTGCCGGTGTTATAGAAAGCAACAAAAAGGCATGAGTAACTGGAAAACTGTTTACAGATCCCTAAACTAAACCCTACAGCTCTGAAAGGCAAGGAAAGGATCACTTGTGGGTGTTATGGAATGCGAATAAAAAGGCATGGGTAACTGGAGAACGGTTTACAGATCCCTAAAGTAAACCCTACAGCTCTGAAAGGCAAGGACAAGGATCACTTGCCGGTGTTATGGAAAGCGAACAATAAGGCATGGGTATCTGAAGAACTGTTTACAGATCCCTAAACTAAACCCTAGAGCACTGAAAGGCAAGGACAAGGATCACTTGCCGGTGTTATAGAAAGCAACTAAAAGGCATGAGTAACTGGAGAACTGTTTACAGATCCCTAAACTAAACCCTACAGCTCTGAAAGGCAAGGAAAAGATCACTTGTGGGTGTTATGGAAAGCGAATAAAAAGGCATGGGTAACTGGAGAACGGTTTACAGATCCCTTAACTAAACCCTACAGCTCTGAAAGGCAAGGACAAGGATCACTTGCCGGTGTTATGGAAAGCGAACAAAAAGGCATGGGTAACCAGAGAACTGTTTACATAATGGTTCCACATTTTGTTAAGTAAACGGAATGTTTTTTTAAAAATTCTGTTCCTTTTAGAGTTCGCCTCATAATAGAAAATGCGCTTCGGCATTCCGCCCATCTAAATACGTTGCATCATAACGTAGAAAAGTTGTTCCTGCCACCAAACAGAACAATCATGATTCAATCACTAGACCAGGATGGCATCACTTTTTTTTAGCCTACTATCTTCGGCATATTTTCAGCGAATTATTAAATGCCATGGTAAATAACGAAACTTCAAAAATTAGCCAATGAAGGAAAAAGTATTATACCGTGAATTACATTCCTAAAATAAAAGAATCAGTGGACGAAATAAAACCATCATCGGTTAAAGCATGTTGGAAGAAACTGTGGCAAGACTGTATTATCCAGGACGATGTCAGGACAGGTGCGCATAACGTCCTTACTGATATTGTCTCAATAGCACATGGAATTAATGGTGAAAGATTTGAAGACATTACGAATATTTTGAAAATTACGAACGAAGATTCGACGGAAGAAGAGCTGGAAGAACTAATTACCGAACCTGTGCCTATCTCGGGTAACGAAGACGGAGAAATTGTTGCAAATGTATCGCCGAAGTGACAATAAATTCTGTCGGAGAAATGTATGTTTAGGAAAACAGTTAGCTGTAGCCATTACTGAAATTGATCCTTCTTTAGAATGGACATTAAAATTTAATCGAGAGCTGGAAAAAGCACCATCGCCACGTAATGAAGTGTGTAAAAGAGCTAGAAAAAAAAATCGCGCACAAAGTGAAATAAGTTTTTGAAATATAAACGTCTATAGGGACGCCTAAAAAACCTATTGAATGAACATAAACATACAATTTCGCGACAGTAAAATTTCCTTTAGGTTACGCTATAAGTCACTTCACAGTGAATTAAATGATAACTTATGTTTACATGCATCAGCTGATATTATGTTTATGAATTTTAATGATTGCAAGCCCATGGTCATCCTCCGTCCAGCGTAGCTACTGGAAGATAGATGGGGCGCCTTTTCTCACGGTAACCTAGCATAAGGCTCGAAATCTCGCCACCTTTGTATATTTAGAAAAGGCTTTTCATTGGTTTACTACTTTTTAACATAGCGTCCATTTGACTAGAGATGTCATGAAAAATTTTAGAAACTAACATTTTTTTAACTAGGCCGACTTTTACATTAACTAATATAACAAATATTTATACAACATGCTGGATTGTAACCAAAAATGTTCAGCATGTTACAAAATGATAACATATGT
>JBAIZL010000010.1:1500000-1532500 GCA_036971475.1 Prosapia bicincta
TTCGATACTCGATACTTCAGCAGTCTTTATACTTTAATACTGACTATGGCAATATAACAGTGTAGCGATCATAGCAATCACTGGTTGACATCTATAAAGGTCATTTACTGGCTCTCACTAATACACTGATTCTACCACATCTCCCCCAATCACACTATTTGCCACTTTATGCACAGTATGACATGTCATTTTCTTTGTGATGCTGTATTTAGTTAAACATGCTATCGATCTTTAAAGCTGTAGTTCTGATATAAAAGCTGTTCATTATATTTTACTAAGGGAATAATACAGTTCCTCGTATTGTACAGTATGATAGAGAGAATATCAAGTTGTGGAAGAATATCCATTAGTGTTACTAAAGAGTGTAACCATTTTAAATTCACTGATTAAACTATGAGTAATTATTGCCTTCTAAGTGAATAATTTAGAACTTTCTTGCTGACGAATTTTAAAACAATCATTTTATTTACGAAGCTGCCACTCTACTGACAAAGTAGAAGAGTGTCAGCTTTGTTAATGAAAAGATTTTTTTTCCAAACACGTCAGCAAGTAATTTATCAAGTATTCACCTTGTTACCCAATAATTACTTATAGTTGAATTTCTAACCACACTTGGGAATGAATTATTATTTTTGGTATAAACTATAAATGATAGTCATACCTTCAAATATCGGAAAAAAATTAAATTTTTTGCTTATAATAATTTCATAACAATATCATTTTTTGACAGGATGTTTATACAACTACAAGCATTTCCATATGGAGTAAATACCTAGTATTGTATTTATAGATTTATATTGGCTATATTGCTGGGGAAAATATACCGGAACACACTGTAATTTTCTCAACTGTAACAATTTTACTTCAATGAAAACATGTTATTAGGTGTGTAACAATGGGGTTTTACTGTGGCACATGCAGAAGGGTATCAGAATTTGATACATAATGTCAAATATTTTTAATTAAGTATAATTAATGTATCTGCTAATAGTGCACATAATTACTATAATCCCCCATTAGACACAAAACCTTTGATGGGTTAAGAAAGACACACAACTGTCTGCATGTAATTTCAAACCTAAATATGCTGTGAATAATAACAATCTAAAGTCAAAATTTAATTTGTCGTTATTTAGAATATATCTTCAATTTTAATTTTTACTCTCAGCACATTATTCAAACAAATGTACATTGCAGCAATCAATGTGTTTTAAGTTACATTCCAATATGAAAACAACATTCAAAAAAATATGTTCACCTCACCCTATAAATTTCAAATTTTAATATAACTTGATAAATATCACAATAAAGAATTTTCACTTTTACTTACACATGAATATAGTCTATCACGCAGGCAAAAAAAATATAATTTATTCATAATTTGTATCCATATATATTAAAAATACTGACACCAGGTAAATTACAAATGGTACATAAAGCTGTTGGAGTTCTATTTAATAATGCTTTTACTGTAAGCATTACTTACTAATAAATTTAGTAAGTAAAGAATATTTATTGAGACAAAACATTAATGACTGCACTCATTACAAATGCCCAATGGAAATAAAAATATCATCAACATCAAGCATAAAAAACACAACAATTCCAATAACGAAAACAAACATTACAAAAATCATTAAAAATAACACCCCAAAAGTAAAAAACTGCTATAACATAACACACTAATCATTAACAAAAACATCACATAACTAATAACAAAACAGACAAATGCCAAACAAAAATGTTAACAAAATTAACAACTGTACCCCTACACAAATGTAAAAAGCAATCTAAAAAACATGTATCTGAACACTACCCTCTATGCTCTCCCAAAATTCTACAGTACATCATTTCCATCCAACCAACAACTTACTTCGAGGATGTCCCAGTACATAAAATATCTAAACTCAAAACAAAAAAGTCCTACAAATATCTGACCTCAACAGACACATTCACGAAAAAAACAGAACAAATCTCATAACCAAAATAAATTACATAAATATACCTAACAATTCGACTTTACCAATATCATTTGAAATAATAAGTTTACATACTAACATCTCTTCGACTGAAAATCCATACATAGTAAAATCCCCTCTGCAGAATAGTGTACCACAAACCCATATCATACCAAAACAGGTCATCCAAATAACTATTACATAGCAAAACTATTTCGCCTTCAACTCCACAACCTATTCTTAAGTAGATAACCTACCCTGGGAAGTCCAATCAGCAACACATTGGAAGCACACAGATCCAGTTAAATAACACATCATGAACTATCACAAATATGTCAACAACATTATCACATTATACAATGCAATATCTATTAATGCGCAAAAAAATCCACTATACCACATAACATGAATCAAACCATCCTTGACTTTAAAACAAAATATACTACACAAAAAAACACCTTGAAAGTCTTTATAAAATATATAATGACATTCACACTTGTAACTTAAATTGAGGACCTTCTGCTTCACTTACTGTAATTGCAAATCCTTGTCAGATCGGAAACTGCAGTCTAATTGATGAATATGTAGGTATCATCTTAATTATCCCTAATAAAAATATTCACCTTCATATTTTCGTCGAATTATTGTTCCTTCAATAAAATTGTGTGTTTTTACAACTAAACATGTACTACAACAAAACTGTGGTGCGTTTTCGGTTATGCAATAACATTATTATTTTAGGTATCACTGGTTAGAAAACCACTACTTACTGATATTGTTCAGAAAGTATCATTTGCCCTACATCTGTGAATTGTTCAATGCTGTGAGTCACGGACAAGACTTCTTAACTCACAGCATTGAACTATGCACTGAGCTAGTGGGATATGCATCTGTTGAAAATTATCAGAACGTAGTGGTTTTTTTGTCAAGTGATACCAATAGTAGAAGTTATTTTTGGTTAGCTGCTACTATATGAAGAATAGATTCAAAATAAGAAGTACTAATGAATCACTCACTAAAAACAACATAGATATCAATACAATTAAATAGCTAACAAAAAGTAAATGACCGAAATACATAGTAACTGAAAAACAATAATGAATTTTAAAAAGACACAGTAATTGACAATCTATCAGAAAATAAAAATAACAGCAGCAACAGAGGAGGGAAATATATGTACACACACATATACATATAATATTCAAAATTTGAAACAAACTACAACACAATAAAAACAAAAATGTCAGCTCAGAGCACCATGTATTTAGAATCTATACTGTACATACAGTAATAAATTCTTGCCTTGACAAACTCCATCACTGGGTTAGAAGTTTTTGACCACTCCTGAATTTTACATCTGTAATGAAGTACGAATCTTATACCAATGACAAACTCAGTTAACAGATTTTTCACATCAATTACTATATAATAAAAATATGTATAAACAACAACATAGATTCAGCTATGTTGTCAAAATAAAACCTATTTGAACAGTTCAGATTAAAATTAGAAACTGAAACTATCAGGAACAGAAGCTTCGGCATAGCAGAATCAAATATTGTACTTAAATCACAAAATGGCCCTCTTCTATTTCTATTAAAATAATGACTATGTGCAAGTATTTACTTTTGGAAGATTTATTGGATTGGATATTATAGTTAAAGACATAAAACACCATATTACTGAGCTCAGTCTTCTTGTATCACATGTATTACTTCAAGAACCAGCAGTCTATATGAATTAGATAAGAACATGAGTGAACTCATATATTGCAGATGTAGGGATGTGTATCTTACTTTCAATTTCCACAACGTGCATCACAGATATGATTCAGCTTTGCTCAGATACGCAGACCTTTATAGAAATATGAATTTAAATTATTTTGATTGATAACTGAAAGAGTAAATTAGTCATAAGATACAACTGTGTCAGTGGTTGCCGAGTTTCCTGTATATTTTAACTCTGTACATTTTGCTTAATATAGCATTAAAGAATCAAAGTAAAATTAGTGTAAGCAAATAAACTGGTTCAGAAAGGTTTACCGTCAGCTAATAAATAAATGTGAAAATACTTTGCCAAAAAAAAAAAACACAAGATAATTGTTAATATTACTTTGTGTTATTCGAGTACTACAACAAAACACAGTTATTATCAATACTAAAATACTTTTATCAAAACTTCAGTTATTTAGATAAAAATTCCAACTTGAGGGTAAGTAACAGTTTTGTTTTACTGTCAGCTCCTGGCTGCCTATGCAGTAGTTATGGCAATGAGTTTTAATATTTGCACAAACAATTTATATCACTGTGACATATGATGTGTGTTCTTGAATGTCAATAGTTTAGATGGTGGTGAACATACTCTTTTTCGGTGCTCCTCACCTTGGCTCAGTTTTAGACCACATGAAGTTTGGGTTGCATCAATTATGTGTGGTATTCTAGTTTTAAACATTTTCCTTTAAAGTTGTTTGATGTAATGATCTTGAGTTCACTGATTAAACTAATTTTAAAAATACTTAACTAAGTGAATACATAATTGCTTACTTGCTGACGCGTTTCAAAACATTCGTTCCTTTTACGAAGCTAACCGGTTTTGAAATGTGTCATCAAGTAAGCAATTATGTATTCACTTTGTTAAGTATTTTTTAAATTAATTTCTTTTAGCTATATAATGTATACAATGGTATACAGTGATATCTCATAAGAGAAATGTATAATATTATCTAGGAATGAGAAAGTAATGGTAAGTTAGTGGGTGGTAAAGATAGGCCAGAGAATATAAGCTTGGGACATAATTCTTTCTGGCATAAAAATTGAATTGATGTTATTGGCATGGTAATATTTTGTCCATGCTGCTAATGTATCACTGAAATTGCTCAAAATAACTTTTGCATATCTTCATTTAAAATTGATTTATCTGTTTCATTGCATTGAGCATAATTTTTCTTTGTCTATTAGTCTTATTGTTCTCCTTTCTTCCTTAAAATCTATTCTTTGGTAGATACAATGAACATTATTACCTGCTCAAATTATAGATTCCAAACATTAATAACCCTATGACCACAGCTTGCCGGTTTAGGTATTTGATCAATTCTTCTGCACTATTCTTATCACCATTGTCCTAAAGAATGTTCCTTAAAAGTTGCATGTAGCCATGTTTCATGCTTTCAATAAGGCCTTGATTAAAAAATTTAATCAAACTTTGTAACATTTAGTGAAAGGAACAAAGTTCTAAATTTGACCTTATTCCGTTTATGAATGGAGGAACATAACGGAAATTTGTGTTGCAGCTTTGTTCAAACAACTCATTTCCACTTTTCCCCAAATCTTTCTAATCTTTTTTTACTTACTGGAGGATAACTTTTTCCACTATTTTTAAAGTTGCTTGTTGTAAAGATCTTAAATTTATCAAATAAGTTATAAGTAATTATCGTGTAACTGAGTGAATACGTTTCAACTTATTTGCGGATGTATTTCAAAACAATTGTTTCAAGATGATGGCGAACCACTATTCAATGAAACGGGTGGTGGGTCAGTTTCGTCTATGAAACGATTGTTTCAAAACATGTCAGGAAGTAAGTTCAAAAGTATTTACTCAGTTATGCAATGACTACTTATAAGGTTATTTAAGTATTTTCATTTTTCCTTGATATATTTAAATTATAACATTATAACAAGCTTAAATACATATGTAAAAGTTCTAGAAGACCTAAATTTTCAGTTTAAAATAAAAGGATCGTTGTGATTTCTAGTTAAATTTCGATAATCATCGGAACAATAACTAAAAAACATTTTTCTCTCTATGTGACGCCAATGTTTTAGAAGCTGTGTCCTACATTTGAGAGCTGTTTCATCTGAATTGCAGAAAACATCAACCTTAGAAATTAGGATCTTCTTGTAAAGCATAAGTTTGGTACTGCTAAAAAACAAACAGTTTCCTTCTGTTAAGTTTAACTATAATCACTAATGCTGGTTTTGAATTTAGGTAAACTATCAATGGGATCAGCAAACATTTGTGTTTCCACAAATGATTGAAGTCTTCCCTTTGACTATTGCTGCAGATAAATACAACATCAACATTGGCACTCATACAACAGATATCAGGAAACATGAAGTGTTCAATTCACTGCCCAAGGGAATCCTAAATCTTCTTGACCACAACATCCCAAAGAAAGATTGTAACCCACTAGAACTAAAGGCTGCAGCCCTCAGAACCATCAACACAGTCTATCCAGAGACACAGTGGCTACATGTATGGATCGTGCCTCCCAGACAAAGGACAGACTGGAGCTGGTTATTACTGTAAACTTTTCGAAGGATCGCTAGCAGTTGGCAACAACCAAAGTAACTTTGACGGTGAAATAACCGCCATAATAGCGGCATCAAACGAAATGAAGAAAATAAAGACACCGGCACAAGCAGTCTTTCTTGTAGACTCAATGGCTGCAATAATGGCCGTAACAAATAACAAGAAGACCGATTGCAGATCCACTCTAGCCTGTCGTCAAAATTTGTCAAAACTAATGAATAGGGGATGGAAAATTGAATTACAATGGATCCCCAGCCACGTGGATATAAGAGGTAATTAATTATCCGACTTATTGGCAAAAAAAGGAACAACGCTCCCACAGCCGAGCGTAGCAACTTCGCTCCCCTCCATAAAAATACAAATAAATGCTGCAATAAAGAGGAGCACTCAAGCCTACTTAAGGAAAGCATCTCTTAATAAACGTTGGGCTACTCTTGTCGAAAACGGGCCAATTAACAACATGTTACCCCGACGGGACGGGGTTGCACTTTATAGACTCACAACTGGACACGACTACCTAGTTGCACACCTAAACAAGATACACGTCTTCTCGTCTCCCAGGTGCACACTATGTGACAGCGGGGAGGACATGACAGTTGAGCACCTCCAGTCATGTACAGCTCTGGACCATAGAACCCTGAACGACATGAAGGAAGAAGAGATTTCTCGCCTCTACTGGTTAGCGCGCCACCAAATGGCCCAACAGCCAAGAGTGGGCGTTGGCTAGTAAGTAAGTAAGTACTACTGCTGCAGATTACCTATGAAGGATATTGTCAATCGACATCATAACCTTTCTACCTGAACTTCCCCCATTATGGAATTGCACTGGTAGACAGGTTAAAATTGATGAACTGTTATTTTTATGCCAGAAACAGTTATGCGCTAAGGTTATATTCTCTGGCCTATCTCTACCACTCACTTACTTACCATTACTTTCTCATTCCTACATAATATTATACATTTCACTTATGAGATATCACTGTATACCATTTTACTTGTTATATAACTAAATTAAGTTGTTTAAAACTAGAATACCACACATAATTGATGCAACCCAAACTGCAGGTTGTATAAAACCGAGCCAAGGTGAGGAGCACAGAAAAAGAGTATGTTCACGACTATCTAAACTATTGACATTCAAGTACACACATCATATTAAAACCCTTTGCCATAACTACTGCATGGGCAGCCAGGAGCTAACAGTAAAACAAAACTGTTAGTTACCCACAATTTAGTTGCAGTATTTGAATAACACAAAGTAATATTTTTGACATAACAAAATATCACTATGCCAGTAACACCAATTCAATTTTTATGACAGAAACAGTTTTGTCCCAAGTTTATATACTCTGGTCAATCTCTACTACTCACTTACTTACCATTACTTTCTCATTCCTAGAAAATATTAAACATTTCTCTTATGACATATCACTGTATACCATTGTACACATTATAAATCTAAATTAAACCATGATATATCGCCTGCTTAAAACACTGTTAGACAAAGAAGAACACTACCAGGAATTAAACACCATAAAATATATAGCACAAACGAACGGATACAACCCAGCAATGATTGACAAATTATACAACCGCCTAAAAAATAAACATAACAACCCAAATACAAACAAACACACAAGATGACAATCCCATAAAATACTTATCAATACCATACAGATCATCCAAAACCCACAATCTAACTAACACACTATGAAAATACAACTACAAAATAGCTTACTCCACACACAACACTCTTAACAAACAATTTAAACCCAACAACAATATCAACGACATTTACAACACCACTGGAGTTTACAAACTAACTTGCAGTTCATGCCCCAGTTTTTACATAGGCCAGACAGGGAGGTCATTCTACACACGTTACCAAGAACATATAAAAGCACTAAAAAACAATAACTACCAATCAAACTTCGCTGATCATCTCAACTCCACAAAACATGACTACATAGACATAACATCTAACCTACAAATTCTTCATAAACAACACAGAAATAACCAACGCTACACAACCGAACAATACAAAATATACAAACACTTCAAACTACACCCTACACACATACTCAATACACAATTACATTACAACTCACACGCACTTTTTGACATCATAACTCGTAATACACACAAAATACACCCACATCACCAAAATAGCCCACCCCCACCCTAACCTACGTAAACCTTGAGATCAGTTACGGTCCGAGTTCACAAAGGGACAAATCTCTCGAAACGGCCGTCCTCAACAAGCAAAGTAAGTGCTACTATAGGCAAGTTTAAAACATTTAAAAGTGCTTATTGATTACTAGTAGCTCATGCAAAGATGGAATCAACAAATTTCATTAACATGACAAGGTTAAATGACAAGGCTCCTTTATGACGTTTTGTCCGTGACTCTTATTTAACACTGCAGTGGTCGCGCGGATTACTATTTTAATCCAGTAGTAAATTTTTGTGTACTATTTTGGGTTGGTTGGACTTATGACCTTGAACAGCCATCTACCTTTTTCACACACACATCCTCACTGTTACCAGTGATCTAGCAGAGCTGTAAGTTGTCACGTTATTTTTTGTGGATATTTTTAAATCACCTGGATTATAATAGAAATTCGTGCAACTACTTATGATATGTTTCCTATACATGGAAAAGTTTTAATATATTGTATATTAAATAGATATTTGGTTATTTTTTGTGTGAAAACAATATTTAAATTAGTAACACATTTATCTGTAAACAACATCTGAGCCAGAGCGTGAACAAATACAACGATGGCTTGCTGAAACCAAAATCGACAATGAAAGTGTGTTAGGTTGACCTAACAAATGATCTAACTTAGTCTTATGTTATATATTAATTTTACGCTAAAATAAAAAACATTTGTCACTACATTGGTTTTTTATATAACTTTTTAACACCCTAAAATGATTATAAGATATTTTTTTTAATATTTATAGTTTAAAAGCTATTTCAAAGTGGATTACAATAGTAATCCGCGCGACCACTCATGTTACTTATTTACGAGCGACCACTACAGTGTTAACTATTACCAAATTTAATTTGTGTAAGGTTTAACAAATAGTTTAAGCTTTGCTCTTTAAAAATCTCATAAATAAAATTACATTTACTACCTTATAGTTTGGTTATTAGCAATTATCTAACCAAATTTAAGGTAAATTGTGAAAGATACTATGCTGTTGCATGATATGTAAACCAAAATTATCATTCAAAACACTTTATTTTCCTAATAAAATGAAAATACTAAAATATATTTGTTTAAAAAAAATATAAATAACTGGAAAAAAGCAATCTCCTCTTATGAACAAAGTTATTTTGATGACAATAATTGTTTCCCATAAAGTGTGGATAGAAAATGAATGACCCAATCATATACCTAACCTATCAGTAATTCCAGACCAATTGTTTACATTAAAATGATATTTAAAGCAGCAGTCAGAAGGTAGTTTGTTATCATCTCGCCACTACTGCAAAGAGGACAGGTGCTGGTATGCGGCAGGCCAAACCTGTGTAAGTGCTTCCAGGTAGAAATAGATTTGTGCCTCAAATGAGTTATTAGATCTGTTTTTACCTTTAATTACCGTTGTTGTGCCTGACAGGCACTGGTACCAATGGGGTTGTTTAGTTTCTCCAGCCCTATTACTCCTTCAAGGTCATGGAGTTCAGTAGCTTCCTATTTAGTAATTCTTTTCATGGCGTTAGAGTGGTTTACACGATTTTGTGCATTGTATTGGTTTTATAATAACATAAAACTTTGGTTGTGCCTCACAGGCACAATGTTGGTATTTGTGTAATATTTTAAACCTTTATAGTATTTTTTCTTTTCTCCTATTTATGTGTAATTATAGTATTCCATTACATAAATTGAATAAATGGATAGACCTGGACCTTCTGGATTAAAAATGAAACTAATTTCAACTAATGAGACTAAAGTAGTAAAAATATAAGAGGGATTTTGAAGATACCATCATTGACGGGTTACTTGAAGAAGACAATGATTCAGGTGCTGTATCTAATGAACAACTTCTAGAAGGCATCAATGTGAATAGGGGAAGTGTACAAAAAGGAAATAAATAATTGAGCAAAGAGATCATGAATCTCAACAAAATGCATCAGACGATGAAAATTATTTCGAAGAATTACAACATCCAGAAATTCACAAATTTGTCTATTTGTTCTATTTGTGTAGAAAAGTTGTTATTAACAATGTAGAATTTTTCCAGCAGCAAAAAAAATAGAAAGACTAGGTACACTTTGTAACCTCTCCTATGGGCTGCATGACCGTGACGTGGTGGAGAGGCTTAATCCGGGCGTGGGGGACGGGTGGAGCGGAGCTGTACGTATGTGGCTCCCTATAAACGGGAAGTCCAGGCATTTGTGTGAGTGCATGAAGGCGGCTCAAAAAAAGGGGCCAGTCCTAGCACCTGAAGGGTTGTTATCTGCCCGGCTCTCGCCCTGCCCTTCCCTTGCGGGCGGCAACCAAGAAGCACCCCTCATCCAGGTTGGTGGTCTGGATGGGCACTTACACCCCCGATCTGAAGGTGTTATGCGATCCGTGCCGATGTAGATTCGTGGCCCTCAGGGTAAGGAGGGTCTTTAACGGAGCCTCAGGGGCACCTGGCTCCACCCCTGAGTACTTAAGTCGCCTTACCGCCGTAAGCGGGGCTCTGCGGCGGCGGACCTTTATTTCCCTAGCTGCTCGTGGGAACACACATGGCAGAGAAAAAAATAAATTTAACTGGTCAGGGCTTAGAACCTAACGACAAATTTGTTCCTATGGAGGTGGCTTCGGCCCTCATAGAGACAGATGGAAATCCAGCTGCGAAGGCAACAGGAAGAATGAGTGGTGCACAAAGGAGGAAAGCACTCTGGCTTTCCTACCATGTGGAAGCAAAGAAGGCGGAGGTGGAGGGCAGAGAACCACCGCCACCCCCTTTGAGCAAACACCTAGAACCCGCCCTGTCGTCCCGGAAGCCAGTGGATCAGGTAGGACTTTAGTACGACAAAAGATAGAGAGGAAAAGGAAGGAAAGGAATCCTACTCCAGAGTCGGAGGTCAAGAGGTCTAGGCCTGCTTGGTCGGGAGGGCCGTCTTTCTCGGCGATCTCCGCCAACCTTCCGAGGGTTCTTGTGACCTTTGGGGATAGTGTAGGCGTGAGGATGGAGACGGCGGCGTTCGACCACCTTAAGGGCACTGTCATGGACCGGCTTCTGGACACTCCTAGTGGAGGTTTTGTTCCGCGGTTCAGAGACACTCACCTAAGGGATGGAGTAGCAGCATTTATTTGTGCTGAGGAGGAATCGGCAAAATGGCTGAGAGAAGTGGTACCGTCAGTTAAGCTCGAGGACGGGACTCAGGCAAGGCTAGTACTGCCTGATGAACTGATCAAAAGGGTGAAAGTGACGGTGCTAGTACCACCACCAAAAAGGGAGGCCACTCAGCTGGTCAAGTTCATCGGGATGCAAAACCCAGAAATTGACACTTCGAAGTGGAAGATCCTACAGTGCATTGAGCGGGGACCTGCAAGCCTAATCTGCCTAGGATTGGATGAGGCATCGGCCAGATTATTAAAGGCAAGAGATGGGAAAGCCTTCCTGGGGACTGCAGAGGTCACTTTTATGTGGAACTCTAAGGACCTGGAAGAGAAGGGCGAGAGAGAGAATCAGGAGAAGGCGTAGGGGTTAGTTGGAGATGGCTGACCCTCGAGCAATGATCCTGCAAATCAACTTGCATCACAGTAAAAGCGCCTCGGTGGTCCTAACCAGGTGCTTAAATGTGAGGCACACATTACCAGCGCTTGCGCTGGTGCAAGAACCGTAGCTGGTCAGGAACCGTATAAGGGGTCTGACTGCAGCTGGGCGCACCTACGCAAGTGGGGAACATGAGGGGCACAGCGCATGTGTGATAGTCAGAGGACTAGAAGCCACGCTGATTCAAGAATTCTCAACTAAAGACCTTTCGGTGGTTAGAATTCGAGGCAAGGGTGAGGTAAGTGGGAGCAGGGAGTTCATCGTGGCCTCCACTTACTGCGCCCATAATAGAGAATCGCCCCCTGCAGAATTACGTAAGTTAGTTCGGTACTGCAGGGAGAGGAATATAGGAATCTTAGTGGGCTGTGATGCCAATGCTCATAATGAGCCCATACACAAATGAGCGAGGTGAGGAGCTCCTAGCCTTTGTGATTGAAGAAAACCTTGTGGTTTTAAACACAGGTGCCGAGCCAACATTTGTCACTTCAAACAAAATGAAGGTGCTAGATATCACCTTCTGTAATAGACAAATGGTAAGGTGGGTGCATAACTGGCAGGTTTCGGATGAGCCCTCCATGTCTGATCACCGGATCATCACTGCTACAATGAGGGGAGTGGTTCCCCATGTGGTGTGGTTTAGGAACCCGAGAAGGACAAACTGGGAAGGTTTTAAGTCCTCGGTGAGGAGGCGGATGTCTGACTTCCGTGGTAAATATGGTACATCAAACGAACTGGAAAATACTGAGGCCTACATCAGGACTGAAATTTCCACGTCGTTTTAGGAAAATTGCCCTCTCTCGCGGATAAACACTGGGCGTGGTAAGCTTAAGTGGAACAGCGAGTTAGAGGCAAGACGGAAAGAGACTAGAAGGCTCTTTAATAAGGCAAATAAGAAGAAAACGGCGGAGACCTGGTAGGCATATAAAGACAGCCAGGGTCTCTATAAAAATCTTATTAAAGAGGTTAAACGTGCTTCTTGGGAAAAGTGGTGCTCAGAGACAAGCACACTGAGTGACACTGCTAGACTGTTTAAGGTGTTAGCAGGTGGACCGAGGGGAGAGCTTAAGTTTGTCAAGAAGACTGATGGTAGCTTTACTGACACCCCGGAGGAAACACTGCGTCTGCTTATGAGGAACAGTTTTCCCGATATTAGACCGGTGGGGGACGGTGCTCAAAACCTCCGACATACTGGGCTAAGGGCAGACTGGAATATTGCTGGGCAGGTGATCTCAGCGCAAAAGGTGAGAGAGGCGATTCTGTCTTTTGAGCCTTTTAAAGCGCCTGGATTAGATAACATTACTCCAGCACTACTACAAAATTGCTTGGAGGAAATAATAGGGCCACTGACGGGATTACTCAGAGGCTGTGTTGCCTTGGGTTACACGCCTGGGCAGTGGCTCAAAACGAAGGTTATCTTTATCCCCAAACCGGGGAGGAAAGGTTACACAGAGGTAAAGGACTTCAGACCTATCAGCCTCACATCTTTCTTGTTAAAGACATTGGAAAGGCTGGTGGACTACTATTTGAAGGAGGGACCTTTGAAGCAGTATCCGCTTCATCAGGACCAACACACCTACCGAACCGGTAGGTCTGTGGAGACTGCGCTGTTGTCGATCGTAGACTTTATTAAGGGTCAGATCAACAACAAGGGAATATGTATTGGGGCTTTTCTTGATGTGGAGGGGGCTTTTAATAGTACCTCTAGACTGGCCATCAAGAGAGCAGCTATGGATCATGGGATTTCTGATGGAATTATAAATTGGATTATGAGTTCCTTGGAAAACCGGATAAGCACTGCATCCTGGATGGGGTGCACGATAAATGGGATGGTCTCGGAGGGCTGCCCGCAGGGTGGAGTGTTATCCCCTTTGCTGTGGAGCCTTGTCGTGGACGGCCTACTAAGGACACTCAGTGGAATGGGTGTCAAGGTGGTAGGATATGCGGATGACATAGCTATCCTTGTTAGGGGACCATTTGAAGAGGTCCTCAAAGACCTGCTTCAAGAGGCACTCAAGGTAACAGAAGCATGGTGCAGGGAGAATGCGCTATGCATTCAAGGAGAGAAATCTGTGGCACTCATCTTCACTAGGCGATATAAAACTAAATCGCTGGAGATGATGGAAGTTGGTAATACTAAAATAAGCTACGTTGATAGTGCTAAATATCTGGGAGTTATTCTGGATAGGAAGCTACTCTGGCGTGAGCATTTGGAGGATAAGTGCAAAAAAGCCATAGCTACGTTCTGGCAATGCAGAGGAGCAATAGGCACGAGATGGGGTTTGGGTCCACGTCAAATGAACTGGATTTATTCCGCCATTGTGGTGCCGAGGTTGGTCTTTGCCTCTATCGTCTGGTGGGACAGGGCACAGAAAGAAACAAGTAAAAGAATGCTGGACCGCGCGCAGGAGCTCTTCCTTAGAGGCATAACTGCTACAAGGAGAAGCACACCATGTGCGGCCATGAGGGTTATGTTGGGTTTTCCATCCTTGAGTCTTCAAATTAGGATGGAGGCAATGAAAACTGCATACCGGCTAAGCTGTACTGGGCAGTGGAAGACAAGTAGCAAACTTCATAAACAGCTATTTGGGGATTCACTGAAGGAGCTCTGGATAGAACCTCAGGATAAAATACTGTCTCTTAAAAGGAAAAAAGGAAACTACAAAATCTTTATTCCTGCAAGAGAGGCATGGGCGGAGTATAGACCCAGACATGGTGAAATCTGGTTCACCGATGGGTCCAAGATGAAGGAAGGAGTGGGAGCAGGATTTAGTGAACCGAGACACCAAGACAGATTTTGTCATCGCCTGGAGGACTACAACTCTGTCTTCCAGGGGGAGGTGCTCGCGATCAAACTATGTGCTGAGGAAATAATAGGGTCTGGCAGGAGGGGCAAGACCATCTGGATTTGCTCGGACAGTCAGGCAGCTCTGAAGGCTTTAGGTAAGGCTAGTACCAGCTCTAGGTTGGTGGCTGAGACTATGGCTTCTTTAGCAGAGCTGAGTAAGCATAATTCACTCAACCTAACCTGGATTCCAAGACATTCTGGCTGGATAGGGAATGAGAGAGCTGACGCCTTAGCAAAACAAGGGTGTATAACCCAAGGACCGTTGCTGAGGGCAGTGGGCATGCCGCCTCGGGAGGGGCGCAAGAGGATCATGGCACATATAGACAGGTTTTGCAGGGAATGTAACCTTGGGGTGTAACAAATCCAAGGTACTGTGGGGTTACTCAGGAGATGTGTGGGGCAAAGAACTACTCTCCTTAAGTAGACATCAACTCAGAGCTACTGTAGAGCTGGTTACAGGCCATGGGAATCTGAGGGGGTTCCAATACAAAATTGGAAAATCTAGGTCCCCTGTATGCAAGAGATGCGACGAGGACCAAGAGGAAAGCCCAATCCACGTACTCTGTGAGTGTCCTGCTTTGGGAGCTGCAAGGAGAAAGTGGTTTGGCTGGCAGGTATGTACACCAGAGGATATCAGAAGATCTAGCATCAGGTGGGTACTTGATTTCTGCAAAGAGGTAGGTATCCACTAAGCTAGTCCTGTGGTAGGGATGGGAAGCGAGTACAAAGGCTACAGCTAAGTGCTCTACACCGATAAGGTCCCTCCGAGTTTTAGTAATAATAATAATAAAATACACTTTGTAAGCTGTCTACAACAAATATGTCTAGAATATTCAGAGCTTCTGTGTAAAGACTGCTGTCAAAATTGAGTTATTATTTCCAATGTCAGTTTCCATATACTAAACTTTAAATGTGACAAATGTTGTTTTTTATATAAAGTTTAGTGTGTACAATCAGTGAACAAAATATAATTATTCTAAGTTTATTATCGTGAGAATATAATCCTTTTTAGCTAAGCTGGGCTACGATCTGTGGAAGGTAAGACTACAGTTTTCAATTAGTAAATAAAAATAACCGATCTTATAAAATTATGTTTAATATAGTCACTTGCAATCAGAGTATATTCAAAAACCATTTTCATACAGTAAATGCAGAACGGTAGTTGAAAGTTAAAACAGAGAAGAAAGTTATAATAATTATTATTTCAAGTAGGCATTTTGTAAAAAGTACATCAAGCTATACATAGAGAGGAGTCTGACAATGAAGAGTTCATGAAATAAAATATCTTCATACATAAAGTAAACCCAAAAGATATGGATGTAATTTAAATTATGTTTATTTTATTATATAGAAGGGAAAGATTGATTTTAAAAGTATAAGAAAAAGATAATGTATATGTAATGTATCAAATGTTATGGTAAATATAAGTTTTATTCAAAAAATAAAAAGAAATAAAATCAAATCAAGGAACTAATAGGCAGGTATTGTTTACAGAACATAATAAAGTATAATGAAGAGACAAATTGTTAAAAAAATGATCACATCTTAGGGATAATATAAAAGCAATAGTGTAGTGTTTGGTATGAATAATGAAATGTTTACGTAAAAGTGACAAGTTATAAAATGTTAATTATTGAGTTAGTTTGAATCAACATTGCACAACCACTGAGAAAAGCTGTTGCAAACGACACACTTTCTGACCACATAACAAGAGTCAAGTATTTATATGTAAAAAATAATGATTTTATTTGCAGATTTCGTGTTGCACTCTTTGAGGTTTTTTAAACTTCTACTTTAAGTATCACTTGGCAAAAAAATCACCAGTTACTGTTATTTTTCAGTAGATGCCTTTCGCACGGCTGTTCATTGCTGTGAGTCAGGGGCAAGACTCTGCTATTTTATATCTCAGTTCCCAGATTTACAACTAACCAAATCTTTTTAAACTCTCAAAATAAACCATATTTAAAAGTTTACCTACTTTCTGAAAATACTTTCTCATAACTCTAGAGACTGGGTTATAAAAGAAAAACAAAGAAATGTTGCTGACGATATACCACAAGTTGCGCACTTTAGCACAATATATCACTCATAAGGGACATTTCTCATGACTATTTATGGATGATATATGCTTGCACTGAAACTCAAGTGGTTAATATAACTATCTGTTTAAGTCCAATATTGGATAAATATTGGATTAATGACAGTTATTATGATTGTGAATTGTAACTTACTACATATGTAATCAGGCTATAAACTTGGATTGTAAATAAATTTAAACAAATAAACATGTAGGGAAATAAAACTAATTAACATCATACATAGATACCTAAACTGGCACTAGTGGTAATCCTAATATGGACGGGTAAAAGCGTATTAGTGTAATAAACACCTAATGAAAAGGAAATAATAGGTCTACTAGTACATGAGAATGTAACCAATTCACACAAACTTCCATGTGAACATGAGGACAAGAGTTGCAAACTTCTGCCTAAATACTAACATAACTGCCTAGCTGCAAATTTTTATAGTTTCTGTAGGTTTGGCTCTGATCTATGTATAGTATGTCAGAATTAAGGTTCAGTAATTGGCCAAGAGGGCCTATTGAATTGCAACAAGTATCACATTGACCGCGTGACAATCCACATGAGTAGTATGACACATGAAGTCCAACATTCCAACATAACTGTGTTATAATTTCACATCCCAATAAAACATTATTGAGATGTCATGAATTCAGTACTTGATATTTATTTAACAAAACAGTAATATTATAGTGGACAAGAGTATATGTGTTTTTAGTGGGTTTAACTCACATATATGTAAATCTAATTCTAAGTGTATTGGAGGTCCTCATGCATAGGCTATAAGAAGAGAGATCTTAGACCAACTGCACTTATTATGAAATGGTTGAGGTCCTTCTCAATGAGCTACCAATTATTTACTTGATTAATAAATACTTATTATAAATATTAATAAATGCTATATATATTTCAAAGATTTTCTGCACTTGTATTTAATAGTAAAAAACCTTTCAGTAGTGGTAGAAACGCTTAACTGAATGTACAAACCTTGTTCAACTAGTCTTAGGTCGATTTCTTTTTTCCATCACTTCTAGTTGCTTTCCTTTCACCAATGTTCAATTTTCTGCATTACTGATACTAATAAAGTATTGATGGGATCTGAGTAACCTATTAAAAACTGTGATTTTCTTTGTATTTCAAATCATCAAGTCAAATTATGTTCTAAAATGGCACTCAACTAACTGATGGAAATTCTGAATTGAAATTCTACATTATAAATATAAAATATAATAATAAATTACATTGATTTCTAAAATACTGTTTTGTAACATTTTTTAAAAGAAAATTCTAACTCAGAGTGTTTACTAATTACTAAACGATTCCCCCTCCATGTGTAACAACTTTGGCACATTCAGTCACTTGAGAATGGCTAAAGTTTCTACACTACTTGTTTTAGTTAATATGTAACTAAAAAGTAATGTTAACTTCTGACATTGCTAGTACCAAGAGGCTGGTATTAGTAATGGGAGAGAGAAAGGACAATCAGGAATTTGGTTATCTGACTAATATTGCCCTCCTTGCACCTGCCTTTAACCAGTTAACCCTGTATTACATGTACTAAAATCTAGAAACCATTTCCTGTATTTGGGGAAGTGGGAAATTTATGTGAGGAAACAAGGAAGTGTAGGTTTTAAATGTATATTAAATTTTGTAGTCCTTTAAAAATTTAAAATTATTTTTTTACTTCAGTTATTTCTATTATTTAAAAACCCAAATTATGAAGCAGGTAAAATATTAATTTTTGTTTTACAAATGTATTTTACAATAGTGAAATACTTAATAAACTACTATCATACTTGAATATTAATATTTTTAATATACTAATAACACTACTAAAAGATTTTAATACCATAAACAAATTTATTCTTTAGTAACAGTTAATAAAATAATAGGACTAATTTTTATTCCTACAAAAAAAGGAATTCCATTAAATATGTAACTCATTTTTAACAGATCATTTATTTGTTTATTGCCAATGAGATATTTGCTCACCTCCAATGAATTCCAGACTTCACGAGGTTTTTTATTAAGTCCTTTTTCGTTATAAAGTCATAATTTCTTGGGTTTAAAACCCAAAATTTAAGTTGTGATTGAATCCCAAAAGGTAAATGAAACACCTTCATAGTTGGCTACATAACTTTATAATTGTGATTTTAAAATTATGTAGGAATAAATTCCTTATAGTAAACCATAAAAACTGAGAGTGCTATAACCAATCTTCATAGTTCATCATAATCTTCAAAATTCTATCGAGGTCTTGGTAATCACTTTCAATGATTATAACGGCTTATTGATTTTACATCTTCTAACAGTGCTCTACTTATGGCAAATATTTTACTATATAAAAAAAAAATATTTTACTATAATTTTTTTAAGTATAAAAGTATAATTTTATACTTTACTATGGCAGTTTACATATAAAAATATTGAAGGAAACAGCCCATCTATAGCTTGTTTTAATGTTACAATTATTTTTAAAACATCAAGCAGAATAACTAACATGATCAACTAAATGTAAGTATGTATATTATTAAAAGGAATATATGATGCTAAAGCATAGTGGGTAATCCAATCTTTGTAATTCTACTAGATTTTTTTTCAAATGCAATAACATAGTTTCTACCTATTTCCATTACCATGGAATAACTGTAATGAGTACATCAATCCCTAATGAACATTTTTTTTTTTAATTCATTAAAAATATTTATTGTAACTATTTATAATCCAAACCAGCGGCGCATCCAGAATTTGGACATGTTAAAGACATCTACAACAGGAGGTGACATCCACTTTCTTGTAATATTCCCCGAATCAGTCAAGTTACTTCAGTGCATACTACTTTGTTTTACTTATGGATGCCAACTCAACAACTGTGTAAAATTAACAGATATTCCTGAAGCTTTTTATTATTGATGGATTTAAATATTAACATTTTAATTTGCTAATTAACTAATGCTCCTTACACTTCAGGCACAAATGAAACTACAGCATGGTGAGTAGATCCACCGATTCCAATAGATTTATAACAGGCAAGTGCTCTGCCCAAGCAATAACATAGTTTCTACCTATTTCCATTACCTCGGAATAACTTTAATGAGTACCGCAATCCCTATGACACATTTACTCAAAATCCAATAAGCTAAGAAAAAAATGTATTGCATTTATTTGTAATCCAGACCAAAATTTTGCCAACTCAACTTGGTGTAGAAGCATTTTCACATCCATCTTTATATAAACCTTTTTTCTTAGTTTCGCATGTTGATCCATCTCCTGGGGTATTTTTGTTTCCTCCCTAATCACACTGAATTTATATTTTGAACATAAGAGTGTTGTCGTGCATCAGGAACTGAATAAACAATGTGTCATGTTAGAGCGTAGATGTTCCCAAAGAAAAGCGTAAGGTTCCATTACCTATTTGTAGTTTTTTCTAAGAAATAAAATACATACAAAAGAAAAGAATTTATATATATATATATGTATATATGAAGTTGATATATTACTATTGTAAATACTTTTATCCACCACTAAGTGCAATAATTTTACCTTGTTGTGTAGGCCCCTTTCGGTCACTTGATCATTGTCAAATCACTCAGTGATTCAGAAAAATAATGGACAACGTAAAATATCAATATATATATATATATATATATATATATATATATATATTTGTGTGTGTGTGTGTGTCTGTGTATCACTTATACTATAATGTACTTAAACAATACAGAGTGGCACATATAAAAGACCCATATAGCTTAGCGGTGATTTTATAATGCTTATGTCGAGTTAAGAGATATACCCTTCCCATGTACAACCGGAGAATATGAAGGTAATAATAACGTAGCAACATACCACATGTGAACTAGTTATTTGGAACAATGCCGTCGTATTCAGTGGAACAAAGAGACTTTATTGTAGAGTGCTATGTCCGAAGCAGTTTAATGAATGAAACGAGTGAGAAGTTTTGTGAGAAATAACCAGAGAGTACTATTTCTGAAAAGAGGATGGTTCAATTGTTGTTAAAAAAAAGTGGTGTATTAGGGGTAAAATTGTAAATAAATCGATAAATTAGCCGAATATAGTCGAACCTCGCAGATCGTATAGAACAAAGTCTGTGTAATCACAGAATTTTACAGTGACTTCATTTTTTACAGTTTGAATTTCTTTTTAACACATTCAGTGCTATAAAATAGTGGTAGCATGTTATAGAAGCTTAACATAGAGGAGACCCTGGCAAAGTGGATAACCTTTTTTTTTAAACCGCTGATAAATTTTGAATGAAGTCAAAAAAATAGTGATGGTGTTAAACATCATCTAACATACATCAACTATTGATAGGAAAATAGTTATTCAAAAACTAAAAAAGCAGTGATGTAAGTAAATCATTTATATATAAATGTCAATTATTCGCTTTGCCTTGGTACCCTTGCAAAGTGAATAATGTAACCAAGGCAAAGTGAATTTTGTACTCATCATTTATGTGAAAAAGGAAAAATGTTGTTATAAAAGGCACAAGGCACACAGCACAAAATGTCTCCGTAGCATTTAAGTTTATATAATAACTCTTATTTTTAGTGTACACATTACGCCAAAATATTTTTAAAAATTTACCTTACACTCTTTAAATTTTTAACATTAAGCAGAATCAAAAGAAATTATATTGTTCGTCAACTTAAAGTGGGGTGACATAGATCAAACAAATATGATGCCAATCGGCAATAGTCTGAACAACCTTCATGAGTCCATTCAAGACAATGCCCGCACTGTATCCAATCATCCACAGGAGGCCCTCGTATTTTCCCTGGTCAATTATTTTTCTCTTTTAAAATTGTGAATTTTTTTCTTATTATTGACAACTGGTATTGTTTTTCTCTTTTTTAATGTTTTTTTTTAAATATCGTTTCTTGCAAAAAGTGGTAAAAGGAATATTGTAAGATTTTGACGACCCTGAAATGGAATTGGAACCATCTTCAATAGATTTTATGACTAATTTTAAACTTTCTTCAGACCATCTAGCTTGGCTTGTCTTCCTTTCATATTTGTATACCAACTGAAAAACCAAATTTGGTTTCATTTTCCGTTTTAAATAATTTATTTACTAGTTTTGTGATATGATGAATGAAGAATACATGTAACTTATAAAATATACCCGGGCTAAGTAAATAGCCTTAGACTTTGCACTGTTCATTTTGCCTGGCCTGCACTATTTTTAAAAAGAAGTACTGAAATAACCCACAATCTCCCAACTGGTTATTTTGCAAGAAACGTTATGGGAAGAGAAAGAAATAAGCAGTCACGTAAGCTTATAACATACAAGTATTTTCATCATTACGTCTAAGAAAACTTGCAAAGAAGATAACTTGAATATTTTTTCAGAAGGAACGAATTCAAACAACATACAGCCCTCAAGCTCAAACAACACTAAGGTGCTGGGTCTTGTAGTGATGCTTTGTTTCCTTCATTTAGTTCACGTATTAGAAGCTTAGAGCGTTAGTGACACTGGATAGGAAATTATCGCAAAAATCACTTTCCCCGACTTCCCTTACACACCTATCACTAATAAATATGTAAGGGAATGTACAGTGTACACAAAAGTCATAACTGAGGAAAATGATGTCATCCAAACAAACAAAGAACGCAATTCTAAATATCAGATGAGACATCAACCTTTTACTAGACTATAAACAAATAAAATTCTTCTGATAAAGGATCATTTCCATCTTCATTGTTTTGGTGTGTGAATCTATCACCAAAATCCAAATGTATACATATTTGAAAATGGTTGCCTTTTTACTTTAAATGTCAATTTTCATAATTTTACAGAGACCACAATTTTTTGTAATGATGATCCACTGACTTTTTTTTAATTCTGTTAAAAATATCAATTTTAGTTTTAATAGTCAGGAAGATTTGTCTTCTTACAGCCTTTGATAATGACACTATGACATAAAACACTTTTTTGAGACTGTATAACTACTAAGACATAGCAAAAGCCTTGAGATGCAGAGGCAGAGAGTTCACCAGCTAGTGGCGATTGAAGGCCAGGCAGCTGCCTACCCCTCTCTCGTATCAAGGCACAGGGTTTATATTTGACATATTTTATGTTATGTTGCAACTAATGTAACTTTTTAATATGTTTTTTACATTTTAATTATTCTACTTGAAGCTATTGCAGTTTTTATATATAATTTTAAAACATGTTTTACCTCACATCCTTTAAATAAACACAATATTGACCGGAAAGCATCCCACTCCCCCGGTTGTGCCTTCAAAACCAGACTAGCCCTCGTGGAAGCTACCTCCGTCTCAGTTGCGCATGCCGTTAGTGAAGGAAATCGGATTGATTGAATGTTTTTCTTCTTTTTTTACGCGGGTTTGAGCCCCTAAAACCCGCGCTAACAGCGGGATGAAAAAACCTGGCAAAAAAAAACCCTGCCAGGAAAAATCCCGCGACAGATCATGCAAGAACCCTGGGGGCTTGGATCACCTTATGCTAAGGAATAAGGAGAGGTATTACCTTGCAAATACCTTGTTAGTGAGTCTATGGCAGGTGCACCTCTTCTTCTGCTGCCTACTCGAAACTGAAAAGGCATGCAATCAAATTAGTAATTCCGTTGGGGAAAAGCTGCGCCCCTGGAGTTGTGCCCCTGCGTCACCTTGGAGCTTTTTTTTTACTCGGGTCTGAGCCCCCACAACCCGCCCAGCTCTCGTGGCAGCCAGCCTCTAGCTAGCTACCTCCGTCTCACATGCGCATGCTGTTAGTATCCCTACCGCGAGTGAAGGAAACGGGATTGATTGACCATGTACCAAGCTCTTAAGCTCTTTCCATGGAGAATCAGGAGATAGTGAAATGAAACAGTACGGTAAGTGTAGCGCTAAAAGCGGGATGAAAAAACTTGCCAAAAAAGGAACCCTGCCAGGAAAAATCCCACGACAGATCATGCAGGAACCCTGGGGGCTTGGATCACCTTATGCTAAGGAATAATGAGAGGTATTACCTTGTTAGTGAGTCTATGGCAGGGATGACATGAACCTCTTCTTCTGCTGTCTACTCGAAACTGAAAAGGCATGCAATCAAATTAGTACTTCCATTGGGGCTAAGCTGCGGCCCTGGAGATGTGCCCCTGCGTCACCTGGAACATAACTGTGAAGCAGAAATTATTAGTATGGATATTTTATTTTGGTGATATGGTGTGAGCTAGGCGGTCAGTAAGGACAGCGGCCGTCTGCGTGTGTCGTGGGTGGGGTCATATCTACCCAGAGAGGAAATGAGTATTGATGTAGGTGCGTGAGCCTGTTTGTAGAACTTTGTTGCTAAGTGTCGGAGGTGTTGTTTGATGAAAGGCACTTTTAAGTCAGTGTGAAGCAGTGTTAATCTTGTACATCTAGGTGCCTTCGTGATTATTCGCAAAACCTTGTTTTGAAATAACTGTAGCCTGCGTGTGCGTGTGCTACCTGCATGGCCCCAGACGGGTGTTGCGTAAGTGAGTATGCTACGCAACATAGATACGTATATAGTAGTGGCCGCCCGTAGTGAAAGTGGGCTTGTTCTGTTAAGCATTGGATATAGTTGTGTTAACCTAATTGTTGCTTTTTTTAACGTGTTTGTAATGTGAGGGTCCCAAGTCAGGCCTCTGTCGAGTATGACTCCCAGATATTTGACCTGGTTTCCCCAGTGAATGTCCTCGCCTAATAGTTTTAGTGGTGTGTTGAGTTGGTGTGTCCTACGTTTGGAGAGAAGCAAAGCCTGGCACTTGGCCACGTTCACCCTAACTCTCCACTAGCTCAGCCATGATTCTAATACTGTAAGGTGGTCCTGTAAATATAAGTGTATTATATGTAGTTTCCATGTTTGAGAGGATAACGCGGTGTCATCTGCAAATATGGCCACTTGTGTGTTGAGTGTTGTCGGTATGTCGTTGATGTAGATGTTGAACAATACGGGCCCAATAATTGAGCCCTGAGGGACTCCGGGCCGTATAGTCCGTAGTGTAGATTAAACTTGATCTACATCAACCCTAAACTTACGGTTGGACAGATATAAGCTAACTAGGTGTATGAGCCCGTCTGGAAAGCCATAGTGACGTAGTTTCACTAAGAGCCCGTTGTGCCAGACCCGGTCAAAGGCCTTTTGTCCAGGAAGACTACCCCAGTCGAGCAGTAATTGTTGAAACCCTTGGTTGCATGCTCCACCACTTTCATCAGCTGATGCGTAGCCGAGTGTTTTGTCCTAAAGCCAAAATTCTCTGGCCTCAGTATGTTGTGTGTGTGGATATGCTTGTTGATACGTTTGAGCAAATTTTTTTCAAATACCTTGCCCATCGTATTCAACAAGCTTATCGGTCTGTATGAATCAGGTTTGGGAGCTTTTTTTTACCCGGGTCTGAGCCCCCAAAACCCGCCCAGCCCTCGTGGCAGCCAACCTCTAGCGAGCTACCTCCGTCTCACATGCGCATGCGGTTAGTATCCCTACCGCGAGTGAAGGAAACGGGATTTTGATTGCCCATGTACAAAGCTCATAAGCTCTTTCCATGGATAATCAGGAGATAGTGAAATGAAACTGTACGGAAAGTGTAGCGCTAAGAGCGAGATGAAAAAACCTGGCAAGAAAGAAATCCTGCCAGGAAAAATCCCGCGACAGATCATGCAGGAACCCTGGGGGCTTGGATCACCTTATGCAAAGGAATAAGGAGTGGTATTACCTTGCAGATACCTTGTTAGTGAGTCTATGGCAGGGATGACATAAACCTCTTCTTCTGCTGCCTACTCGAAACTGAAAAGGCATGCAATCAAATTATTACTTCCGTTGGGGTTAATCTGCGGTCCTGGAGATGTGCCCCTGCGTCACCTGGAATATAACTGTGAAGCAGAATTTATTAGTATGTATGTTTTATTTTGGTGATATGGTGTGAGCTAGGCGGTCAGTAAGGACAGCGGCCGTCGGTGTGTGTCGTGGGTGGGGTCATATCTACCCAGTGAGGAAATGAGTGTTGAGGTTGTATGTGCGTGAGCCTGTTTGTAGAACTTTGTTGCTAAGTGTCGGAGGTGTTGTTTGATGAAAGGCACTTTTAAGTCAGTGTGAAGCAGTGTTAATCACTTATTGTCTAAGCACGTGCTGCCATCTAGCAGCCAAAGATAGTAAAAACTGAAAGTAAGAGCACTGCTGAATTTTTTTAACGATTTTTTAACATTTAAACATTTTGTGTGCTTAGTAGATGTTTTATACTGAAGTATATTGTATAATTTTGTTTCAAATTACTACTCAGATATAAATAAAACTATTTTATACTCATAAATAACTCTGATTTCATAAATAGCAACGTTGAAAAATATCTTCTTAGGCAATCTCTTTTACCTGAACATGGAACAAATATTACTTAGCAAAGAGTTGTATTTCAGGGAGGACCGATGTTTCTAGTTGTCTTCGACTCTAAGTAAAAAACCCCTAGGTTAAGCTGAAAGCCGTCAGATTCGCACCTTAGAGGCGACCATATTCTCCCCTTTTTGGTCCTTAGTTTAAAAACTCTTGATAACATATTATTTTATTTTATACATTACTCTTAATCCTAAACATTTGACGTACTCTTTACAATTGTGATAAATTTTAAATATTCCCTACTAGGTTCGTTCGTTTCATAGTTTGTCCTTTTTGGGCATTATTTTAAAAACTCTTGATGAAATATTATTTAATATTATACATTTTTCCTAATCCTAAACATTTGAAGTAACCTTCCGTCCTATCTTTGCGGGTGTTCCGTATGGTTCCGTCCTAAGCCCACTCCTCTATCTCTTCTACACCAACGACATCCCCCTACCTCCAAACGTCTCCCTTTCCTTCTATGCGGATGACGCCATGTTCATGTTAAGCTCCTGGAGCATACCCAAAACCACAAAGACCATCCAGACGCAACTGGACTCCCTGTCAAAGTGGCTTCGAAAGTGCAGAATGGAGCTCAATACTGAAAAATCAGAAGCCATCTGCTTCACCAGAAAGCTACAACTGCAAACCGGAGCCATCCCTCTTGATGGGAGGCCTTCTGATATATACCTTGGTGTCATCCTAGATGGGCGCCTGTTCTTTTCTTCTCAAGCTTCTTCAGCCCTTACCAAGAGTAGAGCTATCCGTGCTAAGCTCTACCCTCTCCTCCGCCGCAGAAGTACCGTTCCTCTCAAAATCAAACAACACATGCACCAAATGTCCTTCGTCCCGTCCTATGCAACTCCGGCCTCTTTGCTCCAACACGTCTCGGATATCTCTTGAGTAATTCGACGTTTTTCTCAGATCCCTTTCAGCGAAGCACTTCGTTAGTGCCGAAAGCTCGTATTACCTACACCTTAGGGATCTGGCAAACTCAGTTGGACCCCCTCCTATTTTCCGTCCTCGTCCCAAAGTCTTTCTCGATCCCCCATAACACCTCTGCAACTCGCATTTCCTCTCCTCCTAGAAAAGGCCACTAGATTTTAAGTCCTAGTCTTAGTATGCTTAAATTGTAAATAGTGTTTAACTCCTGTTTGTTTATTCCTATTAATCTTATCATGTATCTGTTAAGTTTTATCATATAAAATGCTAGTTAAGTTAGTTTAAGATCATCCATCACAACGTTGTTATTTCATTCCATCTTTTATTCCACAAACACCCTAACCACATACATGAATCGACACAAAACGAAAAATGTCACCCAAATAAAAAAAAATAATTAAATAAAAAAAGAGAGTCACTCATGTACAAATGGATATTGTACATAATTTAGAAATATTTAAACACAAAATATTGTAAAAAACTAATTAACGAACAATTCACTCCCACCTGTGCAGTATATACAATCGGAGATAAGACTCGTGCCGTTCCTTCAGCGTTAGATTAAATTTATTTTTAATTAAACAACTTAGCAAATATACAACAAATTTTGGAAATGCTTGACTTTAAAAGTCAAGCATAATATATATCACTTAGTAAGTGATTGAGGCTAGAGGTTTCATGTTTAGCATAAGTATAATATAATCCATATTTAAACATATTGAGCATAAATATAATTCAGAAGGGCAAATATAGAACTTGAAGTAAAGGACAGTAAATAAATTATTCAACTACCTAAGCGTGATATGTTCATTAGTTTTTTTAATTCTGATCAAACATTTTGATTTCATATCCTCCCAATTGTTCACCTCCTCAACGCTTTCTTCCCTGTTATTAACGAATTCAAGTAGTGATTTAAACAGTTTTTATATAAGCAACATTTACAGTATAAAATCTAAGAGTTGTAGAGAATGTTATATAGGATAAAGAAAAAAGAAGATAAACCACTTGTATAAAGAATATTTTAGGCACGTGACAGTCGAATATATAGAGATCTATTCTCGCGGCCAATACATATTGGTAAATCATGGACTACAGTATCAAAAAGGAATAGAAATGGATATTGTACATAATTTAGAAATATTTAAACATAAAATATTGTAAAAACTAATTAACAAACAAATACTGTGATAACGGTGTCTAGTTATAGTCATAGTTTACATAAACCATTCTTAGTATATTTTACAACTTTAAAACTGAAGAAAAATTGATAATACAGTATTTAATAATAAGAATTTACCTAAGTAGATGAGGTGGCTATGTCTAGTAACGGAGAGTTAAAATTTTGTCTACCTTGGTTTCAGCATTTATCCGTTTGTCCTCGCTGTGTATTTGGGAACTTGTACACATCCCTACAACACATGCGGCTGACAAATATGATACCTTTTTTTGGTTTTGAAAAAAAGTTGCAAATATTAGAGTGTTTTATTGAGTGAGCAATGTTAAAGTATTTGGTTATTATTATAAAGTAAAGTCCAACAATATTATACACATAAGTAATAAGCATTACGTAAAATGTAAAAACAAACATTAACGATAGGAAAGCTGCAATCGCTTAATGATAAAAGCTAACTTGCTATTCCTACAGTTAGTGTTGTTCCAACTGACTTCTTGAAAGAGTGCAATTTGTTTAAAATCCGTTTATTAGTAAAATACAACATCTACATCTATCCTTCCATCATACTCAGTGTATATGTGTTTACGGATTACTTCCTCCTAAAGGAATCAGACCTATTCATAACTAGAATAAAGATTCCTTGTATAACTGTTCCCTCGCGAGCTGGCTGAGCTCGAAGAAGGCTTCAGAAGCAATATCTCATCAAGAAGGTAATGAACCAGAACTAAGATTTGTTGATAATATTAATATGGATATGCGCATCTGCAAATGAAATTGCAGTTACTATTAATTCAGTAGAATGTGAGCCCCCAAGCCATACACATGTAGTTGTTTACCATAAACATGGTGGGCCAAAACTACTTTCTGTTTAAAGTCCACATTGTGATCCATTGCTATACTCTCTACTATTCCCATTTGGGAAGACCGAACGGGATCAACGGACCACGTAAACAAACAGTTCGTCATTTTTAACGATGTTGCAGTTTGCCTGTTATAGGTGGGCAGTTCTAAGAGGCTTTTCTCATATTCACTCAGCAAAAAAAACTGTTCCAACAGTACATTATAAATATACCTACAAACGTATCGTAATAATATATTTCAAAACCTTTTCCGATAGTATTGTGCTGAGGTTGCAAATATATAATTACCTTATTCGTTTTCATATTAAGTAAACTTTAAGGGTCTTCTACCCGAGAGAAATAGTTATAGGCCCACTCTGTGATAATACGCAATCATTAGTTAGCCTCATTTAATAAAAGCTTTTACATTTTTAGGAGTGCATTACCTGTATTTTGTACAACATAAATTATATGAAGATCATGCACGCAAATAGGTGCCTTATTTTACCTCATACCAGGTAAAATACTGGTAATTTTATTTATTACTGATTATAGTATGATATTATACTGATTAATATGGGTTTATAAACACCTTCTACTAATTAATGAGTAGATTCAAATCCGAACGCAATCATTGGAAATGGAATTTTATTTTACGTTTGTAGTGTTATATTATAGTTTACAAATTTTCACTTTTCCATATTTTTTGGGTTGCTCGGTCACCAATGCCCCTGTCTTAAATCTGCCATTGTATTGAGCTTATTCTAAGTACAGACTTTGCACAAAGATTCAATTGGAAAAATGAACAAAACGTTTGAACTATTTACATATTAGTAACACTCAAATTGAGTCCTTGTTTCAGAACAATAGTATAACCAGGGCTAGGATAGCTCGAATATAATATTTACTCTTTCATGGATGTGACTCGAAGGCGAGATACCCCCGAACAACTTATGTCTTCACGAAAATTATCTCAGATCAAGATGTAAGTTGTTGTAAGTGAACTGAAAATGTTTTCATTTTATTTTCAAATATACTAGTTGAAAGAAAACCATAAAATAACATTTAAAAAAAATTAAATTCATAAAAGCGCATGTTGAGAATTTACCTAAACATTTGTTATAATATAAGAAACAATAGGTTAATACACAATGTTTACATTTACTACCAAAATATGAACTACAAATAACAGAATACAGCTAACAGTTTTGTAAAATTTTCAACGGCTGAAATAAAAACATAAGTTTATTAAAAAAAGATTAAGACTTTAATTTTATAATAAAAACAATAGTTCAATTATTTCACACTTAACACCAAAATTTGAACTACAAATATAAAATCAGAGCTAATATTTTTTTCAGAATATACAAGGAAAATCGCCAAAAATATGAATTTATATTGTTTTTATTCAATATTCGTATCTTTACTTGAGGAATGTATTTAATAATAACATATATTTATTGTAATTGATTACATAATAATGCAGGTAACTAAAAACATTAGATGTTTACTGATTACAATTTTGTTCAACAAATTCATTGAAATCAGTTCTAAAATTATCACACCCACTTCAAAGTGTTTTCATTTCAAACGTTTTTTTTACATAACGTACTTTTAACGTTATATTGAGTCGTGATTTGAGAACTATCATAATTTATTAAATTAATATCTCTATTAACTGACAAAAACTAATAGTAGCTATTTCCCACAAAAATGTTCAATAAATAATGTAATATAATTTACGTGTTAAAACAGCTGTTCTATAACATAAATTATAACACGAAATCGGCTATCGCATTATATCATATGTTGTCATTTAATTCTCTTTGAAGTGACCGGACGAAAATTATACTGTCGATATTAATCTGACGGAAATTATACTGATGCAATAAATAAATATGTTTATATCAGGATGTATATTATACCATGATGTATGTTTATGTCCTTAAAAAATTAATTTTTGTAGGCGTCGCTATAACATTTATCACTTCAATGAAAAAACTAAGGAAATCTATACTTATAGAATAGAAAATAAAAAAAATGTTATAGCGCGAATTAAATGAATCTTATATACAGTGTCGGTTTGAACTTAATGGGTTGGACAATAAATTACAAATTTTTTTAAAAAAATACAATTTGGCGGTCAGTATGACTGGCCAAAAGAAGTGAGTATAAGTACTTCATTGCAACAACGTCATTTTTAAAACATAGTTTGATTAAAACATAGTCATTGCAGTTATTAAAACAAGAATATATTATATAATATTTTCCCCCTATATTACATGTTCACAAATTTACTGAACATAAATTTTATAAGGAGAATTCAATTTAGGTTTTTAAAGAGTTTTTATAAACATTCTGTTGCGTGTGAGAAGGTTTTAATTACAAAACGTCGGAAAAAACAAACATAACTCATTATCTTTATATTGAAATAATTGTAGTAAGATTTATTGAAATATATATTCATAGATATTTAATAACTTATAAAAAAGATTCAATAACAAAATAATTTAAATAGATTGTTCTCTTAACATTATATACATAAATGTAATTATATGTTTATGTTAATTTCCTCTACAATTTTTTATATTTCATAATCTATTCAGATTAAATTAAAACAACAGTAGGTCATATGTTTGTAATATATCCTTGATGACAAAACTATTTTTTTTAATATTTATAAATAAATATATATCCATATAGTAAATAATTTTATCAATAAAATACCAATTGGATTTTTATAAAGACACTTGAAAAGAGTGTTTATCATGTAAAAATACTATAAAAAACCAATCTTTAATCTAAACAATGTTTGTATTTACCTGCTATTATACTAATAAATAAATGAACATTAATACAATATGAGTAATAATTAAAATAATGTTACTAATTTTAAATTAAAAATGAATATCACTGGGAAAATAATATTTCAGTGCTAATTGAGTTGCCAGAGCCTTATTTTTATTTTCGTTATGAGAGCAAGGTTAGGTTTATTATGTACCTAATAATATGTAAAATATTTTATTTTACAATTCATTTCTAATTACTAATCTATTTGACTAAGTTAATAACAAGTCAGGTAGGCAGAGGCAGAAGCCGTAGGCAGGCATGAGTTTTGGAATCCATACACCATTGCTTCAATCAGATTCTGTATTAAGTAAATTTATTATATAAAATTACTGTACTGACCTTTCTTGTAAACTAGCAACTCACTTAGACA
>JBAIZL010000010.1:1537500-1540000 GCA_036971475.1 Prosapia bicincta
GGGGGAATTTCCCACCACAAAATGGAGGAGTCCTCCATACTAGTATATAAATATGAAATAGAATTAAATTGTTAGTAAATTGGAAATTTTGTTTAAATAAAGAAAGTTATAAATTGTTTTGGAAAGAAATTAATTAAGTAAATGTTAGAAATTAAAGGTTCTTTAAATATAAAAAATTAGCAATAAATGATTAAAATATAAACAGGTGTTAAGAAATTTTTTTTATGAGTTTTGTGCAAAAGAAGTCAAATAAGACCGATGATTCAACAGAAAAGGTTTTTTTTAGTATTTTAGACCAACGTTAAATATTTAAAATTATTAAATGATAATCAAGTAAAATTATTAAATGAGAAAGGGTTAAAATTAATGAATGAGAATTAATTAAAATTATTTAATAATAAGCAATTAAAATTAATTAATGAGAAAGGGATAAATCAGATTTAATTAAAATATAAAGGGTTTAGGGTTTACAAAATTATTTGGAATTAAAATAAATGGGTTGTGAAATAGGAAAAAAGGGGACAAAATTAAGTTGGGAAACAATTTCTTTGATTTAAAGTAGACAATACAAATAAAAAGTAAATATTCAGCATAGATTATGGGGGTTTAGTAAAACAATTGTTAGGCTAAGAATTTCAAGTTAAGATGTAATATGTTTGTTTAATTAGTTATAGAAGTATAAAAAATGGTTGGCTGGTATAACTCATGTTTTTTTTAAATATTAATTGTTTTAAATCGGATAAGATTGTTTAGTGATATAGCTTATGTTTTTCAAAACGTTTAATGGTTTTTTAAATGGGATAAAATTGTTCATTGATATAACTTATGTTATTCAAAGGATCAGTTTTTACATTAAAAGGGTTAAAGTTATTTGTTGATGAAGTCAAGTTTTAAAAGTTCCATTGTCTAATTTTATGTACTAGAGTTTAAAATCAAACGTTCAAGATTTGCAAAATCACATAAAAGGATTGTTTATTTCAAAGGGTTTGAAAAACGTTTTGTCAAAGATAAAGACAGTTTTATTTTTAAAAATGAAACAAATTTGATTTTGAAAATTGAAGGGTTAAATAAACATAATTAAATTACACTTTTCAGTTAATATAGCTAAAAATGATTTTTCTTATAACTTTTGGTGTTAATGTAAATTCAGTAAGAAGTTTACTTAAATTTTGTATAGAAGGGGTAAAAGAAAGGGTTAACTGAGTAAAGAGTTACCACTGACATTGAAATGTGTATATTTTAGAATATAAAAGAAGAGATAAAGTAATACTAAACAGAAATGAATTGTTAATATTTTAAAGAGCTAGTTAAAATAAGAAAATTGCAAAATGTGCTGTAATTTCGAAATTAAGGGTAAAATAAAAATGTAATTTTTACTAACTTGCCAACAAAACAATAGTGTTTTTATTTAAAACAGATTTCTTACACACTCCTAAAACCAAAGGGTCATTTCGCCAAAAACATGCCTACAAAGAACTCATTCGCCCAGGAAATACATACCCAAAGGGTTAAATTTTTTTATAATAAAGTCTAGTGACCTGTTCTCTGGCACATTTTGGAGGGTCATTGCACAGTATCCTTGTTTGGCTAGGATAGGCCCTGTCAGAATTCTGAGCTTGCGGTGGGGTAAGGGTGAAGGAGGCGACCGCGCCGGTGGCCCGGTACGCGCTCCGCTGAAACACACACACACACACACACACACACACACACACACACACACACACACACACACACACACACACTCACTCACTCACACACACACTCACACACACACACACACACACACACAGACACACACACACACCTACACACACACACACACACACACACACACACACACACACACACACACACACACACACACACACACACACAGACACACACAGACACACACCTACACACACACACACACACACACACACACACATACACACACACACACACACACACACACACACACACACACACCCTGCAACGGACAGATTGCACGTGCAATATACAGAAATTAATCTATTAAGACAAAAGTGAGAGCGAAATTTATTAAAATTAACATTTAGAAATTAGAAGAACGATAAGGGGCCTTCAGGCAAGTTAAATCGAGCAGCCTAGACAGGCCAAATAAAATCATATGACCCGGCGGCTTAAGGGAGAAGTTACGAGCAGGAATATAAACGGTAACGCACGGCGTTGTCAGGAGTCCGAAAAAATATTTTTTAAGAAGTGCCGGAAGAGATTATGCCGGTTTGCAGCTAGGCGAAACCGTCGACGGGCCAGATAGCAGCTACAGGAACATTTCTATTGTAATTCTTATAACGCCAGTTATAAAGCGGGATTCAGCAATCGGCACTTCCATTTCGCGTAAAATGTAACTCAATCGCTACAATTGGCAAAGGTGTCGAGATCCTTGAACGTGAAAGGAACCAGGGAGAAAAAAGAAGGCATCTACCTTAACAAGATTCAAGGACCAGGAACCAGGGATAACGGGATGTGACGACTTGGG